>LPNX010121542.1:734457-813215 GCA_001517045.1 Pseudotsuga menziesii
TCCTAAAGTAAAACTATTAACCCAACCAATGGATGTGATATACAGTACTCTGTTTGAAGGTGACACGACTCGATAGCTGCCAAAGATAACATCTTTTCTTGTCCGACTTTTTGGTTTTTTAATTTTTTTTAGACTTTTTCAAATATTTGAAAAGCTTGAAAAAGAATAAAATTGTTTTAAAGTTACAAACTAGGAGGAGACGAGTGTCAAATGGGAAAACAAGCTAGTTCCAAACAATGGAACATACCTATGCTCAATGTAAGGACACACATGGAGGATAGTGACACTCGAGGGAAAGTCCCCTCTTGGTAAAAATAGGGAATCAAGCTACAAAGAATATATAGAATGGCTCTACATGGGTAGACATGAGACAAGATTGGTTTATATGGCTGACACTCAAAGTCATGGAAGTCGGCATAAGGCTCAATAAGGTAGGAAAAACTCATTATAATGCAATTACAACTTGACATAAGGGAGTCCTAGGGAAATGGACAGCATAAAGGTCAAGAGGAGTATGAAGCTCTTGCTCAAAGACATGGCGAGACTAAAGGGGGACTCCTAGACCTAAGAGAGGACTCACATCATGGGTACTAAATGCAAAAGGAAACTAACTAGGGCACCCATGTATAGGAAAGCTCTATGATTCACATAGTACCACTTCTAATAGCAGCGTCAAAGTTTCGCAATACCATGGAATGGGTTTGTACCTAAGGTTAATATGGAACGGTCATAAGGCAATGCATAAGTGCAAGTGGATGTGATATCCTAACCTATTGTTGGAGTAGGGTCCCACAGCTACAGGAAAAGATGTTGTTTTGGAATGAGTAAGTCAAAGATAACAGTACCTGAGCGGGCAAGAAGAGAGAGCTCACCCACTGCACTTAAGACAGCGGCATAGACAGGAGGGCTCAGCTACCCTCATTAATGGAAAAGGAGCAATGAGCTGAGGTATTGAGGATGAAGGATAGAAGGGAAGAGATCGAGGAAGCAGCACTGGTACCCACGATCAGCGCTGAGAAGCGTGGAAGGCTGCAGGAAGCTGTGGTGTGACAGAAAGCGGCAACTCAAGTACAGATAAGCCGGCTGTCACGGTTAGGGTTTTTGGGGTTACTGTTGGGACAGGCCCACAGTGTTGTAATGGAAAGACCTTCGGAACTCCTATAAAAGCATGTATTTTGTATTGTAAAAGGTTAGCTATCTAACTATTTAGACACTTAGCTAGTTTGAGAGTCAGTAGTCTGTTAGCTCATAGTTATTTTGTATTATAGAAGAGTCGAGCTCTGGTTCTGTATTCACTCTGTAGTTATCTTACTGTAATTAGTAGCCGGCTCATAGAGCATGTATGTAACAATCCACAGGGATTGAGAGAGAGAGAGAGAGGAAGAGTATATTATAAGAAGGTAATATAGGAAGAGAAGATATCTAGGAGAGAAGGGCTCCCGATTGTGAGAGCGGAGTTACCCAAAAAAAGGATAAATCACTAAAACTACTTTCAAATAAAAATCGATGAAAAAGTGGTATCTGGTCACAAAATAAGCATCCAACAGACAACATCAGACCCAAGGAATACCCAACCACACTCACAACCCACCCAACAACTTCCCACAACATCAAACTCACCAAAAGAGAGGATGTACGCAACTGTTTAAAGGAGAACTATGTATATAGGTGACTTTTGGCCAAAAACCTACATGTATAAATGGATTTTGGCCAAAAATCTGCGTGTATATGTGACTTTTGGCCAAAAATCCACATATGTACACGAATTTTGGCCAAAAAAGTGCGTATACAGAGAAGGCAATGGTAAAAAGTAGGCCAAGGGTCAAACCAATAAAGGGGAGTTTCAATGGATGAACATACTATAAAATGCAACACAGAAACAAGGAGAAACAAAGAGCAAGTCAAGAATATCAAGCACATTGTGTCCCCAAAACTCCAAAGACAAAAAAGGAACATCCCCAGTGGAGTTGCCAATTTTGTTACAGAGAGAAATTCCTATCGCTTGGGGTACCACAACAGACACCTTGACTCCAAAAATCAATCCTTTCCAATATGAAAGAGAAACCAAATATCTAACACTAAAGGATCTCGATTCGTACCTTATTCTAGATGGTTGATGTAGATCCCCGTTGAGCCTTCCACCTCCAGCTTGTATTGATAAATTTCTTCCTCAACAACTAGCAAACAAGACAAGCATGCTATATATAATCGTGTTAGACCTACTCTATCATATATAATCAATAACATATAAGCATTTAAAAGCATCCATGGATAAAATACTCATTTAGATACATATTATTGGACAGGAAAAGATATTTCTATTAATATAAAATAGAGATTACAAGAGTGACAACCTCTGTTGGCATGTCTGCGAATCGGAGAAACTGAGTCCACCACTTCAATCCTACATCTCTTGATAGCAAGATCACAAGCAAAAAGAAAGCTTGGGAAGAACAAAAAGGTGATCCAAGGGACAAAGGCATGCAGACTCAAGTATAAGCTCTGGAAACATTGGACTATAGTTTTCTTGCTCTCAATTTCTTATGCCTTCAATGTATCCAAAGGGTTCCTTATATAGCTCTTCAATGGCGTAATGAAAGGTTGAATTTGAGCGATCCCAAGGCATATGGAAGGCCAGGAGACAAGTGAGTCAGTTCCACATCAAGGAAAACTCCAAAAGAATTTGGCCTTTTGCACACATCCCGATGTACACAGTTTTAGGGGTCAAATTCGCATATATACACAAGAAAGGGTTTAAAAGTCATGTATGGCAATTTTTGCATGTTTTTAGGGGTGATCTGGGAAACATAAAAGGTACAAAAATGGTCCATGGGGTCTAAAGAGTCTGCAGAGGAATAGGGAAGGCCATAAAAGTGTCATTCACCATGTGTGGTAAAATCAGCTATAACATCAGGGAAGCCAACATAAGGCTCAAAAAGGAAAGAAAAACTCATGACAATGCAATTACAACTTGACATATACAAGGGAGTCCCGAGGAAAATCCCAACATCAAGGCCAAGAGGAGTATGAATCTATTGTTCAAATTCATGGCGGTACTATACAAAGGACTCCCACACCCTAAAGGAGAAATGTCAGCATGGGAACCAAATGCAAAACATGATCTAACTAGGGTACCCATGTATGGTAAAGCTATACCATTCACAATCACATCACTTCTAAAAGCAGTAAGAAGCTTCCATGAAAAGATGGAATGTGTTCATACCCAAGGTTAAAATGAAATGGTCATAAGGTTATACAAAATGAAAATGGATGTGAAACCTAACCTATATGCCATTTTAGACATAATACCTATAGTAGGCACGAATAGATCAAATCCACGGTCAAACTGTATTCAAAATGGACTCCTACAACATCAAATTAGTTCAAATGGTCCAAAATGGTCCAAAACTATAGAAAGTGGGTAAAAAATTCAAATTTTTTCTAAAAAAATGTAAAAACTTTCATATCATTTGAAATTTTTACCCAACATAATGTATTTGAGCTCAGAACTTCAGAAGCGAATTCTGGGAGCATCGTCCAGCGAAATCTCTCCCCATTTGATTCAGGTAGATTCTCACGCCCTCCTCTTCCAATTTTATGCAATTTTTTTGAATTTTCATGGTCCATTTTATTTTTTAAGCCATCCATACTTGTGCATTTTGGACCATGTGGAAATTTGGCTTTGTTTCGCATATAGGGCTTTCCATACATGGAAAAAGCACCGAAACCTGTGTACATACATGGTTGTTTTGAGAACAGTCACGTATAGGGCCACAAACAAGGTTTTCAAAGGAAACATTTGATCAAAACTTTGGTATTTTGTGCAGGATGGTGTTAGAGTGGAGGGAAAGAGAGCATGGTGATGTGGAGGAGGTTGTTCAAGGTGATCTTATGGTCCAACATGCATTACAGGCATGTGGCTTATAAAGTTTTGGTGTCTTGGCATCCTGAGGGCACAACCAAGACTACTCCAACTACTGGTGGACTACTGGGATCCAGAATATGATACATTTTAGATTTACAATATGTCACTCAGCATTGAGGTTGAGGACATATAATTTATCACTAGTTTGTCCCAATGAGGAGAGATGGTGAACCTCCAATCTCGTCGTCCAAGAGGTGGGCAGACTATTGATGAGTAAATAGTTGTGTACTACTTTCCGAAGACGAAAAAGTTTGGGATCAAATACTGAGAAACTCTATCCAAATTCTAGAGTTGAAGGCCATTCTTTTGGCATTAGGTAGGATTGCAGGATTAGTTTCACTCCACCAGGCCTCGCAACCAATGATGTTCTATGCGGTAGAGCATATGCGACGTATAGTGTATGACTGGAGTACAATGCTATTGAGCAACATGAAACAGCAACTCAGTGACTGCAAGATGGGAAGGGTGTGAAAATTTGGGTTCGGTAGTATACTAAGAACATTATTCTTTGAGTGAGTTCTAGGGCTAAGCCCTAGGGTGGACATCGCTCCACATGGAGTTTGGGATCCAACCCAGTGACACTGGGTAAATGTCATGCACAGACTGGGCCGAGGTAGGGTGGATAACCCCTACCCAGCAAAATTCTTTCCATGGTGACAAAGACTGATCGTCGCCATAGACAACTACCCCTATGTAGAGATAGACTTATGCAGAGATCTGAATATGCTGCTACCATCAAGAGAATCTTATGGTCACATACGTAAAGAATCCCAAACCCACTTTTTAAGTTCTGAATTATTTTTTTTTTGTTTTTTTTGATATATTGAATCAAAAGACATATTTTTGGTGTGATGACACATAGTGACAATCTTTCATGTGTATGCATTTGTAGGACCATGGTGGCCAGAATAATTCCCTCGTCATTGACGAAGGGGAAGAGGAGATGATATCATGGGTGCAGATGCAGAGCAGATGCTCCAAAGTATCCACACAAACTTTGCTCGCTTGACACACAGGGTACCCATGGCGCAAGTCGAGAACTTGCCTAAGGCCATGTAGCATCATGTGGTTGATGTTCCATGCACATGGGTTCAACTCTTTCAACAACTAGCTAGAGCCGTAGTGCAATATCATGATCAAAACCCCCCTCCTCCTCAAGTTGAGAGACCTGCGTGTATTCATTTTTTTATGACCGTGTATTATATGTTGGTTGCTCAGAAGCCCCAATTTTGTATATGACACTTATGTATGATGACATCACTTTTTGGATATTAATGAAAAAGATTTTATGATGATCGATTCTATTTATATTTACATGTGGGTAAAATGTATGTTTGTGATATGCTTATGGTCTATGAAACAAATGCCAATCTAACTCATAGTTAGCATATGAGTCAGCAACTTGATTAAAAACTCTTGGAACATGAATGTATGTTATATTCTCAAATTTTTGTTGTAGCAATCTTACACGTAAGAATATTTGTAATAATCTCAGATCCCTAATACGATATAAGCCATTAAGTTGTAAAACCCCTAACTGCGAATCATGACGTACCTCAAGAGAATGAACACTATGTGAAATGGCATCATGCAATAACTCAATGATGGCATTATATTCAGCAACGTTGTTCAAAGAAGGTTGTAAACATACACCTCCTAAATACAATACTTGACCCATAGGAGCATAAATCACCAAAGCAGTCGAATCTGAGGTTTCAGTGTGGCGGCTAGCACCATCAGCGAATCCTATGTAAATGGAAGACTCCATCGAAATATTCCATAAGAAATGAAAGCTAATCAGCAAACTTGATCACCATAAGAGAACCTAACTATGCAATGCAAAACTGTTCAATAATATACAACAATAAGCCCTGGATGAAGATCATGCATAGTATTTTTTGATATAGATCCCATTTCTAGGCTCTGCCAAGGTTGTCCCTTTCCTAATCAACAAACTCATAAGCGCCTTTAACTGAGACTCATTTAACCATGTAAGGACCATGCCACATGGGATTAAATTTCCCTGCCCCCAAGGGTACCTTAGCTTGATCCCACAAAAGGACCTAGTCACCTTCATTAAACCTCCTTGGACGAATAGACTTATCATATTAGACCTTGAAACGACACTTGTTAACCTCTAGAGCCACTAAGGCATCTCTATGCTGCTCATTAAGTTGCTCTAAGTGGACCAAATGCTCTTCCAATGCAGAAGTATCAGGTAAAATATCTACAGCTAGCTTCAGAGAAGGGATTCAACATTCAACTGGTAAAAATGACTCCACCCCATGTACAAGCTGATATGGAGAGAAACTGGTGGTAGTGTTAATCGTGGTTCTATAGGCCCATAGAGCAGGATACAACATAATAGTCGAATTGGACTTGCTTTGAGTGATGGTTGGTTGGAGAATAGACTTAATGATTTATTCACTACTTCAACTTGTCTATTCACCTGAGGGTAATAAGAAGATGAATGCTCTTGCTTATACCCTAACATGGAAGCCAAATCTTCCATCATTTTATTCTAAAAGTGCCTACCATGGTTAGTGACAATCTCCTTTGGAATGCCAAACCAGGTGATAATATGGTTGAACACAAAATGTGCATCTATCTCACCATCGGATTTAATTGTGGGAATATCTTCTTCCCATTTCGTGAAATAATCGATAGCCATAATAATGTGATGATGCCCCCAAGTCGAAGCTAGGTTGAAATCCATAAAGTTTATACCCCAGTTGGTGAAGGGACCGGCAGTGACAATAGGATGTAACGGGGATGGATGCGAGCGCATATTGCATGCAAAAACCTAGCGAGGGTGGAACTTCTTGACCACATTAATGCAATATTTGAAGATGGATGGACAAAAATATCCATCTCTTAATATTTTTTGGGCTGTAGAAAGCCCAGATAAATGATCACCACATGCCCCTCCATGGAAATCATTCAGCACAACCTCATCCTCATCATGGGTTAAACAACAACGCAAATTGGAATATACCCCATGGCGGTACAAAGTGTTATCCACTATAAGGTAGTTCTTAGCTACATGACGTAATCGTAGTCACTCATCACGTGAAAGGTGAGTAGGAACCTTCAATGTTTGCAAATAAACAATGATATCCCTGTACCACGGGTCCAAAGTTGAGATAAAGGAAATAACCTCATCAACAAATGTATCCTCATAAATTTCCTGCTCCTCCAAACATGGAAAATCGGATATAAGCTCTGCAAAGATCAATGATTTCTTCAATTTTACCGAAATGAACTCGATATCAAACTCTTGGAAAATGACGATCCATTTATTGTATTTTCCCCCAATCATCCTTCTAGTGAGGATGAACTTAAATGGATTGATATGAGCTACAAGCAAGGTTTGGTGAAGGAGAATGTAGTGTCTCAAGCACTGAACTGCATGAACGGTATCCAAGGCTAGCTTCTCCACATGGAAATATCAAAGTTGTGCATCTATAAGGTTTCGGCTCAAATAATATATGACATTCTCATGGAGCTCCTCATCCTCCTGAACCAAAGCCATACCAACAGTCTCGATGGATTTGGCCACATAAATCAAGAAATCACGGCTATAGTCGGGTGGACTAAGCACGAGGGCCATTGATAAGGCTCGCTTAAGAGCATCAAAGGACTTCTAGGCTTGCTCATCCCAGTAAAAAGGAGTTTCCTTCTTCAAAAGACACATAAAGCCTTTAGTCAAATTGGAAAATTTAACCACGAATCTCCATAAGAATTTTTCCATGCCTTGCAAACACTGAAGATGTCTAATATTACATCAAGAGGAAAGTTGGAGTATTGTCTCAACCTTTAAGGGATTGACTCTTGTACCCTTCTTGGATACTATGAATCCTAGCAAGTGACCAATAGTCATGCAAAAGATGCACTTATGAGGGTTTAAACAAACTTGATAATGATGGCATCTTTCAAATATTAATCTCAAATGATATGGATGACGCAATCTCAAATGAGAGTGAGTAGTGAGATCATCCAAATATACTTTGATAATTGTTTTGAGATCATGAAAAATTAAGGTCATGCCCACTGAAATGTAGCTTCGGCATTTTTAAGGCCAAAAGGGATCTTCCAATATGTGAAAGTACCCCAAGGAAAAATTAATGCAGTATTATGTTGATCCTCAGGCTTAATCTGAATCTGATTATATCTCGAAAAACCATCCACAAACGAAAATATCTCACTCCCAGCACACTCATAAAAAATTTGATCAATAAATAGTGTGCGGAAATTATCCTTAGGACATGCGTGATTTAGGTCACAGAAATCAGTGCATATAAGGATTGGTCCCTATTTATTATACACTGAAATGGAATTTGAAATCCACTCTATCAAGGGAATGGGATAGATAAAACCAGCTTTCAACAGTTTCTCTATCTCAGCCTTAATGGTGGGTGCTTTTGAAGGATTCACTGCATGGAAACATTGTTGAACTATCTTCACATCTGAATAGGTTTTGATCTCATGTTCGACAATACAAGGGTCAATACCTAGCATCTTATCATATGACCAAGCAAAGATGTCAAAAATATCTTTAAACATATCGGTATAGTCCTTGATCTCATTAGGGGAATAATCCACCCCAATGTATACATTCTCAACCTTGCCAAGATCGTGAGAAATATTGATAGGAATAGTTGGTGATACATTAGCCATGTTTCCATCAACCATCGAACCAGGAGAGATTAATGGAGCCACAAGGCTACCAATCTTCTCACTAAGAATCCCCCTAAAGTCATAACACTCCATACGATAAATATTAGGAATAAAATATGATCGATGATGGAATTCCTCCTAAGGTTTCTCAACTCCTGACATGGCCTCAATGATAGATTCATCCGATGGAAAAACATCATCGAGGAAATCATGTGAGTGAGATGAATCTATTGCCCTTGCTGGTAGCACATATAGGTCGTCCTCCTTTGTCCATGAAGTGGAAGGACTAGGCTCTTCAACCTAATCAAGAATCGCTTGATAAGACACCATCGTTGCAGGAAACGACACATCAGTCTCAGTGGGCACATTTGAAGTACTCAGTGGTAGAAGAATTCAAGGATCTTCCATATGGGTAGTGCAAAAAGATATTGAATTCAACAAGGATGAAGCACCACCAAAACTAGGCCCAATCATAAAAATGGGCGTAGGAAAACTAAAGGTTCCCATAAGAGAAGGACACATACCTATGCCCACACTCCCAGTTGTCGGTTGAGAATGATCGATAATCGGGATAGAAGCTCTCAATGATGCATTGACACTTGGATTTTGGAATGACATTTGATCAATCGTAACAATATTCCCATTAAACAGAAATCATATCACTCAAAAGAGGTAAGAAGCTACGGCTTGCATACTATACATCCAATTTCGAGCCAACAAAATATTGTATTCAAGGGGTGCATCAACCACCTTGACCTCTACTGCGATGGTCTTCCCTCCTAATTGGACCTTTAAGGAAGGAAGAATTCTATGTGGCTGAAATGATCTACCATCAAAAGCTATCAAGATAATAGCAAATTGAGAAAACTTGGGAGAACCCAAGGCCTTCCAACAAGACAAAGACATCACGGAAGCAGAGATGCCTTCATCAATGATAGTACTCTTGATGGTGTTGTTAAGACACTCTACATGAATCAAAAGATACATGTAGTAAGGAAAGCAAGGCTATACTCCCATGGTTTCAAATCTGATCATAGTAGAAGAGTTATTATCACTGGCCCCAAGAGTAGATAATAAAGCTTTCCTCTGCGGAGGACAACTCTGAAGCACTTCTAACACAGAAATTGCACAAGGAGTTTGCCCCAAATCCTTGACAACTGAATAGTTCTAGGAGGCCTGAGCATTAGGATTGTGCCCCAAACACTTTGAGACTCCCTTAGGAATGTGAGGTGGAGCTTCAGGCTTATCCATAGGATTTTTGATTCGCAAAGGGCTCTCGGGTGGGGAAGGTTCTTTCCCAAGGTCTGGTTGTGACGAACCATAGTATTTCATATGAGTCACAACCTTAGTAGCACTCATCATGTTGATGCATCCATGACCACTAGCGGCCTTCAACAGGTTTTTATTTCCACCCAATGCATGACCAGGATCAATGGTCCTCGAGTTCATATTTGATTGTTGGGTAAAGGTTTAGTTAACGCAGCTCGGCCTTGTGCTATGAACCTCGAGGCATCTTCCATATGAGGGCACAAGTGAGTGAGATGGTCCTCCTTACACTATTTGCAAGGAAACTTCACCTTATTTTTAGACTGCTTGTCCCCTCAGCATTAGTGTTCTTTTCATTATTATTAGCATTTTCGTTCTTGTTCCCACCCTTACAATTAATTTTTCCTTTTTTCTTATTCCTTCCAGGATGTTGGTTTCCTTTCGAGTTCAATGTTTGAAAAGAAAGTACATTCGTCGATTGGGTAGGTTGGGACGTGTTACCACCTAAGTTGTAATTAGTGGCTTTTTATTAAGTGAGCCCAGTGAAATGGAAAAGGATAACATGTTCGGACTTTAGAAGACCTTTGGAAGTACTTCTGGGAGGTGCTTGTTGTACTATATCACATGCTCATACCCCATGGGGAATTGTAATAAATTTTATAGCATTATAGTGTCTGTAAAATACTCAGTCTCTTAGACTTTATTTTTCAATCTGATCAACCTAGGGTGTTTTTCCCCTGGTTATTATTGGTTTTTGAATAAACGACTGATAATTTTTGAGTTTTTCACTCCATGCCTCCAAAGTTGGGGTGGTCGGTTGGCATTTAGGCCTATTGAGGTTATTAGAGTCTATGTGTCAATGTATTAACATGCTAGGCATCCTAGTCGAGTGATATGAACATGTCTAAGTACCCCTAGGTTTTTTCAACTTTTTTATTTTTTTTAATTTTTTCAGTGTTTTTTATTAAAATTTAATTTTTCCAAACCTTAGGATATTTTTCAATAGTTTAATTGGAAAAAATGATTTTGTAATAAGAGTAGGCCAAATAATCGGTTTCAGCCATGTAGGTGCTCATTTTCAAGCTAAAAGCACCATGTAAACCCATGGACCCACTATTTCCTAGTTTTGAGTGATTTTCCATCACTCAGGTCAGAAAGCCCCAAAAATCAATTATTGATTATTTTAATTAATAAATTGATGAATAATGGAGCAAATCTAGAATCATATATCAGTGGATTCTCAGTTGATTTGATTGAAATCAGTCAGATCTGAACCAGAATGATTGGATCTGACAAATCCTTGATTGAAGGAGGTGATTAAATCAGATCTGGAGTTGATATTCAGCATCCTTTATGGGGAATTTTTCCCTCCCTCTCTCATCCACATGTTTTGGCTCATTTGGATGAGTTTTGGTGGATGCTTCAATCAACAGGTTTAGGTGTCAGCCAGATCAGCTCTTCGATTGACAATTGCAGTCAATGAGACTCAAATCTGGCTCAGTTAGACATAGATCAGGCATTGATGGACTCTCTTTCATCTACATTGGTCTACCTCCTTGGGATTTGTGCCCCCCTAGGCTGGATCTCCTATTTTTTGTATAAATAAAGCTCAATATGCCTCTTCCAAGCTAGTAAGAGTTGGATTGAAGGGCTTGCTATTGTAATACCATTGTAATCTTTTGATTGTTGAAATAAAGAAGCTTTGGAGGCCAAATGGTGTAATTCTCTCATATGTGTGGATTAAGCATTGTCTTACGGCTATTGTTGTTGCTAGCTTTTCTCTCAAATTCTACATCTGAAGCCTGTATGGCTTGAACGATTCAGCTGAATCAATAGGAGTATAGTTGGGCAAGTAAGGTTACTTTTTTTTCTTATATCTCATAGCATATATGTTAGAAGATCTAGATTATACATGTTTAATAAGTTTATTTGCATGTAATTCATGTCATCTTTTCATATATATATCCATATCTCATGAGGTTTCGTGCAAGATTGTGTGTTTAGATTTCAGGTAGCAAGGATTGGATGAGTTGTGGATCTAGTTTGACTCCACTGTACATCCAAAAATATTTGTGAAGACATTGCCCCTCTGTATTCCACTAACAAGTTTCCATTGCAGATCTGCTTCAGCAACAAGCACTTCTCTTCTCCTTGTCCTCCTTCAAACTCATTTTTTTTTATCTGGTTACTTTGTTCATAGCTTTGATATTGTTTATATCTATTATCTTAAAGTAAATTTAACATATACATATCTTCTCAAATCCCATAATCTAGATCTTGTTCTTAAAAGGTTTCATAAGCATTCTAGATCTAGCTTTAGGGAAATCGTCTTTTTTGCATGGAATTTTAAAGATAATTTGTAGCTTGCATGCATTAGATTTTTATTTGCTGTTATAAAATATAAATCTAGCAATCAGTGCACATCATATTGGATTCCTAAAAGGAAAGACAAGATCCCAAGGAAAGCTTGCTTTCCTTGGTTCCCTTTTTACCTTTTTTTTTAACTAGTTTTAACTTAGCTTTTTTTTGGTTAAAAGTAAGCTGACCCAAAGGTACTTTCAGAGTGATTTTTGGAATATTTCAGTCTAATAATATTGCTGTTATTTATCAGGTATAACAGAAAAGAGGAGGATCTGCTGTTCGAAAGTGAGTTTGGGTCTTCTAAATCCCCCCAGGGGTCTCCCTTTTTGACTGAAATCTTTAATTTTTGCACTTTGTAAGCTCTTGGTTTCATTATGTATAAGAATCAAGAGGAATTATATCAGTTTTCTGATATTTTAACCACTGGTAATAAAAATAATTTTGAATAGGCTCTTTCGATCCCATTCCCCATCCCCCTTGGGGGGATTTGCGTCCATGTCATTTTTTGTTTTTCGGTCATCTTTTTTCATTCTAACTTAATACTAATATACAGGGTAGTATAATTTGATTTAATATCAATTCCATATTCCATTTATATTGGTTTCAAAGTAACTTTAATACTTACCCCACGAGCCTCCTTTTGAAACGAAAGGTGAAGAAAGGTTCATGGTAGTCTAATTAGAAAATTGTGGTTTGCTTATATTTTTATGTTTCATTTTCTATCATCATTTGTTTTAGTAACCATAATAAAATCAACCCCTTGTTGATTCCCCAATTGAGGTCCACTTGGACCGAAGGAGGTTCCTGGAGGGTTTTCTTTTTAACAAGAACATCCATCTCAAAATTTACTAAAATTGACAAGACTTCAATGTGTATGCTCTGTACTTGGCTGTGGTTCATCTGATTAGTAAAGCTATATCAAAATCACTTGAGTGACTAGTATAATTAGCATTCAGTCTCCCAAATTGACAAATCATCAGGTGAAATCCAACATCTAGATCAAAAGTGGCAAAATACCCAAAGGAAGCGGGAACTTCTAAAAAGTGACCTCGGGGCGCCGATCTCTATCACACCGCAACAGGTGCGCTATGAAAAATAGCCCCAAAGACTCCATTCAGCCCACATATTCCTTGCGAGTAGCCATGAAGGTTTAGTTTTGGACATACTCCAAGTACTCTTGGGTATATCTAGAGTCCACCCCTTCGCCTAGTTTTAATCAACTCATATTTCACATTAACCTAAAATGTACCAAGAGGCAATTGCAAAACATTCACTCCAAGCACATGCAAGTACATTGATTTTCTTTTGACTCCATTTTAAGGCACTGGTTATATATCTATCTATCTATCTATCTATCTATCTATCTATCTATATATATATATATTGTGTCTCAGCATTGTGCTTTCGTGCGCTCATTTTGTATCTTGTCATCTTTGGTTGTTTACGGTTAAATTTCAAACTCCGAAGTAATTCATTCAGTTTAACATCACCATACTAAGTAATTAGCCTTGGTAACTTAATAGGGTCTAGCCCCCTTGGCTTCGTTAGGAGTTGAGCCTAAATGGAGGAGTCAAGAACAAGGTGACAACCTTGACTCGAGACTTGCCCCAAAGGACACACCGAGTGGCTTGAATATTTCTGCAACGTGACCCAAGTGTATGAAAGGCGGAAACACTTTTTTGGTGTCGTTTCCGGGGATAAATATTTTTATTCTTGAGTACGAATTAGCTTAGGTTTTTTCTAAACGACTAAAAAGGTAAAAAAGAAATTGATTGATCTAGTCTTTAAAAAACATAAAAATTAAAACTCGATCCATCTAGCGACTCCATTGTCTAACATCCCTCCAAGAATTTCTACCCAAAGAAACCACCATCAATTATTCAATCCTCTCCCTGATCCTGAAAGGTTTATTATGGAAATATTGATTACGCAGACTTCCTGTAGAAACCTTGAAAATTTAGGAGACCAATCCCTCTCAGATATCCATCACATATTTGTAGAGTGTCATGTTCACCAATCTCAAGAAATGATGAAATTATTCAAACCCATTGACTTTTCTCAGATAGTAGGTGGTCCCCATGCCATTCCAAAAGATGCTATCAAGAAGCTCCCCATATTTCAGGGCAATAATTCCATCACTGCCAAGTCTCACCTTCAAAAGTTTGAAAAGCACATGGTCAGTTATGGCAATGATGTTTCCCATGACCATGACGATGTCAAAATGAAGCTCTTTGCTTTATCCTTAGAAGATGATGCTGAAGAATGGTACTTCAACCTAGATGATGATTCATATAAAACTCTTAGTTAATTCCTAGAGGGTTTCAAGAAGAAATGGGGAGAAAAAAAAGAACCAAGACATCTGCTTGCTACCCTTCATAACATTAAGAAGATGGAGAATGAAACCATGGATGAATTTAACACTAAGTTTAGGTGTTTGGTTGTGGACCTCCCTAACGAAATCAAGCCAAAGGATGCCTCCATCCTCATATCTTACATCGAAACTTTCACTGGTGATTTGAGGTACCAGTTAAGAGACAAAGAGCCGACCAATCTAAAAACTGCTCAAGAATTGGTCAAGAAAATAGAAAAGAATATGCAGTCTTCAGGAAAATTCAACATTCCAGGTTACACTAGGGAAAACACTTCATACAAAAAAGAAAAGGGAAAATCTGTTGAATTAGAAGAAAAGGGAGCCTCTAAAGATCCCGTGGAAAAGGTAACATACATGATAAAAGACTTGGTTACTAGTCAAAACCAACTAATGGCCAATCATTCTGCACAATTGAATCACATTCATAATATATTGATCACAATGGAAAGGAATAGTGGACCTTGGAACTTTCATCCCAAGTAGAATCAGATGTATCAAAAGAAGTTTTTTCAACAAGAGCCTAGGATTCCAAACCAATTAGACTCAGCTAACATGGTAGAAGAAGTAATTCCATGGTGTAGACCCTGTGAACAATTCCACCAAGAAATCACTTGTTATGTTGCAAATAAAGTCATGGAACATGGACTTCCCGAGTTCAGTAACCAGCAAACAACTTTAAGCGAGCCTGATCATGTATATATGGTAGGCCAGGCCTACCCTTTGTCACCATCTAAATAGTACAAGCCTGAGGATGAAACCATTGTAGAATCTTATAGTGAAACTTATGATGAAAACTATAATATTCATGATGGGACTCCTATGTGTTCTCCATATAATGATGATAGTCTGGAAGGTTTACTATCTTGTGGCCTTTTGTATGAAGAAGATGAGTATGAAAATGAGGACAAGTATAGCTTGGAGCATGATACAAGTGACGAAGACTCCCTTATCCCTAACAAAGATATTGATGAGGAGTCTTGGACATTCATGGAAAATATGGTCTATGACATGAATAAAGAGGAAAATAATGAACCAAAAACTTTTGATGGTTTTTTTTATTTTTCTATCTATGGCATATCTAAAGGAGACAGCATGGACCATGTGGCCTTGGGAAACTTTGATATGAAAAAGGATCATGCAGTTTATACACATGATCAGTCTGATCCATATATCAGTATCAGTAATGAAGACGAAGAAAACTTGATATCAGAACCTGATATCAGCAATGGGGAATCCATCACATCTAACATAGATGATGGTGATGACTATTAGGATTTTTGTGGATATCTTATTAAGAATCCTATATATGTTATATCCAGCAAGGGGAGTGTCTATTTAGAAATTTGTGGAAGGCCAATCTACTATACTTCCATAGAGGGAAGCATGTATCTGGAGACCTTGGGAAACCTTAGTATGGAAGAGGAGAATTTAGAATTTTCATGCGATCATTCAGAGTCATATCATTTAGAGCCACACAATGGTATCGCTAATGAAGACATTGAGAAACAATGTTGTGAAAAGTTAGATGTGATGCAGTCAGTGGAATATCAGTATCAACCATATTTTCCACATATAGAGGTTCCTTATGACTTGGAGCTACTTGGGGCTTGTCCAATGATTTATCATTTGATAAGCCCTGGTGATCAGTATGATGATGTAGTTAGTCTGCCTCATCATTCTGATTGGTATATCATTCCTATCTAGTCATTGATAGAAGCAACCTGCATGAGCACATACAAGTTGGAGAAGAATTTTTATGACATTATTCATGCCTATGATCTCCCATCCATCCCTCCAATTCTAAATCATCACACATGTTTGCATTTTCTGAATAAGGTATCCTTGCTTTCCCTGGTAACCAAAGACAAGGAAATTATTTTTTATGTTAATAAAATGCTTAGGTGGTTACATTGGATTTCTGATTACACTTAACCCTTTTTATATCATGCTTAGAGTAGGAAAATAAGCTCCTTGAAAGAGAGCATTTACTTTCTGCATCTCTATTTTATACTTAGTTGTAATAAAACTTTGCTTCTTTTAGTTAGTTACATTTGTTTTGTTTAAATAAATCATCTTAATGGTTCATTTGGTTTTTATGTAAAGCTTGTGCTACTGAGGTTTTCTTATCAAGTTGAGATGTTTTTACAGGGTGTATAAACTAGAGATTATGGTGTTCTCGTATCCTCTCCTTGCCCTATGACTAGATCAAGCACACGTCCCGCAGTTGGAGCCAAAATGTTACCACCTAAGTTGTACTTAGTGCCTTTTTATCAAGTGATCCTGGTGAACCGGACAAGGATAACTTGTTTGGACTTCAAAAGACCTTTGGAAGTACTTCTGGGAAGTGCTTGTTGTACTATACCACATGTTCATACCCCATGGGGGAATTGTAATAAATGTTCTAGCATGATAGTGTCTATAAAAGACTCAGTCTCTTAGACTTTATTTGTTAATCTAATCAACCGGGGGTGTTTTTTCCCTTGGTTTTTATTGGTTGTTGAATAAACGACTGGTAGTTTCTGAGTTTTTCACTCTATGCCTCTAAAGTTGTGGTGGTCAGCTTGGCATTCAGGCCTATTGAGGTTATTAGAGTCTATGTTTCAGTGTATAAACATGCTAGGCATCATGGTCGAGTCATATGAACATGTCTAAGTCCCCCTAGGGTTTTTCAACTTTTCTATTTTTTTTAAATTTTTCTAGTGTTTTTTATTAAAATTAAAATTTTCCAAAACTTAGGCTATTTTTTAATAGTTTAATTGGAAAAATTGATTTTGTAACAAAAGTGGGCCAAATAATCAGTTCCAACCATGTAGGTGCTCATTTTCAAGCTAAATGCACCATTTAAACCCATGGACCCACTATTTCCTAGTTTTGAGTGATTTTCCATCACTCAGGTCAGAAACCCCCAAAAATCAATTATTGATTATTTTAATTAATAAATTGATGAATAATGGAGCAAATCCAGAATCATAGATCAATGGATTCTCTAGTGATTTGATTAAAATCACTCAACTCTAAACCAAATTGACTGGATCTGACAAATCCTTGACTGAAGGAGGTCATCAAATCAGATTTGGAGTTGTTCTTCAGCATCCTTTATGGGGAATTTCACCCTCCCTCTCTCATCCACATGTTTTGGCTCATCTGGATGAGTTTTGGTGGATGCTTCAATCAACAGGTTGAGGTGTCAGTCAGATCAACTCTTCGATTGACAATTGCACTCAGTGAGACTCAGATTTGGATTAGTTAGACACAGATCAGACAGTGATGAACTCTCCTTCAGCTACAGTGGTCTATGTCCTTGGGATTTCTGCCCCCTTGGGTTGGATCTCCTATTTTTTGTATAAATAAAGCTGAGGTTGCCTCTTCCAATCTAGCGAGAGTTGGATTGAAGGGATTGCTATTGTAATACTGTTGTAATCTTTTGATTGTTGAAATAAATAATATTTGGAGGCCAAATGGTGTAATTCTCTCATATGTGTGGATTAAGCAATGTCTTACAGCTATTGATGTTGTTGGCTTTTCTCTCAAATTCTACATCCGAACCCTATCTGGCTTGAACAATTCAGCTGAATCAATAGGAGTATAGTTGGACAAGTAAGGTTACTTTTTTTTCTTATATCTCATAGCATATATGTTAGAAGATATAGATTATACATGTTTAATAAGTTTATTTGCATGTAATCCTTGTCTCCTATTCATATATATATACAGATCTCATGAGGTTTCATGCAGGATTGTGTGTTTAGATTTCAAGTAGCAAGGATTGGACGGGATTTGGATCTATTTTGACTCCACTGTACATCCAAAAATATTTGTGAAGACATTGCCCCTCTGTATTCCACTAACAAGTTTCCATTGCAGATCTACTTTAGCAACAAGCACTTCTCTTCTCCATTTGCTCCTTCAAAATCAATTTTTTTTTTATCTGGTTACTTTGTTCACGGCTTTGATATTTTGTTTAGATATATTATATTAAATTAAATTTAATACAGATCTATCTTATCAAATCCCATAATCTAGATCTTGTTCTTAAAAGGTTTCATAAGCATTCTAGATCTAGCTTTAGGGAAATCGTCGTTTATGCATGGAATTTTAAAGAAAATTTGTAGCTTGCATGCATTAGATTTATGTTTTTTGTTATAAAATATAAATATAGCAATCAGTGCACATCATATTGGCTGCCTAAAAGTCAAGACAAGATCCCAAGGAAATCTTGCTTTCCTTGGTTCCCTTTTTACCTTTTTTTTTAACTAGTTTTAACTTAGCTTTGTTTTGGTTAAAAGTAAGCGGACCCAAAGGTAATTTCAGAGTGCTTTTGTAAATATTTCAGTCTAATAATATTTCTGGTATTTATCAGGTATAACATAAAAGAGGAGGATCTGCTGTTCGAAAGTGACTTTTGGGCCTTCTGAATCTCCCCAGGGGTCTCCCTTTTTGACTGAAATCTTTAATTTTTGGACTTTCTAAGATCTTGGTTTCATTTTGTATAAGAATAAAGAGGCATCATATAATTTTTCTGATATTGTAACCACTGGTAATAAAAATAATTTTGAATAGGCTCTTTCGAGCCCATTCCCCATCCCCCCTGAGGGGATTTGCGTCTGTGTCATTTTTTGCTTTTCGTTCATCTTTTTTCAATCTAGCATAGTACTAATCTATAGGGTATTTTTACTTTGACTTAAAATCAATTCCATATTCCATTTCTATTGGTTTCAAAGTAACTTTAATACTTACCCCACAAGCCTCCTTTCAAGCCGAAAGGTGAAGAAAGGTTCATGGTAGTCTAATTAGAAAATTGTGGTTTGCTTATATTTTTATGTTTCATTTGCTATGATAATTTGTTTCAATAACCATAATAAAATCAACCCCTTCTTGATTCCTTGATTCAGGTCCACTTGGACCGAAAGAGGTTCCTGGAGGGTTTTCTTTTTAACAAGAACATCCATCTCGAAATTTACTCAAATTGACAAGACTCCAGTGTGTATGCTCTACACTTGGCTATGGTTCGTCTGATCAGTCAAGATGTATCAAAATCACTTGAGTGACTAGTATAATTAAGATTCACTCTCCCAATTTGATAAACCATCAGGTGAAATTCCAACACCTAGATCAAACCATTATGGTGGCAAAATACCCAAAGGAAGCGAGAACTTCTGAAAAGTGACCTTGGGGTGCTGATCTCTGTCACACCCCAATGGGTGCATTATGAACAATAGCCCCAAAGATTCCATTCATCCCACATATTTCTTGCGGGTAGCCGTAAAGGTTTAGTTTTGGACATACTCCAAGTACTCTCGGGTATATCTGGAGTTCACCCCTTCGCCTAGTTTTAATCAAATCATATTTCACATTAAATTAAAACATACCAAGAGGCAATTGCAAAACATTCACTCCAAGCAGAAGCAACTACATTGATTTTATTTTGACTCCATTTAAGGAACTGGTTATTTTATTGCTATATATATATATATATATATATATTGTGTCTCAGCATTGTGCTTTCGTGCGCTCATTTTGTATCTTGTCATCTATGGTTGTTTATGGTTAAATTTCAAACTCCTAAGTAATTCATTCAGTTTAACATCACCATACTAAGTAATTAGCTTTAGTAACTTAATAGGGTCTACCCCCCTTGGCTTCATTAGGAGTTGAGCCTAAACGGAGGAGTCAAGAACAAGGGGACAGCCTTGACTCGAGACTTACCCCCAAGGACACACCGAGTTGCTTGAAGATTTCTGCCATGTGACCCAGGTGTGTGAAAGGTGGCAACACGATGAAACCATAGCTTGTCCCAATGCAGTCTAGTTAATTGACAATTGGATCACTTGTTTCACAACCGAGTCCATGGGTTTAGCACTTGTAAATCCCACAATACCATTCACATGTGGCCCCGACTTGACCTTGGGGTAAAAATTGGACCTAGGAGCATTAGGTATAATCTCATACAAAAGTATGGATTTAGCATAGATCAAATCCAACTCTTGTGCCCTAAAAATATCCTATTCCTTGTGTTGAAATCCAGATGTCAAAACATCCTTCGCTATGTAAGGTAAATAAAGATTTTAGGAACCAATCACTGAAGAAACTCTGGTGGTATAAAAGATTTGATTAACCATTTCCATCTATGCCACTCTTGAATATGATCCAAAATGTGTGTGGCTTTATCTTATCGAAAGGTCGACAAGAGTTTGGTACCGACGTCGTAACATATGGGAAGATGGAAATTATTAAGGAAATTCAGTGCAAGATCATCAAACGTAACATAATCCCCCCCGATAACTCTATATACCATTTTCTTGTAGGACCCATTAGGGTGCGTTAAAATAGCCTTGAATGAATGGAATCATCATGTAAGGAATTGGAAGAGCACTAAAGGTGGAAACTAGTGACACACTCACAGGGATCTTCACCAGCCTTACCTTCAAAATTGGGAAGGTCCGAAGGAAGCTTGTTAGGGATAGCCATCCATGCCTGGTTGTGAGACACAGGATCGTTCATCAATATCGACAAGCCAGGTAAGTTCAAAATTTCAAGGAAATGGAGGCTAGGTTGAGCCAGTCGATTCCATGCTCCCTGGTAGTTTTGATTTGTGTAAGGTTGATTGCTATAAATATCATGGCATTGGCCATAATAACCTCCTCCCATTTGGCCCATGTAGGGTTGCATGGAATCATTATGATGTGGGTTTCCTTGATTATGAGGAACTACAAAGCCATAATTATAAGAGTAAGCGGGTTTTTGATACCCGTACCCATAAGGTTGATAGTTTTGTCCATAGTGCGGTCCATACAAATGTCCATGAGAAGCTCCATAAGTTGTTCCATGGGATGTACAATGAGAATGTCCATAGTTAATGGTATGGGAAGCTCCAGAAGCTAGAACATGAGATGATCCAGAAACAGGTACATGACCTGCTGACACAATAGGAGGTACTTGACTTTGAGATACAACCATGTGAGTAGTCGGAAAATGAACATGGCTAGTAGCAATATTCCAGTTGTTATACCCAAATCTTGTCACCACCATGTGATAAGACCCTTAACTTCCATGTTTTCCCTTAATCCGAACGCTTAGAGTGGAAACTTGCTCTGTTTGTCAATTCTACATGAAAAAAACCTAGCACCATGATTTCTTATGGCCCATGAGCAGCACCTTGCTCAACACCACCTGTATCCTATTTTCAAGAAGCGGTGCCACCACATATGCTATTTGGTCCAGAAGCGGTTCTCATCTAAACCCCTCTATCATAAGAGAAGAAAAGTGGTACCTAGGTGAAAAATGGGAAAACAAGAAGTTTCTTGAGGCTTCTAGATGATAAGCCTCTTGTCCTCCTTTATCCCTATCATTATGGGTTAGTTTGATCTCAAGATCCCCCATGGTAGGATCCTAGAGCCACCTCACCCATAGTTCTCTCAAATAATTCTGTCCATTGAGCCTTATAAATACAAGCTCATGCCCATAGCCAAGGGGGAGAACAATAGAGTTATTGTTATGTTGTTGGATTAACCACTTACTCCAAGTCATTGGAGAGCATTGAGAGAAAAGTTGGAGCTTATGGGGATGAAGTGTTTGTCCTGTGGAGGGGCTTGTAGAAACTAAGGCAACAGTTGTAAGATTCTCTATACTTTCTTAATGCAAAGCTGATTTCTGTCCCACATTACTGTTGTTTTGATTTCACATGTACATGTTGTGAGATTCCTTAGTCACTAACATGGATAAGTAGATGATTTTGTGGTAGCTTTGATGTGTTTGCATGTTTGATTTGTTTGTAGGTACACAGGTTCACAATTGAAGCAGTATTCGAGGTGTCTATAGTATCGAGGGAAGGTCTTCATCCTTTGTCGTTCACTCATTTGTTCTAGATCTGAACCATTCAGACCAGAGGAACAGCTTCTGTTCGTAGAATGTGAAATATTTCTGATTACACCAGCCTCAAGGCCCATGTGAACTAGGGGGAGGATGAGTCGTTAAAAACAAATTTGAAGGAATAGGGTTTGAAGACAAAGGGACATGTGAAGGATTGTAACTAGTGTTTCCAATGTTCACTCGTCTCAGTTCTGGTATCTGCATAGGATTACTAACAATAGGTCTAGGATGAACATGTGAAGTTTCCTCCACCACAGGGATGGAGGATGCAATGTGGCTATTGCCCCCAAATCTCTCTGCGTGGAAAGGGATGCGAGTGCCCCTAGGAATAGTTCTAGGACCAACTTCTGACTCAATATGATGTGTCAAATCGGGTGTCGGGATATGAGACATGTCATATCTAACATGACTAGTGCTTACCGGTTCATGGTGAGTCTCATCGCCTGGAAACCAATACCGGTGACCTGTGAATGAGGGATCATAACCAGATCATGAAGGTTGTTCATGTGAAGCATCATATGTGCTAATATGATATTCCTCCCCAACCTTGTGAGGTCGAGAAGACATCTCTAGAATCTCATCCTCATGATCTCCCATGGTGTGTGAATCAAAGTGAGAACTAGTCCACTCAGACTATCTGGTTATATCTCCCAAAGGAGGAGGAGGCATGAAAGGTAGAATCCCTACTAAATGATGATAATGGAAAGGTTTAACACCTGAATCCACAATGACTCAAAAAATAAAAATACTCGATCTAATTAAAAAACCCTAGGCAAACTAGTGTGCACAAATCATACACCTATAAATTGTAAAGCCAAATCGCAAGAAAACAAGGGTAGGATATGTGAGCTCCTGAATGAAGTAGGTATGTCTCACCTAGGAGAGGCTTGAGACTCCCATAAAAAACAAGTGGAGGTTCATAACCAATTATAGTGGCCCTCGGCTTCAACGCGTATACCAACTGTGCTGTCCGACCCCTACTTGACCAGGACACCTGTAGAATAACCTTTGCAAATACCTGCTCAATAACCTAGGTAAGGAACCTAAGGTCACCTCGATATAATCAATTCTTAAGCAGACATTCATAGGTGGGATTGACCATATGGGCAAGGTATCAAATCCTAAAACTCTTGAAAGAGCCCCCAGATATGAATACAATCCTCGAAATGTCTCGGTGCTACTCAATTACAACCGAGGGTCATCCCAATCATAACCACTCAGACTGCCTCATGATTAACTCCCTTGTAAGAGGAGGATCTTGAGAAACACTAATTATATAAAGGATTTCAAACTCTCACCTGGACAGACACCTAATTGTTTTGTTTAGTGGTCTTCGAGAATTGACTCACAATGAACTATTCCAAGACCCTAAAACCTAGTCTTGTTGGTGCACCATAAAAAAGAAAAGAGTGTAAATCATTTTATTATTCATTGATTTTAATTGGATTTATTACTCAATGGGTAAATGGTTGTGTAACTAATGATGTTATGACACAACAAGAAGTAAAATACACACCTAACAATCAATGCAAATGCACTGTGTCGAATGAAAAGCAGGGTATGCTACTACGTGAAGTGAAATTTTTTTCCTTCAAATGTATATGAAATCATTTCCTATATGAAAATATGACTAATATTCATGAAGGAAACCTAATTTAAGTACCATGTTAAATGCAAAATGCAAACAATGCATAATAATGCAAAAAAGAAAAATGTTTTTTTTTTAATTTTTGAATTAAATGAGATAAAAACAAAAAGTATGACTCTACAACCATCAGACTCTTTACGCACTCACAAAAAACAACCAAGAAAATCAGAAAGGTAAAATAGACCTAATGCACTAATCCCAAAACAAAAATTAGAAAATGAAATGACAAGAACATTTTTCAAAAATCAACTCAAAATGAGTCTTTGGTCAAAAACAGAGGGGAGATACAGACTCCAGAAACCTCAAAGAAGACCCAGCAATCACCCAAACTCACCCAGCAACACTTAATCTTCCCAACAGAGCAACAAATCAAGGTATACGTGACTATTCTTAGTAAACCTGTGTACATACGCAATTTTTCCAAGAAAACTCGCGTGTATACGCGATTGTGAAAGCAAAACCTGCATATAGGAAGAAAAAGATATAAAAATAAGGTAAATGGATAAACTGAGACGAAATTCACTTCTTCGGGATACTACTGGGTAATCATGCCTCCAGACCCGACACAAAAACACAAAAATAAGAGAAATAAAAGCACATTGAATGATGAAAACCCCCAAATAAAAACAACTAGGAACATCCCCAGTATGGTCGCCAATTCTGTTACAAAGAAAACTTCCTATGGATTGGGGTGTACCACAACAGACAGAGAAACCATAGAAATCAATCCCTTCCCAATATGCAAGAGAAATACAACATCTAAAACTAAAGGATCTCGACACATACCTTATTTTGGATGGTTGTAGTAGATCCTTGTTGAGCGTTTTCCAATCCCGCTTGCATTAGCAATTTACTCTCAACAACAATAAACAAGGCAAGGATGATATATAATATAGTGTTAGGCCTACTATAGAATATATAATCAATGATACCTAAGAAATTAAAAACATCCATGGATTCAATATTCATTTAAAAATCACATCATTGGACAGGAAAATATATTTTTATTAAATAAATAAGAGATTACATAAGTGACAACCTCTGTCAGCATGTCTGTGAACCATAGAAACTGAGTCCTCCACCTGGGTCTCCACCACCTAAATCCTCCATATCTCAATAGCAAGCTCACAATCAAAGGAAATCTTGGGAAGAACATAAAGAGCTCCAAGGGACAAAGGGATGTAGACTCAAGTACAAGTAAGCTATGACAACAATGGACTATATTTTTCTTGCTCTTCAATTCCTCTTCTTCAATGTATCTAAAGGGTTACTTATATAGTGCTTCAATGGGGTAATGGAAGGTCAAATCTCAGCAATATTGAGGCATATGGAAGGAAAACAGACAAGTCACTCGAATCCACACCGAGGAAATCCCCAAAAACATTTGGCCTTTTGCACACATCCCGATGTACTTGGGTTTGAGGGTAATATCCACGTATATACGGGAGAAAGGGATTAAAAGTTACGTACAGCAAATAATGAGTGTTTTTAGGGATGCTCTTGGAAACGTCAAATGTATAAAAATATTCCATGGGGTCCAAAGAGTCTGCAAAGGGACATGGAAGGCCATAAAAGTGTGATCAACCATGTGTGGCAAAGTTAGCTATAATAAGGATATTATTCATATCTAGGGGATTTTGAGGTGCCTTTGGTGATTTCGAGCTTAGGTATTTGTTACCCTTCCCATATGGTAGATCCCAACTTTGACTGTCTACATGAGAATTGGTTATATTTAGGTGACCTTAGTTTCCTTACCTAGGTATCACAGGGGGTACTTTAAGAGGTTATTCTGTGAGTGTCCTAGCCAGGCAGGGGTCGAACAACATAGTCGCTATATGCGATGAAGTAGAGGGCCACTATAATTGGCTACACACCTTCTCTTATAGTGTATGGAATTTTCAAGACTTCCATAGGTGAGACAAACCTACTGCATTTAGGATCTCACTGATCGTCCCTCTTGGCTTCTTTGCATATAACTTCTCTTTACTTAGGGATGTGTTCTTTGTGTGGTAATTGGTTTTCGGGATCATGGTTACTTGAGTATCATTATGTTCTCTTAAGTTCGGTTCCTTTTATGTTCAACATGCCTGACATCACTGCTAGTATCATGTCACCCACTCCAGGTCCTAGTGCATACCCTGGCATTGGAATGGGGGGAACCACAGCTTACCTTGCTCACAGATTCAGGAGTGGTCATATTCCACCCTCTTGTTGATGTAATTGTGACTTCAGAATGTATTCACTTGTATTTCTTATGTATTGTAACCCGATGTTTATTTTGGGATGTATCTGTAATGTACTTGAGTCATGTCATGCCCCGAGGTTTCTATTGAGAGTTTCTATAATGTAAACAAGTCATGTCAAGTCAAGGTGGGTAACCCTCCTATTGTCTAAGGGTTAAAGTCCCCACAGTTCTGGGGCACTAGGGTTATTAGACTCACCTAGTGAAGTCAGACCTAGTTGCTTTTAGTCAATTCAGGAATTAGTATAAATAGAGAGCTAGCCTCTCTATTTATCACACACTCGCTGACACGCAGTTGTAGCACATAGTAGAGGAAAAGAAAGACATTGGGGAAAGGAATAAAGAGGTTACTGCTACTGGGAGATCATCTTACTATTTTTGGGTTTCACTTTTGGTGCTGATTCTATCTCTAAGGAATTTATGGGGTTTTCTCCATTTATGGTTTCCCCAAGGAAAAACATTGTGTTCATTGTCTCTTGTGTTTGATTGTTGTGGTTGTTGTTCTCTTATTTAAAGATCCTAATGATATGGTAACTTAATGTTAAAAATCTAACATGGTATCAGAGCTAACCTAAGAAGAAGACACTGCGCAGTTCCGGGAACTAGGGCTTCCTACTTTGTGGATCTCTCTCCATAGATTTTCATCAAAAGAAGGTTGGAATAACTCTTCTCCTTAGGGAACATCTTTCTATTGAAGCAAAATCGAATTCTGAGGTTTTTTAGTTTTGGACCCGATGCTGCTACCGAAAATTAGGGATTTTTAGAGAAGTCAAATTTTTCAGTGAGCCTAGGCCTAGATTGATCTCCTCCACAAAATAAAAGTTAGGGATCAAAATCAAAGTATTTGGTTGGATAGAACTCCAAAAAAGAAAAACCCTAATATGCTCCTAAACTAGCACTACGGGATTTCAGCTCCAAATTCATATTTGACATCTTGACCTGGTAAGATATAAATATTTTGTATTTCCATTTGAGGTTCTCAGTTAAGATGTCTCATCATACCAAGCTTAATGAAAAGCTTGAGGGAGCTAATAACTTCCAAGCTTGGAAGTATAGGATCTCCCTGGTCCTAGAAAAAAATGAGTCGGACTCCTACATCCATGAGGAGGTTCTAGTTCTAGAGGGAGATGATGCTAAGGCCTTACATAAGAAGATGTTGGTTATGGAAAGAGGATCATTTCTGATTCTATCAAGGATCACCTCATACCATAGGTGTCCTCCCTCAAGACACCTAAATCTATGTTTTATGCCCTAACCAAAATGTTTGAAGGGATGAACATCAATTGGAAGATGACTCTAAGGAACCAGTTGAAGAATGTAAAGATCCAAAATGAGGATACCATCCAGTCATACTTCAGAAGGGTCTCCTAGATCAAAGAACAACTGGAAGAAGTATATGAAGAAGTGGAGAATGCAAAAATTGTGATGACAACCTTGAATGGCCTCCCTAGGTCATGGGATTCTTTCATCCAAGAAATCTGTCCTAGGAAGAAGTTAGTCAATTTCAGTAGACTGTGGGAAGAATGTTCACAAGAAGAAGCTCAAATAGAAGCTCAAGAAGAAAAGATGGGAAGTGAAGATCAAGCTTTCATAGTACACTCCAAGATATGAAGAAGGGAAAATCATCATCATCAAGGTAAGCATTCTCATCAGAAAGGTTCATCTAAACTCAGATGTTATACATGCGATGAAATAGGAAACTATGCTAGAAAATGTCCCATGAATAAGAATGGATCCAAGAAGAAGAGGAACTCCAAAAGAAGACATCATGCTCACACTGCTGAGGATGATGATCCTCCCATAAAGAGAGTAAAACAAGAAAGTGAAGACTCTTCAAGTGAAGATGAATATGTTTTGATCTCCGCTCTCATGGGAACTGTCACTCATGGAAGCAAAGATTGGATTATTGACAGTGGGGCTTCCAAACACATGACAAGTTTCAAGGAATCCTTTGAGAAACTATCCGAACATAATTCAGCCCATAAGGTGAAACTTGGGGATGACTACCAATATCCCATAAAAGGTAGTCGTGAGTCCTCCTACAAGCTAGACTCTTGAAAGTCTATGAAAATGAAGGATGTCTTATTTGTACCAGGACTAAAGAATAATCTTCTATCCATATCAGAACTAGATGCAAAAGACATGAGGGTTGCATTTGTAGATGTCCAAGTCCTCATGTGGCCAAGAGGAAAGACTATTGACAATGCAATAGTAATTGGAGAACAAGAAGGAGGATTATACAAATTGAAGGGCCATCCAGAACAAGCCTTGGTCCATTACATAGTAGAGCCAAATGAACTTTGGCATAGAAGGATTGCACATGTGCACTACAGAGCACTACCACTTGTAAGCAAAGTAGTCGAAGGTATTCTAGAAATTCAAGCAAAACATGAATGGGTCTACAAAGGATGTGCGAAAGGAAATAACACAAAGAAGACATTTCCAAGTAGCAAAAGAAAGGAAAACGGAATATTGGAAATCATCCACTTCGATGTATGAGGACCAATGTCATCAAGTTCTCTAAGCGGGTATGTATACTATGTTTCATTCATTGATGAATTTTCTAGGAAGACATGGATTTACGTCATGAAGAAAAAAGATGAAGTTTTCAGCAAGTTGAAGGAATTCAAAGCTTTGATTGAGAACCACACAGAAAAAAAGATCAAGACCTTTCGATCAGATAATGGCGGAGAATTCACATCAAATGAATTCAAAGACTTATGCAAACAATCAGGGATTAATAGGGAGTTATCCACTCCATATAATCCACAACAAAATGGGGTTGCAGAAAGGAAGAATAGAACTATCATGGAAGCTACAAGAGCAATGCTTCATGATCAAGATCTTCACATGCATCTATGGGCAGAGGCTGCCAGAACAGTGGTGTATGTATAGAACCGTACTCCACACAGAGTACTCAAGAACAAGACTTCTGAAGAAGTCTTCTCTGGAAAGAGACCATAAGTCAACCATCTTAGAATATTGAGCTATCCTATGTACATACACATTCCAAAAGAAAAGAGGACAAAGTTAGATCCTTCAGGAAAGAAGGGTATATTTGTGGGATACTCTGAAAGCTCGAAGGATTACAGAATATACTTCCCAGGATTCAAGAATATCGACATCAGCAGGGATGTAACATTTGATGAAGACACAACTTACAACAAATCCAGAAAGAGACCTACTGAAGAACCCAATGAAGCAGAAGCACCCAAAATTCAAGATACAACCATGAATGAAGAAACTCTAGAAGAAGATCGAGAATTTGAAGAACCACAAAGACCTGTAGATCCACCTCAACAGAAGAATCCTCACAAGAGGAAAACTACTTGGGTACAAGAAGCTATGCAAGTTGAGGAAAGATATGGGGCTCCAGAAGAGAATCATAGAGAAAGAAAGAGAAGCAGATCTTGCTCCAGATATGTAGCTTTACTATGTGACTTTATCAATGAAGAACCTTTCAATTATGAAGAAGTGACAAAATGAAAAGAATGGATGGATGCTATGATCGAAGAGTATCAATTGATCATGAAGAACTATGTTTGGGATGTTGTCCCAAGACTAGAAGGGAAGTCAGTTGTAACTTCCAAATTGATCTACAAGATTAAGCATGCTGCAGATGGTAGCATAGAGAAATATAAGGCAATATTTGTGGCTCCTGGATTCTTACAGAAAGAAGGAATAGATTATGAAGAAACCTTTGCACCTGTAGCTAGATACACTTCCATCAGATCAGTACTTGCTATGTCTGCAGTGATGAAATGGAAGATACACCAAATGGATGTCAAGACTACTTTCTTGAATGGTGTAGTGGAAGAGGAAGTGTATGTAGAGCAGCCACTCAGTTTTGAGACACATGAGAGGGAATCTCATGTGTGTAGATTGAAAAAAGCCCTGTATGGTTTGAAACATGCACCCAGGACATGGTACGATAGAATTGACAGCTTTCTATCCAATTTGGGATTTACCAAAAGTAAAGCAAATTCTAGCCTTTACTACAAGGTTGAATATGGCAACCCAGTGATGCTCGTACTGTATGTAGATGATCTGTTTGTAACAGGTATGAATGGGTTGATTGTTGATACAAAGATAAATCTTGATGCTGAGTTTGAAATGAAGGAATTGGGTATGATGCATTTTTTTCTAGGCATGGAGGTGTGGCAGAATGCAGATGTAATATCCCTCAGACAAGGGAAGTATGCAATAGAGATCCTGAAGAGGTTCAAGATGATGGAATGCAAGGCCATGACCACACCTATGGCATCAAACCTAAAGAAGTTGAGTGATGCTTCATCATAAGTGGTTGATGCTATGATGTATCATCAGATGATTAGGTCCTTTATGTACCTCATGAACATGAGACCAGATATTTGCTTTGCCATGAACACCTTGAGCCATTTCTTGATAGATTCGAGACATGTTCACTTGGTTGCTGCAAAGAATATTCTGAGGTGCCTGAAGGGTACAATTGATTATGGGCTCAAGTATGAGGTGAATCAGAAGATTAACCTGGAGGGTTATGTTTATTTAGATTGGGTACACAGTGACATTGATAGGAAGAGCACTTCAGGGTGTTTCTTTAGTATGGGATCAGGTGTGATCTCTTGGTTTAACAGGAAGCAATCCTGTGCGGCACTAATACAGCTGAAGTAGAGTATGTCGTAGCTTGTTCAGCTAGTTTTGAGGTAGTATGGCTGAGGAATCTACTGTCTGATTTATTTGATCTCCAGATGGATGCTACTTGTATACATTGTGACAACCAGAGTTGTGTGAAGTTGTCATAGAATCCGGTGTTCCATGACAAGTCAAAGCATATTGAGATCAAGTATCACTATATTAGGGATATGGTGCAGAGGGGAGCAGTGAAGCTCTAGTATGTTGCGACAAAGGAACATATAGCTGATGTGTTGATGAATCCATTGGCTAGGGTGAAGTTAGAGTGCTTCAGGGAGAAGCTTGGTGTTCTCCAGATTGAGGTTTCCTCCAAGTGGAAATGATGAGACCCAGAGCCATTCTAACATGGTAAGACGATTGGTTCCTTCCATGTTCATATGTAAGGGATAAGCCATTCTTTCATGGTGATAGGATTGGTTTCTTCCATGTTAGATATAAGTGCTGAGCCATTATGATGTGACTATAGGATTGGCTTCTACATGATCAAAAGTAAGCACTGAATGCCATTCTTTGAATGGAGGTGCCTTGTTAGTTACTAGGAATACTTGGTCTGGGACTGAGGGACATTCTGATATGATTGTAGGATTGGTTCCTACTTGATCAGATGTCATTTCAAGCCCTTTCAAACATGCATGTTGTATTGGTTCCTCGCATGTGTTGGATGTAAGTACAGAGCCCTTTAGAACATGCATGTTGGATTGGTTCCTCACATGTGTCGGATGTAAGTGCAGAGGCCTTCCGAACATGTATGTTGGATTGGATCTTCACATGTGTCAAATGTAAGTGTAGATCCTTTTTTAACATGTATGTTGGATTGGTTCCTCGCATGTGTCAAATGTAAGTGCAGAGCCTTTTTAAACATGTATGTTGGATTGATTCCTCGCATGTGTGAAATGTGACTACTAGGACTTTTTGACAGGGTTGTGGGATTGGTTCCCACAAGGTCATATGTGAGTGTTGGGCATGCCTTTCTGATATGATTATAGGATTGGTTCCTACAAGATCAAATATAAGTGTTGGACTGGCCATTCTAACTTAGGGTAAGATATAAGCACTGAAGAAGACCTACATGGAGACTAGGCCTACAACCAACATGAAAAAGGGTTGTCTCTGTAGAACTTCTTGTGATGAGAAGAATCATGAGATAGCACCCGTGAAGATCCAGTGATGATGATCCAGCAAAGATGATCCATATCAAGGGATGATCCAAATACAGATATGATGCTCTAGAGATGATCCAGATCGAGGGATGTTCCAGATCGAGTGATGATCTAGACCTAGGTGAAGATGACTTGAAGGTGAAGATGACAAAGACTCGATGATGATCCAGATGATATAGAGAAGAAGACTTGTGCAGATAAATTGTGTCGAGAGAATACCTTCCTAGTTAAGAGGGAGTGTTGATGTAATTTTAACTTCTGAATGTATTCACTTATATTTATTATGTATTTTAATCTGATGTTTATTCTAGGATGTATTTGTAATGTACTTGATTCATTTCATGCCCCGAGGTTCCTATCGGGAGTTTCTATAATGTAAACAGGTCATGTCAAGTCAAGGTGGGTAACCCTCCTATTGTCTAAGGGTTAAATTCCCCATGGTTCCGGGGAACTAGGGTTATTATACTCACCTAGTGAAGTCGGCCCTAGTTGGGTTTAGTCAATTTAGGAATTAGTATGAATAAAGAGCTAGCCTCTCTATTTATCACACACTCACTCACACTCAGTTGTAGTGCATAGCTGAGGAAAAGAAAGACACTCGGGAAAGAAAGAAAGAGGTTACTACTATTGGGAGATCATCTTACTATTTTTGGGTTTCACTTTTGGTGTTGATTCTATCTTTGAGGAAGTTGCGGGGTTTTCTTCATTTATGGTTTCCCTGAGTAAAAACACTATGTTCATTGTCTCTTGTGTTTGATTGTTGTGCTTGTTGTTCTCTTAGTTAGAGATCCTAATGATATGCTACCTTAATGTTAAAAATCTAACACCTCTACTCCATTTGTGGAGTATTTTCACTCCCTTCATCTGGTATTAACACTAGTATTCATTCCCATGGGGGTGGTAGTGGATACATGGATGTTGGTTCTATATCTTGCTTTTATACTTGTGTTCAATCATCCACGACATTGATTCCTTCAAATGAATTTATCATGATCAATAATTCGTATATCCTATATTTTGGACTCTTTATTAACTATTTTCAGTTGTTTTGGACTATTATTCTTATGTAGGGTCCATTTTTTGTGCACTCTCATCGAGACGTTTGCTCGTTTGTGCCCATGACATGTATAACATTGAACTGGCATATAGGATAGGACTACTTTTCTGCATGCATCATGTATTGTCCTATGACTATATCACCTTAACCACAAATATGAACCCACTTTGTGATGTTATGGAACCTTCACACTACTACTAGAAGTAGCATTACGTAAGTGGTAGAGATTTCCTACTCATGGGTTCCCTATATAGATTCTACTTTTCCATTTGGTACCCATATTGAGTTTGCTCCCTTATTTCTGGGAGTCCCTTGTAGTCCCTCCATGTCATTGATCAATAACCTCATATTATTTCTTGAAATTTATGCTGGCCATCTCCCATAGGAACTCCCATTTATATCAAGTTGTAATTGCATTACATGCATCCGCTTGCTTATTGAGCTTTATTTCGTCTCCCTGCTTCAGTTGTACAAGCCATATATCCTGATCTTGTCTCAATCCTAGCCATGCATAGATTTACATATATATTTTGTAGCTTGATCATCCCATACCCAGAGGAGAAATCACCCCCCCCCCTGTCGCCTCCCTCGAGTGGCCTTATCCTGCACACGCTTCCTTGAATTAAGCATAGGTATATTCCACTGCTTGGAACTAGTTTCTTTCCTGTGACAATTGTTTCCTCTTAGTTCTGTAGTATAAGAAATTTTGTTCTTTTTCAAGCTTTCCAATATGAAAAATACCCAAAAAATAAAAAATAAAACATAAAAATACAGACGGGAAATGATATTACTTTCTATTTTGCAGTTGTTGTGTCATTTATCCTTTGAATATAACACTGTATTTTACATCAATTGGTTAGGTTATTTGTATCAATTTACTATTTATACATGTTACTCTGAGTTTTCTCCATTGACTCATTATGCTTCCAGTTCCTATGGAGCCTCTATCGATTCCTCCTGTGTCGTAGAGTTGTCCCTATTTCCATGTTGAGTCTATGATGTCTATGAGTCTCCATCTTCATTATGATATTGTTTGACAGATGTTTTATCTCGAGTCGGCCATTCCTCATTTATCTTGTCTTTTCATGTCGTTGACTCTTGATATAGTTACCAGTTCATGCATATCAAGTTCGTTTGAGTTCTTACAAATTATCCATTGTTTGCATGTACCTCGTGTTGGTTGATGGGGGATGCCTTAATTCCCTCCTTCCAGTGGATTCCATTCCATCGACTTTACATCATTTATTATAGAATATGTATTTAGAGTCCATTGAGTGCCTTGAGACTTGCAGTCATCAGTGGTAGGTTCTCTCACCATCGACAGAGTTGGGAATTCATCAATGTCCCCTGATCGATGAACTATGTCAAGTGTTCGACCTGAACACATCTATTCACACTTGTTTGATTGCACTATGTACCTTGATTACCATTACCATTATAGGTGGGATATCTCACGTTTGTTAACGGTATACATCAATGAGCAGTAATCAAATGATATTTCATCATGTTCAACCTCACCACCTTTATTTGAGTGATGGGACATGTACTAGTGGTGATTTTTGTAGAAGACCTCCGAGCTTGGTGGAATTCCATGTGTGCTACCTCCTTAATCATGCCAGTATATATGAATTATTATGACCATATTCCAGTGTACTATCAGATGTCTTCATTCAGTATGAAGATCTTATTTCATTATATATTGTACATTGCGATGACCACATGTGACATTTGTCTATTATGCCCATTCATAGTCATTGTACTATTATGTATTTGGGGATTTCTACACTTCATATTTTTAGTCACATGTAGATATATATCATTGTATTGTACTAATGAGAAATCAAATTTTCCACTTGTTTATTCATTACTCCACTTCAGAGATTGTTATAATTTATTTTGACCATAATGTTACCCCTATGACCTCACACATTAGGGGGAATATTTTATAGCTGATTTTACCACACTTGGTAGATCATGTTTTATGGCCTATCCCTATCCCTATGTAGACTCTTTGGACCCCCTTTCCTCAGCATAACTTTGATGGTACAAAAGATCTATTTTATAAAGTCTTATTTATGGCTATACATGGGTCACCAACTTACAGATCGTGTGTACAAGTATATTTCTCCACTATGACCCACGTACAACGCGAAATGTGCTAAAAATAAAATATTTGGAGTTTTCCCTCATCAAGTAATGAATAACTTGACTATTGGCCTTCCATATGCCTAGAAATGCTCCAACTCAACCCTTCACCTCCTATTGAAGGGCTATATATGGAGCTACTTGGATGCATTATATGGGAAGAACTTGTGAGAGAAAAGAGACTATAGTGGATTTGTGCCCCATTCTTCCATACTTGAGTCTACATATATTTGTCCACTGAGCAGCCATTGATACTCTTCCCAAGATTTCCATTGTCTTGTGGGATTTCCATTGATACAAAGGATTGAATTGGTGGAGGAACAGGTGGAGGACTCGGTTTCTCGATTTTGATGAGGTGCTGAAAATTTTTGTCACTTATATACCTATTTCAATTTAATAGAAATATCCATTTCTCATCTATTATATGTGTAACTATGAATACTATTATCCATGGATGCAGTTGCTTTGATTATATATTGGATTTGTGTATTCTAGAGTAGGTTCTAACACTTACTATCTATCATGCTTGTGTATTTCATTGTTGTCAAGAATGAAATGTAGGTGCAAGTGTGGTTGAAATATTAACAGGGATCTACTACAAACGTTCAAAATATTGTACACTTCTCATCCCTTAGTGTTACACTGTTGATGTATTTGTAACTTCAGAATGTATTCACTTGTATATTTCATGTATTGTACCCCGATGTTTATTTTGGGAAGTATCTATAATGTAATTGAGTCATGTCATGACCTGATGTTCCGATTGGGAGATTCAATAATGTAAACAAGTCATGTAAAGTCATTGAGGTTAACCCTCCATTATAAGTCGGGGAAATAGATCCCACATTTGTGTCAAGCTTAACCCTCCTTGTTTATCAAAGGTCAAAGTCCCCATAGTTGTGGGGCACTAGGGTTATTAGACTCTCCTATAGATGTCGGCTCTAGTAAGTAATTGTTAAGTGGGGCCGACATGTTAAAGTCGACATTAAGTGAATGAAAGAATATAAATAGAGAGTGAGCCTCTCTATTTATCACACACACACTCACTCACTGGGGCACATGAGTGAGATATAAGTAGCTCTCTCAAGTGAGAAAGAGAGAGAGAGAAGTTGCGGAGATCATCTTTATGTTTTTTGGTTTTACTACTGCCATTGGTGCTCATTCTATCTCTGAGGAAGTTAAGGGGTTTTCTCCTTTATGGTTTCCCCGAGGAAAATTATTTCTGTCTTTTGTCTCTTGTCTCTTGTGTTCAGTTAAAGGTCCTAAGATAATGCTAGCTTGAATGATAAAAATATAGCATATACTTGTTTATTTCTTTAGCATATTGGAAATGGATTGATTTATGGTGTCATATTGTTTGTTGTGGTCCACCCCAAGACATAGGAATTTTTCTTTGTAACATCTTGTGTTTTCTATGTTTATTTGACATTGTATGAAGTAACAAATCTATACTGGAGAATTGGATGGGTTTTCCCGATAGAAGGTTTTCCAAGGATAAAATATTTGCGACTCTTTTATGTTTTTCTTGTCTATCTTTCAGTGATCCTATTGCATCTGATTATGTATAACATATTTGAATTAAAGTACAAACTCTAATAGTAAGGGTAATAATCGGTAATTCAAGTATAGGATATTGTCCTTCCGCATGACAAAATGGGTTAATACTGAGACCCTACAACACCTTTCATGGAAAACAAATTAGAAGCTCTATGGAATTCCCAAGATTATTGTAAGTGATAGAGATCCAATTTTCATCGGTAAGTTTTAGAAGGAAATATTTTCTTGTTTGGGTACTTACTTGGCTCACATATCCTCTTACAATCCTGAATATAATGGGAAACAAAAGTTTGCGATTAAATGAGTGGAAGAGTATATTTGTTTCTTTGCATCTAATAAACAAACACAATGGGTTAGATGGTTTTCCTTACTAAAGTGGTGGTACAACACATATTTCCATACTCCATAAAAAATGTCACAATTTATGGCACTCTATGGCTATCATATTCCTTCCATCATGTTATCCTTGAAAGAGAAATCTACAATTCATCTAGTGGAGGATAATATACAGAACCATGAAGAGTTTCTCTAACTATTGAAAGATAATTGAAGACTAAGACATTTGAATTGGTGGTATAAAACTAAGACAAAATGGTGAGTTAGTAAACTGAATTTGCATTGGGGATTTCCTTAATCTACCCCACTATGGAATAAACCACTTATACTATGAAACATGAAATCAACACAGTTCTCATTTTTCTCTCTTAATTTAGTAGCTATTATTACCTCCGTTTCAAAAAGGGTTGAAACCACTATCACACATTTTCATTTTGAGGAATTTTTTTGGGCCTTTGAATCATCTTTGTCATAGAATATTTTTAATTTCTATTTTCAAGTGTGTTTTTGAGAAATTTAAACAAAATAGCATACATTTAGAAGCAATTTATAATGAAAACCATATAAAAGTTGCAAATTTTTCTTTAAAATAAGACATTTTTATTGACAAAATTGTATGAAAATCGAGAAAATAAAGACATTTAAAACCATTTTCAATGGATTATCATAGATTTTTTGTATAAAAATGACACTATTTCATAGTATTTCCCAAAAAGTAACAATAGACAATATAATGTGGTTTAATATTTTCACACCATTGCTAGAATATAGTTTTCCATTTTAAAATTAAAATCATTTTATTTTTCAAGTGTACCAACACACAAATATCTTATTTTCAAAACACTTAGCGTTATTGTGTAAATTAAACAACCAATATTGAATTTAATAAATGCTTATGATGAGAGAATCATAATAACAATATTTTTAAATTCACAACTCTCCCAAAATAGATAAGTATATTTTCAATAGAATGTAGGCAGTTGCAAAAATAAAACATAACAGAGGTATGCACATACAAAGACTAAAGTTATAAAGATATTTTAACATCTCTTGAATCAATATCAACCAACCTTATCTAATTAAACAATAACTAGGTTTAAGTTAGCATGATGGAGAAATATTTTTTGTAATAAATATATAGCTATGAATTACATAAAAGAAACCAGAAACACTGTGATTAAAGAAACTAGTTATGACAGCGATAAGAATAACCAGAAACATCCTGATTTAAGAAGCTAGTGATAGAGATGGATTAACTAACATTTTAATGGGTAAGGAGTATCATCCCTTTGGTTTATCCTCGAGCTTTAAGGCCTCATCATTAACTATCTTCCCTGGAATGAAATTTTTTTATTTTTTAAGCAACGAGCAAAGACTTTTTAATAGTGAAAAACTTGTGGCGATCAAGCTTAAGTGACTGGGGTTACCTACTATTGAAAAGAAAAATACTAAGCTCAAATGGTATATGTTGTATTGTAATGGAAGCATCATACTCCATTAAATTAGGCTTTAATATTCCAAACCTAAGGCTATTTTTATGCTCATTTATTAAGCCAATAAATAAATTTGATAACTATTATTTATGTCTAGAAAGTAGCACTTGTTTTTATATATATATCTATGTTGTTTCTTCTTTTCATATCCCAAATTATTCATGTAGAGTTGAGATGACATGATTATGAAGCTTATTAGATAGGTAATGTTTCTAAAGAAGCCACTCTACATAACATCTGATTAATAGAGAATATAGAGTGTCTAAATTCCTTAACATTGTCAATTTATTGCTTGAATTAGTCAAACCAGCTAGAATTTAGTACTTGTACAACATAACCTAAGACATAGTTATCATGGAATCAAAATAAATATGCAATTACATTGTAAATACTCAAAAAAACATTCTTAAATTCTTTTAGTAAACAATAGGATTATTACTAAATTTATTTTCAATTCCTTGTATTTTTGTACATAGAATTATTATCAAGGATTAAAAAATACATAAACATGCATACATAGTAAAATTCAATTCCTTGTATTTTTGTACATAGAATTGTTATCAAGGATTAAAAAATCCATAAACATGCATACATAGTAAAATTGTAAATAAGGCATACTCTAAGTTTTGATATTGTGAATTAGAAGCGATTTTGTTGCAAGTATATTGAGCTTAATTGTGAGCCTAATGTAATGTTGTGGGGGGTTTAGGGGCTTAGGGGTTTATTTTTAATTTTAATTTTTTTATATCTAGTCCTTCCTCTTCATAAAATATAGATTGTGATGGAGTGTTAGAATCCATGGATGAAATTGAATAATTTCACATGAAACATTTTAGATGTTTTTTTATTTGTAATTGAAACTATAAAAGAGTTTTTGAATATTTATATGAATAATTTGTTCTTGTATGGTCTACTATATGATTTTAATAAAAATTACATCACAATTTCATTGATTTTATATGGTTAGAGTGGTTAAATTATTGATGAATTGTTTGTTTTTGTTTATTATGCAAGTTTCAAAAAAGTTGTAATTTATCTCTTGACGAAAAAAAACTCGTTTCCAATTTAGGAGTTGATTTTAAATTTTTTGTAAACAATAGTATGGGATGTTTAGTCCATGGCTCTAATTTTTACCCTAAAAAACAAATGTGTATATGGGTATCAACACTTTTCTATTTGGAGGGTGTTTTCGGTATTTATTATGCAAAAACATTGTTTTTATGGCTAGAGTTATTGTTCTTAGTATACAGTTCTTGTTTCTCAGTATAAGTGGTTAATACATATATTTCATGGAATATATTTTGGAACAATAGAATAAATAAGTATATTGGGGAAAATCTATCACCCCTTGCACAAAAAGGATGTGAAATCCAGCCCAAAAGAAGCCTCCTTCTGCCTCGTTACAAATAGATCTTTACTCAGTTAGAAAATAGATCTGTCTGAACTCATATTATATTATAATGAGCTTGGTATTATCATGAACTTATAGGTGAAGGATTTGATATGTTCCTTAGATCGGTTTACGCCTATCAATAAGGTAGAGATTCCCCTTTTCTCATCCTTATTTCAATACTGTAAAATCTTCACTATCTATAACACCAAATAAGATGAAACAACAAATAAATCAACATCATAGTGAAAGTAAATTTAAAGTGGGAGTTTGTGTATTTTTAAGGCTACAACAATACAAATAGATTTCCCTCAAGCAACAAAAGAAAGACAATAAATTATAACTCAAGTACTGTGATCCCTATAAGGTGTTGTATAGGATTGAAGGTATGGATTACAAATTGGAGTTTCCTCCATCTTCACATGTACATCCAATATACCACATTTCTTTCCTAAAAGGGGTAATTGGTGACAAGATATGAACCCATACATTTTGACTAGATAGTCAATAAAGTGCTAAGGACATCACTTGTTTGAAGGGGAGGGGCATGTGAATCCCTATATATTGTGACATTACATTTGTATTATTATATTGGTATTGTCTTTATTCATTGACTAGGACATTGAATGCAATTGGATGGTTGACTGTAATAGTAATTGTACCATTTTTCTCCTATATATATATATCAAGGAGACCTATTTATAAGATCATCTTATCTTGTCTTGTCATTTGATATATTGTATAAGGATATTACCCCTCAAAGTGGTTTCTAGTTCATCTTTGTATTTCATCCTACAGGCACATTACTTACTCTTTCTTTCTATATTTATGCTATTTTGGGGAATTTGGTGCACAACAGAAACATTTATGTAGAATAATTAACATGATTCATCAAAAGTCTTTTATTATGATTGCAAAATGTTAATTTCAAGATCATGAGGTTTAGGGCTCAAACCCTACTCCATAACTACCAACTATGAATTCTCTCATTGTATCTTGGGACGTCCAATCTAGTATGTTATGATTTTTTAGTCATTCATCTACATTGGATATCTACATGCTAATTGTGATCTCAAATAGTTGTGTCTATGCTGATCATGATTCCCCTATTTGGAGGATGGATTCATCTCTTATGTAGATAAGTCTATTGATCATTAAAGATTATTATAACAAATTTCAATGCTATTGATACTCAATACTCCCCTAACTTGTGTGCATTTAACTATGTAATTCTCATATCTATGTCTAGCTTACCAAAGACCTAACAAAGTAAGCAAGTACATGTGTCTCTTTGTTTGCTCCCCACTCTTTAATTCTCCCAAATTTTTTTTTTAAAAACAATTGAAACTTGAGTTTCTTGCATTGAAATGATGTAGCATTATTCTCATAATCACTCTATGAATGCTTCGAGTAATGTTATGTTTTAAAAGAAAATATTTTGTAGTTATATTCATTGATTGTACATTTCTCTAAGAAAAATATTTAGAGAACTATTGTTAGATTCATTTGTGGTTAACCGTAAATGTAGTGTTACTAAAGTATATAGAGATATTATTATTGAGAAATTGTTTTTTGTTTTGTTTTTGATACATGTGAAAGAGTTGTCTACGTGAAATCTAACAAAAATAAAAGACATAGTTGAAATTGGTTATATTTCATAATGGTGTAAGAAATTCCTTTTTACACATCTTGCATCTCTCAAAAATAAATTAGGAGAGGAGGCATACATGTGGGTGCATGAGTCGAAGGAAATCTATTATTTTATTTTCTTATTTGATATTTATATGCATTTCAATGTTAGTTTTAATTGTTTCTAGATTTTCTAGAAGAGGTATTTTGTACTTTTTTATTTCAAATTTTGCATGGACATGACTTACCAAGGAGGTTGTTGTCCACTTTTTTTAGTTTGTGGTGTCATTATTCATTTTTTTTCACTTTTTCCTCCTCTTTGTGACATCATTGATGATTAACCTTCCAAGTATGAGGAAGCAACATAAAAGAACGAATGGAAGGATGCCATGATTAAAGAATATCACTCGATCATGAAGAATGATGTATGGTTGTTGGTCCAGAGACCAGAAGGAAATTTCTTAGTGTCTTCCAAATAAGTCTACAAGATCAAGTATGCATCAGAAGGAAGCATAAAAAAATAAAAGGAAAGATTTGTAGCATGTGGATTCTCCCAGAAATAAGGCACAAATCACAGGGATAATTTTTCACCTATAGCAAGATACACTTCCATCATATTTGTACTTTCATTATCCCTAGTAATGAAATCAAAGATACACCAGACAAACATCAATACAAATTTCTTGAATGGTGTAGTTGAAGAGGAAGCGTATGTATAGAAACCACTTCATACCCTTTCACATTTCTTATGAAAAATGACCTTTAGAGTACCCTTAACATTTTTTATGGAAAAATTCCCTTTATAGTACCTTGCCCTTTATAGTACCCTTTCACATTTCTTAGGGAGAAATTTACTATATAGTAACTTTCACATTTCTTCTAGAAAAATTCCCTTTATAATACCCTTTTCACATTTCTTACGAAAAATTCCCTTTAATAAAATATGCTTAAAAATATGCCCACCTTGAAATTGGTTTTGCAACATAAATATATATTTAAAAAAACTAATTCCTTCTCACACAATATATCACAAATCTGCCCCAATATACCATAATATGTTGCCTTTGATTTTTTATTTCATGAGGGATAAAACTTTTTTTCTTTCTATTTTTATTAAAAAGGATATTCTCCACCAATATATAAGTGATCATTAATGGTCATGAACTATATATTAGTTTTTTTTCCCTTCAAAGAAACAATGAAGTGATCATTTTCACATATTATCATCTTCATCTCTTTCTTGGCTGGTTGACATTTGTGGTAGGACAATAATTCCATATGACAATAAATCCAATATGCAAAGGCTCATTTGATGGCATGGGGTGCACACATAGTCCATGAGTCCTAAAGGAAAGCACTATGGATTCAAATTATCTATTTTAACCTTGGAACATGTCTAAATTTTTAATAACCATCCTTAATGTACTACACTCAAAATGGCCATCATATATTGATCACATGACAAAGATTCCCTTTACAAGACCTTTTGTGGTGTCTAAGGGACACAATGATGTCTCATGATCCCCATAGACAAAAATTATGGTATAACACCCTACATTCTTTCATTGAACCACATCATAGGCACCGAGCACCATGTCTAGTGTTCTAAACTTCAAGACTAGCACCATCTCCCACTTCCCAGCCAAATATTTCCTATGGATGACCAATATGGTAGTTTGGGACCACACACATGGACCATATATCCATAGTAAAATGCTATAGTGTAAGGTCCTATATTTTCATTATACCATGGAATGGTCCTCAAGTTCCATTCCTAATGTACCCCTCTTCAACTTGTTGACCATATCTCACATGTAGGAAATGGATTTGCAGCACAATGTTGAAATATTGTAACTTCAAAGATATTATAAATGTATTTCACTGATTGAACCTAAGGGAGATGTATTTTCCCTTTGTTAGGATGTTACTATTGTATTTGGTCCTCATACAATCATGATTTATAACCTCCATTGTAAGTTGGGTCAATAGTACCCTAATGAATATAATATAATATTGTTTTGAGGCTTCCTAGGTGAAGTCGGCCTAGTCAATTTAGTGGGGTTCACTTGTTAGGATAAAAGTAAAGTGACAGAAAGGGTATAAATAGAGAATTTGTGTTCCTCATTTGAACACACTCTCTCAGTTGTGTATAGCACATAGGAGATAGAGAGAGACATACCAAGAAGGAGGAGGATCACTTTTTTTTTTTTTTTATCTTATACATTTATATAGAAGAAGTTTTGTTGGGTTTTCTTCCACTTGAGGGTTTCCCAAGATAAATATGTGTCTATCTTGTCATTATGTTTCTTTTAGTGATTCTACATATGCTACTATTGTGAATTTTGATTAAAAACTAATGATATCTAAATACACATATGAAATATTAACATGGTATTAGACCTAGCCAAAATAGAACAACTTTCACAAGGTGAAACTCTCTCTCCTCTCTCTCCTCTCCCTCCGATAAGAAATTAGGGTTTCTGAAAAATTTAGGATTTTGAAGATTTGCTTGCATAGAAATTTTTTCCTCCCTAGTGCGAATCTATTGAGCCCTAGATCGTATTTTTTTTGTGGGTGAATCATTGGGAAATCCAAACCCTAGTTTGGCCTTGAACCAAAAGACTGTAGAAAACCATAACCATAAATTTGTAGAAACTAAAATATCATGAGTAAATTTTCAAGGGTGAAGATTTGGAATCTCTAGAAACCAAGTGGACCAACCAACTTGCCTTATTCAAGAACATATCCTGTTAAGACCAACTTTTCTTTTTGAGAAATTTCAATTTTTAGTGACCTCATGGATAAGATAGCCCCAAGCACTAAGCTAGAGGACAAGCTAGTAAGCATAGAAAAAATTAGAGCATGGAAGTATCAGAATGGTAACATTCTTAGAGAGAATTATCTTGAAAAACAAATGGCAAAGATGAAGATGCAGAACTAGAAAAAGATGAAGCTAAGGAAAAATACCATAAGGACCTAATAAAGGTAATGAGGATCATTGTTGATTCTATCAAAGATCACTTGATCCCTCAATTTTCATCTAAATAAAAACCAAATAAAATGTATGATTCCATTTCCAAAATGTATGAGGGAAAGAACATCAACAGAAAGATGAATTTGAGATCTCAACTGAAGGGTACCAATATGAGTAAAGGAGAATCCATTCAAGATTAATTCATAAGGGTGTTCAAGTTCAAGGAACAAATAGATGGCATTGGAAACTCCCTTGATAAAGATGAACTAGTTATGGCTTCCCTCAATGGTCTCACTATGTATTGAGATTAATTCATACAGACTATGTGTGCCAAAAAAAAGTATGATGTTAGACATTGTATGGGAATATTGCATCCAAGAGGAAGCTAGAGTAGCTAACATAGAAGGTCTAATTAAGGAAGATGATAAATATATACCCACCCATATGAGAAGAATAAGAAAAAACAAATTCAAGAAGGATAGTCACAAGGAGTATAGACCTCCAAAGAAGTTTCAAAGGAAAAGAGAAAACAATCAGAAGAAAGACTACTCCAAATATCAATGTTATAACTATCATAAGATAAGACACCTTGACAGAGAGTGTCCATTAAATAAGAAGAGAAATAAACAAAATCATGCTCATCTATCTAAAGATGAGGATGAATAAGAATAATAAAGGCCTCGAAAGAGACAAGCAACAAAAGAATATGTAGAAGAATATGCACGATTCTATGCACTTTTTGGGTCTGTAATACTTGGAGAAGATACATGGCTTATTGATAGTGGTGCTTCAAAGCACATGACAGGGAAGAAGCAAACTATGTCAAGACTTGAAGAGAAGAAATATCATTTAAAAGTATCATTAGGAGATGACTATCAATATCCCATCAAATGTAGTGATGAATCAAGCTACAAGCTTAACTCTGGAACCTCCATGAAGATGAAGGAAGTACTATATGTACCATGTTTGAAAAAAAACATACTTTCCATATTATCATTATATAATAAAGGATTGATAGTTTCTTTTATAGATGGAAAAGTACTCCTATTGACCAAAGGAAATACAATTGAAGATGTTTTGTTCATTGGTGAAGAAGGAGGATTGTAAAAACTCAAGGGACATCCATAAAAAACCTTTGTCCATGAGATCACTAACTCAAGTGAAATATGGCATAGAAGGCTTGCTCACATAAACTAAAAAGAACTACCCTATGTGAGCGAGGTGGTAACAGGTTTACCAAATTTGAAGATCTATCATGAAGGTACTTGTAAAGGAAGTTCAAGAGGAAAGAACATCAAGAATCGATTTTCGAAAAATGAAACAAAGGATAAAGGTACATTGGAATTAATTCATTATGATGTATGTGGTCCTATGCCCTGCCCATCTTTAAGTGGATATGAATATTATGTTACATTTATTGATGACTATTCAAGAAATATGTGGATATACTTCTTGAAGAAAACGAGTGAAGTGTTGAGAAAATTCAAAGAATTCAAATCCTTGATAGAGAACCATTCAGAAAGAAGAATCAAGACACTAAAAAAAATAATGGTAGAGAATATACTTCAAAATTGTTTGAATCCTTTTGCAAAGAAACTAGATTCAAGAGACAACTAACCACTCCCTGCAATCCCTAACAAAATGGTGTTGTGGAAAAAAAGAATAGAACGATTATGGAAACAATGAAGACACTGATTCATGGTCAAGACCTTCCCATGCATATATTGGCTGAAGCATTAAGAACAATTATGTATGTGCAAAATAGATTATCTCATAGTTCTCTTGGATTCAAGACTCCTGAAGTAATTTATACATGAAAGAAACTTGAAGTGAGCCATCTCAAGATATTTGGTTGTCTAGTATATGTTCACATTCCATAAGAAAAGAGAACCAAGTTGGATCCTTTCGGAAAGAAGGGAATATTTGTTGGATACTATGAAGTCTCTAAAGGATTCATGATTCCATCATATAGATATTAGTAGGGATGTAACATTTGGTGAAGAAACGACTCTTAAGAAATCTAGAAGGTGTCATCTTGAAGAAGTACATGAAGAGGATGTACCTCCCAGAAAGGTAGAAGCTAAAATCTCCCTTGAAATAGTAGATTAGAAGATCATGATATGCTAGAACATCAATAACCCCCTACTATGGATATATCTTGAAAGAGAAAACCTGTTTGGGTCAGAGAAATCGTATAAGAAGCATAGAAGTATGGATCTCCAGAAGAATCCAAAAGAACAAGCAAGAGATCAAATCCATTCTCCAACTATGTAGCTTTGATGTGTGATATTGTAGATCAATAACCTACCAGTTACAAGGAAGCGTTACAGAAGAAAGAATGGGTAGAAGCAATGATGGAAGAATACCAGTCAATAAAGAAGAATGATGTTTGGGATATAGTACCCAAAATAGAAAGAAATAATGTGGTATCTTCCAAGTGGATCTACAAGATAAAACATGTTGCTCATGTAAGTATAAAAAAATAGAAGGAAATATGCATGGCTATAGGATTCTCTTAGAAAGAGAAAATTGATTATGAAGAGACATTTGCACCAGTAGAAAGGTACACTTCATCAAAACCATCATGGAACTTTATTCCATGATGAAGTGGATTCTATACCAGATGAATGTAAAGATAGCCTTCCTGACTGGTTTGATTTAGGAAGAAGTATACATTGAACAACCACAAGGATTTGAAGTCGAAGATAGAGTGACTCATGTATGTAAGTTGAAGAAGGATATATATGGACTGAATGAAGCTCCTAGAGCTTGGTATGGAAGAATAGATAGCTTCTTGAAAATCTTGGGATTTACCAAAAGTAAAGTTGATCCTAACCTTTACCTTAAGGTTATGGATGATGAACCTGTCATATTATTACTATATCTAAATGATCTATTTTTGAGAGGAAATGAGAAATAGATTGTAGAAGGCAAGAATAGGCTAGTTGAATAATTTGAGATGAAAGATCTTGGATTAATGCACTATTTTCTTGGGTTGGAAGTGTGGTAGATCCAAGAAAGAATATTTATGCACTAGGGAAAGGATGCAGTGTAAATATTAAAGATATTTGATATGTTGGATTGTAAAGCTGTGGCCACACCCATGGAAACAAACCTAAATTTGTTATTTGATGAATCATCAGAGTTAGTGGATGCGACTCAGTACATATATATTATTAGGTCGTTAATGTATATGATGAATACCATGTCAGATATATTCTTTGTTGTGAACATCTTGAGTCAGCATCTAATTTAACCTAGACTTGATCACCTGATAGCTACAAATCATGTGATGAGGTACCTAAAATGTACGATAGACTTTGGACTATACTATGATAGAGATAATGACTACATATTGTATGGATATACGGATTTAGACTAAGAAGAAAGTGTTGCAGACAAAAAGAGAACCTCATGTGGATTTTATTGTCTACGATACTCCATGATCTCATGGTTTAGCAAGAAATAGTCCATTGTTGCTCTCAGCACAGCTAAAGCAGACTACATAACAGCTTGCTCCACTGGTTTCAAGGCCATATGGGTTCAAAAGATGATGTGAGGTCTATTTGACATGGATTTGGATACCATAGTGATTCTATGTGACAACCAGAGTTGTAGAAAAATGATAGAGAATCCTGTGTTCCATGATAAATCAAAGCACATAGAAATTCAATATTTTTACATAAGGGATATGGTACAGAAGGGAGCTACAAAACTACACTATGTGAGTACTACTGAGCAAGTTTTTGATGTGCTGACCAAGCCTCTATCTAGACTAAAGCTTGAATACTTTCATGACAAGCTTATTGTAGTACAAAAAGACTTTCCTCGAAAGGAGGGATAGTGATGTTGATGATACAAACCTTCCTTGCAAGAAGGAATGTTGATGATATGAACCCTCCTCGAAAAGGGGGAGCAGGTTGATGATACGAACCTCCTTGGAAAGGGGGAGTGATGATAAGATTGTCATTGATGATGGGATGGTAGTGATGGTCCAGTACAAAATAGGCCAAGTGTGCCTGCATATGCTGATGAGGTCTGACATTCACATGTGAACAATGGTATCCTTTTTTGAGGATGGTCTTCAAGACAATAAAACCTCCTTAATGAGAGTGGTCCTAGCACTTATTATATTAGGATGATATTTCAGATGATACTCTTGCATCAAGCATGTCCCTACATTCACTTGTAGATGTCATAGAAAATAACACTTACTTAGGAGTGGTCCCAGGTTTAACAAGCTGAGGATGGTTTACGATGAGTCCTGCACTCAGTTTTAGATGACAAGTCTTGCATTCATTTTTGACAAGATCTACATTCAGTTGCAGATGATACTCTTGCATGGAGAGTGTTCCTACATTCACTTGTATATGACATAGAAAATAACACTCACTCGGGAGTGGTCCTAGCTTTAACAAGTTTAGGATCATCTACGATGAGTCTTGTTCTCAATTGTGGATGATGGGTCCTGCATTCATCTGTGGACAAGATCTACATTCAGTTGTATACAATACTCTCGCATGGACAGTGTTACTATATTCACTTGTACATGCCTTAGAAACTAACACTCACTTCGGAGTGGTCCTAGATCTAAGAGGATGAAGATGGTATACGATGATTCCTCCATTTAGTTGTGGACTATAGTTCATGCATTCATTTATGGACAAGATCTACATTCAGTTATAGATGATGTGGACCTGCATGCATTTGTGGATGATCCAACTGGTCGATGTTATGGACCCTCCTCATTAAGGGGGAGTAGGATGATTAGGATTGCATCATCCTTGGACCCATTTCCTAAAGTGATAGGGATTGATCATCCTGCAAACAGATCATATGTATTGTAGGTAGTGTTGTGAAAAATGATCAATAAGATCAAAGTGATGTTGCAAAGGATCAAGAAGATTGAAGTGTTGCTGCAAAGGATTAATAATATCGAAGTGTTGTTGCAAAGGATCGAGAAGATCGAAGTGCTTCTATAGAGGATCAAGAATATCAAAGTGTTGTTGCAAAGGTTAAAGAAGATCGAAGTGTTGCTGCAAAGGATCAAGCAGATCAAAGTGCTCCTGTAAAGGATCAAGAAGATCAAAGTGATGCTATAAGGGATCAAAATATCAAAGTGTTGGAGAAAAGGATCAAGTGATCTAGTGCTGCAGAAGATGAAGACATGAATACATGTGATGAGTTGGTCACATGTTGTGGCATCTTTTGTAATCATTTTTTTGTTGATTCATAGTTTGATTAGCAGCACAGGGAATCATTCTGGGTCATGACTCCCTGCATGGAGATCAAGCCACCGATAGTTTGTTTCAGATAAGGATATTTTCATCATGTGCCATAGTGTTTGTTTTCAATTGTAGGACCACTCAATATAGGAGTAGCTGTTTAGCATAAATAGACATTTTAGAGATGTAGAGGTGGTTCTTCTCTTTAGCATTAGAATTCCAACTTTACAAAGAAGAGGACAGACTAGTGTTTGGTCCCTACTTGTAAATATTTTGAAGAGTTGGAAGAAAATAGATCCAATCTATGTGCATTTTCCTTTGATCACTTAATAGAAGGATTAATCATGTGCTTGTTGGGTTTTTATCCTTTATGCGTCTACTGTGTTGAACTGTGTACCTTACAGAGCCGACTTTAGCATTTTCCTGAACATTTGTGTATTTTTGAGAAGTTATTGTATTGATGCATCAATTTTTTTCTTGAATAGTGGAAGTAGAGTGTTGATGCATGCATAAGAGTGTTAGGCTAATGAATTCGAACATTTGTAGGCTGGATTGATCAATTCCATGATCAGTCAACTCAACCCATAGAATTTATTCCATTAACAAGTTTTGCAAAGAATGAATAGTCGAGGTTGAGTCCGCATACAAAGATCTGATGTTCTAGGACAAGCCCGCAATAGAAGTTGCAAGAAAGTTAGTAGATCTGCATATATTTGAGAGTTCCACACGAAAAGTAGATCGACAGTTAGAGTGAAGGCCGCAAGGATATGATAGCTAGGAGAATTGCAGCGAAAAAGTTGCGTAGCGGATGTTGCAAGGGAGAAACTTTGGAAAGTTGGTATACTACATCTCGCAACCCTCTTGTGGGAAGGCTATTATGGAGCGGAATGTTGGGTATTCGATATCCCACATCCCACAACCAGCCTACGTAAATTCTATTGTGGAACCAGAGTTGTGGAATGACGAATGTAGATGTAAAATTGTAGGGAGGCAATTTTTGGAGCAGAATTTGGCCATTAGGTTAAATTGGGTAGTCCTTCTAAGTGTAGGAGCCCCTAGATCCTAGAAGTGTTGGTTGGGGTTGGTTGTGATCGACCCACCTGCACCAATTTTGGTATCAGAGCTGAAAGATATTTCCTGTTGAGAAGTTCCATAGTTGAGGTTGTGGGTGTAATTTCCGAAGGAGAAAGGAGGAGCTTGTAGGAGAAAGAAGCATAGCCATAGAATCCTAGAAAGAGCTAAGAAGAGTGCTCAAGAGGTTCTAGATAGAGGACCATCATTGCCAAAAGGCCAAGGGCCGAGAAGAGGCTTGGTGAGGTAAGTTGTAACCGTGTGAAAGAGAATTGTTATTGTAGAGGCTTAGTGTGAGAAGATGGTTGCACGCATTAGAAGAGCAGCAAGTCGTGACAGAGGTCGAACAGGAGGGAATGCAGAAGTTATAGAGGAAATGAGGGAGTTAAGGGCACGTCTAGAATCCATGGAAACAGATAGACAAAGAGAACAAGAAGCAGGGGATGTAAGTGAACCTAAGGATGAAGAGAAAAGAGAAGAAGTTGCACCTATGCAGGAAACACCAGAGTTAATATATTTCAAATCTATTCTGAAAGTGACTTCGAGGTCGATACTAGAGTTTCCTACCTATGATGGAAGTCTCATATTGGAGCATCTCATTGACTGGATCAGTGAGCTAGACAAGTGCTTTGAGTATGATGAGGTAGAATAAGACAAGAGATTCATATTGGCTGTGATGAGGTTGAAAGGGCATGCATCCTTGTGGTGGGATAGTGTGCAATCAAAAAAAAGGAGGAAGAATAAGCCATTGATAAAAAGCTAGGATAGAATGGTGGGAAAGATGAGGGCTAATTTATTTCCCAAAGATTACCAGTTAATTATGTATAGACAAGTATATAACCTTAGGCAAATATTGTTAATAGTGAGAGAGTACAATGACGAGTTTTACAAAGTAAATGTAAGGGCTAGATATGTGGAAGAATCAGCAGAGAAATATGGTAGATATGTGAATGGTCTAAGGATGGATATCCAAGAAGAGATGAATATGATATCTCCTAGAATGATGAAGGAGGTGTATTAGTGTGCCTTAAGGGTAGAAGAAAAGATCATGAGGAAGCAGAGCTTCAATAGAGGTTGTGGTTCAACCAAAGGATGAGGGAAAGTGATTGGAAGAGGAAGATTTGTAGCACAGAGAAAAGAGTCGAGTAACTCTAAATAGTAGGAGCACCATTGTAGAGGAGGTGATTCTATAAGAAGAGGACCTTACCTAGGAGGTAGAGGTAGAGTAAGAGGAAGAGAAGCTGTCGTTAGATGATACAGATGCAACTAATTGGGGAATAATTCATTTGAATGTCCAAGAAAAGAAGACATAGGACAAAGAGGAGCCTATGTAGCTCAGAATGAGCAGCAGCAAGAACAGTTGACAGTAGAGGAAGTCTTAGCAAAGACAGGGGAGTAATTTATGATGAATAAGGTCTTATTGAAACTTTGAGAAGGACCACACAAAGCCTGCTCAAAGTAAATCGCTATTCAAGACTATATGTAAAGTCCAAGAGAAGTGTTGTAAGATGGTTATTGATAGTGGGAGTATTAACAATCTTGTTTCCATAGAGATGGTGGAAAAGCTGAGTTTAAAGAAGACCAAGCATCTTGTTCCATACAAATTGTCTTCGTTACATAAAGGATATCAAATACTGGTAAGTGAGAAGTGTGTAGTTGATTTCCAAATAGGTCCATATAAGGACAAGATTTTATGTGATGTAATTCCCATAGATGTTTGTCATATACTGTTAGGAAGACCGTGGCAATTTGATAAGAAAGTTACTCATGATGGTAGGAGTATCTGTCATAGTTTTGAGCAAAATCAAATAACACATGTACTTCACCCTTTACAAAAAGGTAGTATAGTAGGACAGTCAGCAGCTAAAGTTCTTATGTTTTCAGGAAAGGAATATTTGCAGCAGGTTGAGAAGGAAGAGTTGAACTATGTTGTGGTATGTAAGCCAAGAGTGGTGATGATGAAGACCAGCATGGCAGATCTACCTGAGGAGATTTAGGAGATGTTGAGTGAGTTTAGTGACGTTGTGATGGATGATTTACCTAATAAACTACCACCAAGAAGGAATATAAGTCATCAAATTGATTTTATTCCAGGATCCAGTTTTCCAAACAAGGCAGCATATAGGTTGACACCTCAGGAGAATGGAGAATTTAGGAAGCAGTTCCAAGGATTGGTCCAGAAGAGACTGATTCCATGTGCAGTACCAGTAGTATTGACACCAAAGAAGGATGGTGAGTGGAGGATGTGTACTAACTCTAGAACAATTGACAAGATCACTATCAGGTATAGGTTTCCATTTCCAAGTATGGATGACATGATGGATTACCTAAGTGGAGAAACACACTTTTCAAATTGGATTTGAAGAGTGGATATCATCAGATCAGGATCATAGAAGGAGATGAGTGGAATACATCCTTAAAAAAAATCGATGGGTTGTATGAGTGGTTGGTCATGCCATTTGTATTGTCCAATGCACCAAGCAATTTTATGCAATTGATGAATGAAGTCTTGAGAGATTTCATAGGTAATTTTGTGATAGTTTACCTTGATGACATTTTGGTTTTCACCCAAACAGAAGAAGAGCATCTGAAACATTTGATATATGTTTTAGAGAGGATGCAATAGGAAACGTTGTTGATAAATGTGAAGAAATGCACATTCATGAAGAAATAGCTAGTATATTTTGGCTTTGTTATCTCAAAATATGGGTTGAATATGGATCCAAAAAAGGTGCAAGAAATCATTGATTGGCCTTCAGTAAGAAACATATTTGAGGTAAGAAGATTTCATCGATTGGAAAGTTTTTATAGGAAGGTAATAAATAATTTCAATGGTATTTGTGCATCTATCGTGGAGACAATTAAAAATGATAGACAGCCATTTCAATGGAGTAATCCAATTGACAGGTTATTATTAGGACCTAAATTATTAAAGGAGAGGGAGTTAATTGTAAAATAGGTACAAGGTAACTTGAAAATTGCACAAGATTGACAGAAAAGCCAAGCAGATCTTAAACGAACTCCAAAGGAGTTCCAGGAAGGTGAACATGGTTTTTTAAGGTGAGACCTAAAAAGAGTTCTCTGAGGTTAGGTATTTTTTCTAAGATAGCACCCCGATATTGTGGTCCTTTTGAAATACTGTCCAAGATAGGACAGGTAGCGTTCAGTTAGCTCTACCACCAAATTTAAGAGTTCACAATGTTTTCCATATTTCTGTATTAAAAAAATATGTACATGATGCTACTCATGTTATGAATTGGAATGATGTGCAAGTGGAACCCGAAGGATATTTTCTGGTGGAACCAGATTGTATCCTCAAAAGGAGGGAGATCTTGCTTCGGAATTGCACCATTTATTAAGTGAAGGTGCAATGCAAGATCCTTAGTCCAGAAGAAGCCACCTGGGAATTGGAAATTCATATGTGGGATGCATATCCAATAAATAACATCAAGGATGATGTTATAAATGAAGGGGGTGTGTATGTCACATGCCCCAATTTTCAAAACAAATTACTGTTATTGAGGAACATTATGTTATATTTTATGCTAAAGTTTGTAATTGATGACCAAGTTGGGTAAAGGATAATTAATGTATTGGGGAATATTTTATTAATAAATAAATAAATGATGAGACAACATCTTAGGGAAGTTGTTAAATGAGTGTTAAATGGTCACTTGGTGGAGGAGACTGGGTGGAGAGTATACTAACAAGTGGCAGCATCCTCAAACTACTTATAACTATTGCAGGTGAAAACTTCCCTATAATTGTGGTCATGATTCCCCAAGAAAGTGGAATTGGAGTAGGTGGCTCATTAAGTAAAAATTGACCCAGAAGACCTAGGCATTGATATAAAACTTCCTATTGTAGACAGCTGAGGCTGCTCATTCTGGAAGTGTGATCATTCTGAGTGAACGAAGTACACATGAGAAATTCAATTGAGGAGACTTGTTGAAGTGAGTTTGAGGGGTTAACTTATGAAGATTGACTTATGCAACTACTCTAGGCTGGAGTTCTTATTGCTGGAAGCAAGCTTGAATTACTGCTATAAATCTGGTCAAGTGACAGAAGTTTTTAAGGTTACATCCTTCACCCAGTACTCTACTAGGAGGACCAGGAAATAGGCTCAGGGGTCCTAAGAAAGTGCAAACTAAGCTTTCTCGAGGAGTTGGTTGGGAGGAACAGCCTCCTTAAACTATTGTTACCTCAACCATTGATAGGTTTTTATTTGTTCAAGTTTATTTAATGTTTTTAGAAAAAAGATTACCAATTTTCAAGATATGCATGTTATTTTTTTATTAGGGTTTATGAAGAAAAGAGAATTGTTTATTGATAAAAGTAGTGATTAGTAGATTATATTTAAAACCATAGTGATATTGCTAAACAAAAAATGAATATAAAGAAATTACCACAGTGTATTTTTCCACGCCTTGTATAAGGCCGTACTCTAGTACATCTAGTTTTTAAGTTAGATGCATTGATTTGTTTACTAATTCAAAATATAAAATGCAAATGATTCCTTCTATAGATTTATGCGTTTTATCTACAAAATTGTAGTTTTACTTGTTTTGTTTACTAGAAGTATCTGCATTACCTATTTACAGGAAAAGAATAGATTATTTATTAATCACTAGTAATCATATTAATAATAGAATCATTACTAGTATTAATATTTATTATAATTACAATAAATAAAGTTTAATAAACAACTATATGAACAATAAAAGTAGTTCTTAGGGTTTTACCTAGTTAGTACTTCATAGTTTAATTACATTAACTCATTCAAGTTTACTTTTACACTCTATTCTAAAAACATAGGTGTTTTTCTACAAACCTTAGGAACCACTTAGGGTTTACAAGAGATAGGTTTTATTCCTAAAAAAAGACTTTCATATTCTTAATCTTAATATAAAATCTAACAGCTGTAAATAATTATTATTAAAAGTAAAAATAGAAATGGAACTAAAATTATTTCTGTAAAATCCATCTCATTACAGAACTGTAGGTCATCTAAAAATAATAACCATTATGAGAGGAACAGAGTAATTTATTCAACTAATAACACTATAAAAATTCAAATAGTATAAACTACTGTAAATCATTGATATTAAATGATATTTTTAAAAGTAAATAACACTGTAAACAAATTGATAGAGAGGAAATAAAATAAGAGTAATGGACAATGGCCTTTTATAAATATCGGTCGAGGCTTAAGCCTGCTCAAAACAAACTATACAAATTTAAATAGAACAATAAATTGAAATTGTAACCATTACTTTTCATAACAAGTAAAAAACCCTATATCTATTTAAAAGTCTTGTTGAATAAGACAGTGGTCAAAATAGTATCATCACAGCTTAAGTTGAGTGTGGAAAACATAATTTTTTTACACCTTCCAGGCCGTAAGGAACTTTCAAGAAAATCCCAGGTCACGGCTGCTTTAGCTTTCAAAGTTTCTTTCCATAATACCCTTTAGGGTTTGAAGTTCATACAAAAACAAAACAAAAATAAGTAACAAACTAACAAGTTAAACCTAGGCCGAGTCCATAACCAATAGCAAATTATTCTCATCTTTCCAACCACCATAACACCAATGCATGAGAAACCCTCAATGCAACTGGGGCTTACCAGGGTCTACATATTTGGAAGTTGAAGGATTAAGCTCTCTTCCAACATACATATCTGTGAAGAGGACCTGCATGGAGAAACCATTCAATGGTTACAAATATTTTAAGGAATTAAACAATTCCATTTTTTACCTTAATTAAAAACCTGAGTAGGTCGTTACCTGCTAATGATTCAATTTGGAAGAAGTCATGGAAACCAGCCACTAGAGACAGCTTAATGGCACCTCAGAGAGTAACGCCAGAAGTTAAGAAGATGCTAAGCCATGAATTCGAAGGAAAACGAGAAACACTCCAACCGGAACGAAGAACACTCTTTTACAAGCTCTGTCCACTATTTTCCTTTCTTAAACATCAACTCACAGTCCTTGAATCAATGAAGAAAAATAGTTTCTACACACACAGTATGCTACAAAAGTATTTAGGCACTGAAAATCACCTTATGTCCTCACCAAGACAATCTCATAGTGTTTTGTCAGAAGGCAGTTACAAATTTGAAATAATGGCAGACTCATGGCGGCCACGAGCTCGTAGCTCAGCCACACCAGTCGAAGAAATTTTGCAATGCGAAAGGGGAGGGTTAGGGCTTCATTATAATTCAACCCAAGTCATGGACAAAGTTTCTCCATGTGTCCTTGAAATTATTTTCTCATTATGGGTGTCGTTTCAATAGTCAGTAATGTAGCTTCGAACCTGCATGAAAATCTTTACAAATCAAAAACCTTTAATCATTAAACATTGCACATTCTATGATTGCTAATAATGTTCATACCATTGATTTTCGATGCTTAGTATATTAACTATAGGAATAAGACATGGAATTTCTTCTATGCTTTTATTTATAAATCAAGTTAAGATAGTTCTTTTGTTAACTATGTTTGATAAAACATAGTTAAAAGACATATGTTTAATATTAAACTATATTAAAAAGGAGATCCAATTGTAGCCTTTCGAATCGGTAGGGTTGGAGAGTAAAATGTTATTTAGGACCAAAGCAATAATAGGATCTCCTATATTATGTTAACCAACAATATTATCTCAATATTTTACTAAACAAACTTGTGTAAAGGTATAGTACACTAGTAATTGAAGTGTAAAATACCAATAAAAAGAATTCAAGGTAAAAAAAACTATAACAGTTAGAAGAAGAATTCTTTCAAGCAGGAAAAGAACCTTGGACCAAGACTCTTAATGCATTATGTAGTTGGGTTACAAGTAATTGCAGTCCATAGACTTATATAAGAGTCTAAAATTGAATTTCTAACATCCAATTAATGAATAAACAATTAAGAGTCGAAATAGTATTGTTTATATAATGAGAAAAACATTTAATTATAAAACCCTAGGATAAAGGTAAATGTGACATACATCTAATGAATGTGAAGACTTAAGAACTTTTAGAAGTAAATATTTTGGATAAAATAGGCTAGATTTATAGCTTATCAACTTAGAGTATTACTTTTATGTATTACAAAAGATTCATATACTTTTAACCAAAACCAGGCTCCAAATTTTTTAATTGGTCTAGACAAAAGTCCGAGTACTATATTTTCTTCCTAAATTAAACTTTAGATAAAAATTGCTATAAGTGAAAGTACAAGTATTCTTGGAAATAATCATAATCATCCAATAAATTGATTTCAATGGCATAGTAATTTTGTCATCATTTTAACCCATGCATATGCCATTTTGTTGTAATATATTTATGGAGTTGTGACGACTTAAATAAGATCAATGTTACCTCTTATGGAGACAAGCTGCATTTAAATATTCTAAGTCTAGAATCATATTTATGCTAGAGAAGTATCTTCTTGACCTAAAAATATATATTATTTAACTGGAACATACGCTTACCTATAAAACCTGTAAAAAAACATCAGTCCCATTGTGTTATTTATAAGCTAAGTAAGCCCCTATCACACCTAAGAAACTTTCCCTACTTGACAAAAGAAAACAATAGTATACTTAGCATTAGTAAAAGATAGATTCCTTTTCTACCTTCTGGAAAAAAATACAACTACTAAGTTGAAACAGTGCTAACACAGCTTTTAAAGATAAGCCTTCAAGTTATACATAATCTATTAAAGAAGTAATATTTGTTTCTCTTGCAAAACTATTTAATTATCTGCTAACAGTTAGTGGTATAGTAGCATTGACATTTGACATTTTATGTCACATGAAATTTTTTAAATTTTTACGAATTTTTGAGTTATTATAGTTGAGGCCATTTTGGACACTAAAGTGGTAAAGAGTACAAGGAAGAAGGACTATCTTGAGTATTTGGTCAAGTGGAAGAAGCGACCAATAGAGGATTCTACGTAGATGAGCGTTGCAGAGTTGGAAGCCAAGGGTTTCACTGTAGTTGATCTAATGAATCAGGGTTCATAATTTTCTACCTTACAAGTCTAATGTAGGAGCATCATGGCATGCCAGCAATTTGATGAGTTGTTCACATGCTGTGGCATCTTTTGCAACCCTTTTGTGTTGATTCATAGTCATATTAGCGGCGTAGGGAATCATTGCAAATCACGGCTCCCTACGTGGAGATCAAGCTATCGGTAGTTTGTTTCAGATAAGGAAATTTTCATCATGCATTGCAGTGTCTATTTTTTTTACGATAGTAATCCATCATTAGTACCTTAGTTACACTAGTTAGTCAATTTTAAATTTTTTTTAAGCTTTAATACACTATGAGATGGACTAGGGGTGCTTAGGTTGATAAATGCCAGGTCATAGTGGGTCTTTCACACCCACATGAGCATTCCATCTCAGTCAATAGCCACATATGCACCCTCATAATTTATAGTTTTCTCCCATTCATTGAATGTGGATAGGAAAGTTGACTTGGAGCGCTAGAGTGGGATTTTGGCCAAATTTGGCTTGATTTGGTGCATTAAATGCTGCATTGAGACTCTAAACCACCCAATTTGCCACACCCACGTTGTCGAAGGTGTAAAAATTAGTACACAACATGCCAGCTATGACAACTCAATAATTTGTGGTTGTTTGGGGTGATTTGGGACATGACTGGCCCACCTAGGGGGGTTTAATGCCATTTTGGCAATTTTGACTTGTATGCTCACAATTGGCTTCGAAAGCTTCACAAAAATATTCTATTGTATTATATACCTGATAATAACATGTTTCATGGTTAGAAAGTATGAAATTATATTGTTTCTACTCACATTGTGTGTGTAATTTTGCTTCTCATTTGATGGTTTTTGCTAATTCTTGCAAAAAAATTGATTTGTGAGCTTCACTAATGCTCCTAGATTCTCCCATGGTTTGAATTACTCACCTGGTGGATTGAATTCCTCACATGGTATCAGATTCTATTGGATATTTTTGAGTTGTAGATCAATTCAAGGTGACTTGAGCTGCATTTTTAGTGGAGTTCCAAATAAAATCAAATTATGTTTTGCAGAACATCTAGAAAATTTATTCATCATCAGTGCAGGAAGAAATAAAGGATAACCACAATTGCTAACACCCTTCAATTTTTTTGATTGGAAGGCAGAGATTGTGATTCAGCTGAGAGCCAAGGGGATATAGAGAGTTACCATGCGCACTAAGGTGGAACCAAATTCTGTTGTTGAGAAAGCCAAGTACTTTAAAATATTGAATGAGGCATTTTAATTGCTATTTCTGAGCATCTCAAGAGAGCTATTGTTCCACATTGACAGTTTGACAACACCTAATGAGTTATGGGTAAAACTAGAGACTCTATTTGGGAAAACTGATGAGCTACATGGTGGCCGGCTTGTGAATGAGTTTATCATCTTGAGCCCAACGCACTATGACACAATTTAGGATTTCTTCACCAAGTTTAAGTCACTTGTGTTGTAGTTGAAGTAGTGTGGCATTGAAAAGAAGGAAGACCAATTCATCTTATCTATACTTTCGAAGTTGGGGCCATAGTTCTCAGTATTTGTGAGTACATTCCACTCCGACAAGTTAACACTTTGAAACTGGAAAATTCTTAGTCTAGAAAATTTCATGGACTCACTCACTCAAGAGAAATACCAAGGATCAAGATATATTAGTAGTATTTTCAAATTCCTGAAAGGGAAACCTCAAGCCCAAGAATTTGAAGTTGCCAGAGAAGAAGAAAAACCAAGGAAAACCCAAATCCAATGATGCAAGTTCGAATCCTTCTAGGGAGAAGGAAAAGAAGGGAAAAGAGAAGGCCAAATGCACCTATTTCCATAAGGGATGGAATATAGAGAGATCATGCATGAAAAATACCATTGACACCATGGTGCAACTGCTAGGGAGGAACAACATTCTAGTCCCTGACAGTGTAAGGAAGAAGGATGGCAACTCCAGTTCAAGTGAAAGCAAGGATAAATGTCATGCTTTGGTGGAAGGTACTTCTAACTCTTCATATTTTTTCATTGATTCAGGCAATTAAAGGCATATGGTAGCTAATAAAGAGCTCTTCTCCTCCATGGGTTCGAATGCTGGCCCAGCAGTTCGAATGGGGGATGATTCAGAACTCCAAACCAAAGGTATTGAGAGGATTGATTTAGAGCATGGATTCTTAAGTGAATTATTGTATGTACCAGACCTTACATCAAACTTGTTGTCATTCTATCATATGAGCCATATAGGAGATCCAAAGAGAGTGATCTTCACTCCTGACATGGTAGATATTTCTGAAATCTCAATAGACCAAGTTATTGCAGTTGGGTATGCTAATCATCATGAGAGGATGTACAAGTTTTCAAACTTCCTCCCCACTTCTAGTGATCAAGCACTTCACTCAAATTCCAATGAAGTTTCCAAACTATGCCATGAGAGTTTTGGTCACATGAATCGCAGGTACGTTCAGGCACTTCATAGAGATGAGATGGTGGAAGGACTTAGATAAGTCAAGTCATCAACTACAGCATGCATAGGGTGTGTAGTTAGTAACCATCCTGAGAAAATCTATGAGAAGGGGAAGGAAAGGAGAGCAACATAGACACTTGAGTTGGTGCAATATCATTTGATTGGTCCATTACCCACTCCTTCATATGGTGGATCCAGGTATGTGCCTACATTCATAGATGACTACTCTTGATTTTGATGGGTGTATTTTCTGAAATTGAAGCCTGAGATGTTTGAGCAACTGAAGATTTGGAAATCACTTGTAGAAAATCAGAGTGGGAAAAAGATTAAGGTCCTTAGGACTAATAATGGAAAGAGTATGTGAATAATAACCTTCAGAAACTTTGTGAGGAGAGTGGCATCCAAATGTAGCACTCAAATCTCTACACACCACAAAAAAATGGTGTGGCTGAGAGGAAGAATAGGTCACTCAAGGACATGGCCATTTGCACGATAGAATCGAGGGATCTAAGTCCCAAGCTATGGGTTGAAGCCATAAGTTGTGATGATCACATAAAAAATAGAACCTTTAAAAAATTAGTAAAAGGAATGACACCTTATGAGGCATGGTTTGGTCAAAAGCTAAATGTCTCAAATTTCAGAATTTTTGGGACAAAAGCATGGGCTAGAATTCCCTCTAAGAAGAGGAAATCCTTGCAACCACAAATCAAGGAGTGCATAATGGTTGGATATGGTGAATAAACCAAAGGTTACAAGGTCTTTGAAACATCCACTTGCAAGACATTTGTTGAGAGAAGTGTGAAATTTGAAGAAGAGTCAATTCTTGATTTCGAGTTTGCGCTGGGGGGATGTTCCTCTCGTTAACCATTAGAACATGTAAGTGATGATGAATGATCTATTTATTTATGATATTTCTAATAAAAATGTTTCTGAAGATGATATTTCTATAGATGACTCACCATGTAGGCCCAATTGGGCTGAGAAAATTGTACAAGCAGTTGGGGAATTGGCAGGCAATCCCCGTGATCCTAGGAAGACTAAATCACAAACTAGTAAGGCTTCCTTTGCAAGTGGCAGTGCTCTTGATGAGCACTTTTATATGCTGGCTGGTTCTGATCCTTAGACATATCAGCAAGCTTTTAATGACCCTATATGGAAATCAGCAATGGAAGATGAATTTCAGTCCATCCAAGAGAACAATGCATGGGAATTGGTTCCCCTTCCTCCCAAGAGGAAAGTTGTTCAATGCAAATGGGTTTTCCGAACCAAAATTGATACTGATGGTTCTGATATGAAACATAAGGAAATATTAGTTTCTAATTGTTATTCTTAGTTCAATGGTGTTGATTACACAGAGGCCTTTGCACCGGTTGCAAAGATGGACTCAATTAGACTAGTTCTAGCACTGGCAGCTAGTAAAAATTGGCAAGTTTACCACATGGATGTTCAGAGTGCATTCTTGCATGGTGATATATGGGAAGAAATATATATGTAGTAGCATAAAGGTTTACAAGAGGATCCTTCATTGGTATGTAGGTTGAAGAAGAAAGTGTATGGACTCAAGCAAGTCCCTAGGGCTTGCTATGCAAAAATGGATGCTTTCTTGCTTTCAATTGGCTTCACTAGATGCAAATTAGACCCTAATGTGCATTTGCATAAACATGATAGTATTTTGTAGGTGATTTTTCTTTATGTTGATGATCTTATTATTAAAGGTATCTGCACCAATTTAATTGGCCAAATTAAGTCAACCAAAGTATGCTGCAGACCTGCTAAATAATTTTAACATGGCTAAGTGTAAGGAATCCAAGTCTCTCTTCCTTTCTGGTATTATAATGCATGAATTTGGCAATTCTCCATTGGTGGATATTACACTCTACGGGAAACTAGTGGGCAGCTTGCTCTACCTCACTCAAACAAGACTTGATTTGTTTTATGCTGTAAGTGTTGTAGAAAGACATATGCACTAGACACATGAGCTCCATTGGAGGATAGAAAAATTAATTCTGCAGTATGTCCAGGGTACCAAGAATTTCAGGGTGCACTACACGACTAGTTCCTCACTTCAACTAGCTGGATTTTCTGATTCAGATTGGGCTAATGATCCAACTGACAGGAATTCAAATTCAGGTTATTTATTCATGTTTGATGAAGGTCCTATTTTATGGTCAAGTAAGAAATAACACACCATTTCACTTTCATCAGCAGAGGCCAAGTACAAGGAAGTAGTCAATGCTGCTACATAGTGTGTTTGGTTGCAGGGAATTCTTTGGGAGTTTGGTGTCAGAATTAATTCTCCAACAAACATTTGGGTGGAAAATCAGAGTGCCATCAAGATATATACTGATCCAGTATAGAGGCAGAGGAAAAAAAACATAAATATACACATGCATTACATTCGAGGCTTAGTGCATGATAGAGTGATCCCACTGCAGTATTGCCCATCCACCAAACAAACTGCTGATATTTTTACCAAGGATTTCACTGAGAAGACCTTCACCTACCTAAGATATTTGCTTGGTTTTAGTGAAGGATGGTAATTTGATGTTATTTTTTGTAGGTATAGGCCCATTTCCATTCTTTAGGGGAGGTTTTATCCCATGATTTTTTTCTTCTTTTCCTTGATTCACATGGACAAATAAAATTGTAAGTTCTGAATTATGTATTTGAGGTGACTTGAGCCATTGTTTCCAAGGCCTCCATCATCTTGTGAGAAGTACTTAGTTGTTGGATTAAGAGAGGGTGTTAGAATATTAATCCATCATTATTACCTTAGTTACACTAATTAGTCAATTTTATTGCTTTTTTAAGCTTTAATACACTATGAGGTGGACTATGGGTGCTTAGGTGGACAAATGCCAATTCATAGTGAGAATTTCACACCCACATGAGAATTACAGCTCATTTAAAATCCACATATGCACCCTCATTATTTCTGGTGCACTTCCATTCATTGAATGTGGATAGGAAAGTGTACTTGGAGTGCTAGAGTGGGATTTTGGCCAAAAATGGCTTGATTTAGTGCATTAAATGTTGCATTTACACTCTAAACCACCAATTTTTCCACACCCACACTATCCAAGGTGTAATCATTGGTACACAATACATCAGCTATGAGAAATCATAAATTTGTGGTTGTTTGGGGTGATTTGGGGCATGATTGACCCACCTAGGGGGGTTTGATGCCATTTTGGCAATTTTTACTTGTATGCTCATAATTGGATTCCAAAGCCTCACCAAACTCTTATATTATATTATACACCTGATAATAACATGTTTCATGGTTAGACAGTCCAAAATTATATTCTTTTTGTTCACATTGTCTGTGTAATTTTGCTTCTCATTTTATGGTTTTTTCTAATTCTTGCAGAAAATTTTATTTGTGAGCTCCAGTAATGCTCCTAGATTCTCCTATGGTTCAAATTAATCACCTAGTGGTTCGAATTCCTCACATTTTTCAATTCCAGGACCAGTCAAGATAGGAGTAGCGGTTTAGCATAAAAAGACAGTTTAGAGATGTAGAGGGCATTCTGCTATTCAACATTAGAATTCCAAGTTTATAGAGAAGAGGATAGACCAGTGTCTAGTCCCTACTTGTAAATATTTTGAGGATTCAGAAGAAGAAATATCCAATCTATCTGCATTTTCCTTTGATCACTTAATAGAAGGATTAATCGTGTGTTTGTTGGGTTGTTAGCCTGTATGCATCTACTGTGTTGAACTATGTATCTTACAGAGCTGAATTTGGTGTTTTCCTAAACATTTGTGTATTTTTGAGAAGTTATTGTATTCATGCATCAATTTCTTGCTTGAATAGTTGAAGTAGAGTGTAGATGCATGCATAAGAGTGTTAGGCTAAAGAATCAGGACGATTGCAGGATGGATTGATCAATTCCATGATCAATCAGTGCAACCCATAGATTTTCTGCCATTAACAATTTTTGCAGAGAATGAACGGTTAAGGTTGAGTCCATAGAGAAATATATGATGGCCCAAGAGGAGCCTGCAATGGAAGTTGCAAGGAAGTTAACAAATCTGGAGAGACCTAAGAGGGCTGCACCAAAAGTAGGTCCACAGTCAGAGTGAAGGCCACACGGATCTAACAGCTAGGAGAATTGTGGAGAAAAATTTGTGGAGAGGAAGTTGCAGGGGAGAAACTTTGGGGAGTTGGCATCCCACATCCTGCATCCCGCAACCCGCTTGCGAGAAGGACATTGCAGAGCGCAACGTTGAGTATTCAAGATCCTGCATCCCACAACCTGCTTGCGGAAACTCTGTTGCGAAACCAGAATTGCGGAATGATGATTGTGGAGGAAAAATTGTAGGGAGGCAATTTTTGGAGCATTATTTAGCCATTAGGCTAAATTGGACAATCCTGCTAAGTGTAGGATCCCCTAGATCCTGGAAGTGATAGTCGGGTTGGTTGTGATCAACCCACCCACACCACTTGGTGTTGTAGAAGATGATTTTGTAGTGCTAAATATATTGAAGATATTCCAGTAGTTGTTCCAATTTTTGATGATTGTTGAAAACTTCCTACGAGGTATATATGTATTACCTTGATACTGCCAAAGACATTCTCTCTCTACCCCTATAGTTGATCATGTTTTTGTTAGTAGAATACCCTTCTCGTTAAGGGGGAGTGTTTAAATATTGTAACTTCGAATAATGTTCTAAATATATTTTATTGATGTAACCCAAGGGAGATGTCTTATTCGTACGTTGGGGTGTTACTATTGTATTTGGTCATCATAGAGTCATTACGTATAATCTCCATTGTAATTCGTGTCAATAGTACCCTATTGAATATAATATAATATTGTTTTGAGACTTCCTAGGTGAAGTTGGCCAAGTCAGTGTAGTGGGTCCGACTTGTTAGGCTAAAAGTCAAGTGACATAAAGAGTATAAATAGAGGAGTTTTGTTCTTCATTTGAATAGACACACTCACTTGTGAATAGTGCATAGGAGAGATAGAGAGAGGGAGACATACTAGCAAGGAAGAGGATGGTCTATTTCGTGGCTTTATCTTATACATCTATATAGGGGAAATTTTGGTGGTTTTTCTTCCCCTTGAGGGTTTCCCAAGATAAATCTATGACTATTTTGTAATTGTGTTTCTTTCAGTGATTCAACATATGCTACTATTGTGAATTTGAATTAAACGTTAATGCTATCTAGCTAAGCATATGAAATATTAACAGACAGTCCCTATGCAGTGATGTGGGTTAGTATGCAAAGAACATGAGCCCCATAGACAAATGAAACTTGTATTTGTTTTGGAATTAAAATGATTTTAGTATTATTGTCATGCGCATTCTATGAATGATTTGAGTAATGTCATGTTATAAAAGACAATATTTTGTAGTTATCTTAATTGATTGTAGAATTCTCTAAGAAAAATATTTAAAGCACCATTGTTAGATTCATTTGTGGTTAATAGTAAATATAATGTTACTATAGTACATAGAGATCTTATTATGGAGAAACAATTTTTATTTTCTTTTATACAACAAAAAGAGTTGTGTGTGTGAAATCTAACAAAAACAGAACATATAGGTTAAACATAATTATATTTCAAAATGGTATGAAAAATTATTCTTAAACATCCTTCATCTCTCAAAAATAAATTAGGGGTGGAGACATGCATGTGGGTGCATGAGTTGAATACAATATTTTATCAATTTTTATAAAATAAATGCTTTCTTAATTTTCTTATTTGAGATTTACATGGATTTCATTGTTAGTTTTGATTGTTTTTTGTTTTTCTAGAAAATGTAGTTTATAAATCTTTCATTCAAATTTTGGAGGACGCTGTTGTGCACTTTTGTTAATTTGTGGCATGATTACTCTTATTGTTTGGTTATTCCTCCTCTTTGTATGGAAGAATAAAAGAAAATCTCTTATTTACAATGCCATATAGTACCCTTTCACATTTCTTACAAAGAAATGCCCTTTATAGTACCCTTTCATGCTATTTACGGAAAAATGTGCTTTATTGTACTCTTCCCTTTTAATTACCCTTTCACCAAAATACAAGTAATCACTAATGGCCAAGATACAACTTACAAGTGATCACTAATGGTCATGAACTATAAATTAGTTTTTTTTCCCTTCAAATAAACAGTCAAGTGATCATTTAGATAGATTATCGCCTTCATCTCTTTCTTGGTGGGTTGACATTTGTGGTCTTCCTATCTTTATTGCTCGATAGGGTGAAAGATATGGAGATGGAAACAACAAATCTAGATCTTGTTTCTACAGGGTGGAACGATTTTCCGAATGATTTGCAAATGAAGATATTATCTTGGATTCTAGTGGAATGTTTGTATAGGTATCGAATCGTCTCCAAGGATGGAAGGACTTGCTTTCTTTCTTAACTCGATGGTTGGAGGTTCCTATCAACAACAACCATCCACGACTTGTTGTGTGTGATCATATGAATATGGAAATTCCTTGCATGTCTTTTTGTTTCCACACACAGACCTGGATCAAGTCCTGCTTCACTCTCTCTTTCCTGAAAGACTAGATACTGCAAACCTGGATCAGGTCCTCTAATCAAGAATTCTGCTTAGTATTCCCATTACGCGGTCGACGGCTTAAGGTATGCAATCCTTATACGCAAACCTTCGTCGAAATTTCGGCCGCGCCATCCAGAGTGTGGGGCTTTGAATGCATCACCGTCGATGAGAAACAAAATGGCGATCGGAGCCTGGATACAAAGTGGTGGATATTGGGTATACAAATAGATGGGAAAGAGAGATTGTGGAAATTTACTAGCCTTCCCCAAAACGATGGAATCTAGAAGGATACCTTCCGGATTATGTAATACTGACCAGATTCAATAAGCTTCTTTTCTGCAATGGATCATTTTACTGTCACTGGCATATGGCAGGGCGTAACAGTGGTCGGGGCATAGTGGGTTTCACCATTCCATTAGTGGGAAATGGTTTAGTTGTAGTGCCCAGTCCCATTTAGGGGGTTCTTGCACCATTCCATGAGATAGTGCGGGAGGTGGATCATGACTATAACAAGAAAATTTAGTCACTTGAAATGCTTTGTAGTATACCAAAAAAATATCTCCATTGAAATGCTTCGGAGTATACCTCTTTTAAGAAATACTTCGTAGGGAGATATGCTTTAAAATATGTGCATTTTGAAAAAAAAAATTACATAGCAGTCTTGTTTTAATCATAATTTTGGTGGTATAAATGGATTCAACATTCTCAAAAAAAACTTTGGAGCACCCAACATTCAAAATTTGACAGCTATAACCTAGATTTTAAAAACTTTTAACTAGATATTTTCAAAATCTTACCCAAAAAATCAGTATATTACGATCTAAATTGTAGAATTTTTAAACTACTAACATAAATATATTAAAAAAAAACTAATTCCACATTAATGAGAAACTAGTCTCACAACAACATATATCATATATACCCAATATACCATCATCATTCAATATGCTAATTTTTCTCTTTTTAAACGAACATATTTTTTTAAATTATTTTTTATTTTACGTACCCAACAAGGTTATTTTCTATTTTTGGTAACCACAAGAAGGATTTCCACCAAAAAATATAAATGATTACAAAACGTGCAACCATCCATAGCTGAACTATAAGTGGGTGATTTACATAGTCACACATTTGTCGTCTTTGTCTCTTTATTTGGCTGGTTGGAATTTGTTGTCTTCGTCTCTTTATAACTCGGTTCCGTTAACGATATGGAAATGGAAACAATAGATGTAGATCTTATTTCTGAATGGTGGAATGAATTGCTGAAGGATTTGAAAATAAAGATATTATCTTGGCTTCTTGTGGAATGCTTGTATAGGTATCGAATCGTCTCCAAAGAATGTAAAGACTTGCTTTCTTATAGGTTGCATTGAGGAAACTCACGTCTTCATCTTTTGAGATCGATATATTGGTTTTTTGTTTGCAACTTGCGTATGGTACGCATGTTGTCAGAAGAAAACTCATGTATTCAAGTTAGATTGATAGTCAATAGTATGTTGGTACTGGAGTAAACAATGTGTATTCAAGGTCCAAACCTCTTATAGAGTTAAGGATACTTCTATCTATTTTGTCATTTTTTGTGATGACACATTCCATGTCATCATTGAGACAGGGAAGTTCCATTTCGAGGTATAACACCAACTATCTCTATTACCTTCCATATATGCATCAACATATCCTTGTAGAATAGTGTCTAAAACTCGAAAAACTTCGAGGTATAACACCAACTATCTCTGTTACCTTCCATATATGCATCAACATATCCTTGTAGAATAGTGTCTAAAACTCCAAAAACTAATTAATGAATGGCAGTACCTCTCAAATACCTAATAATATAATTTACTGAATCCCAATGTTCTTTACCTGGATTGTTCATATACCTACTCACAACTCCGAATACGTGTGAAATATATGTTCTTTTGCACACCATGGCATACATCAAGCTACCAAGTGCTAATGAATAGGGGACCCTAGACATGTATTCTATATCCTCCGTTATCTTGGGACACATCTCCTTAGATTGAAATGGTTGGAAAAAGGTGTACAAATTTGTTTTTCATCTTAGATTCTAAACCTCTCCAATACCTTTTCTATGTACACACACTCAGATAGTGTCAATTTGTGAATTTTGTTGTCTCTTGTTATTCTCATACCTAGGATTTGATTTACAACACATGCTAGGATTAATTAATCATCCATTTCACCCCTAGTCGATTTGACATTTTCTTAGCTTAAGAGGTCATTATCATTACAGTAGTGCATGGGGGACACACCTAGGGGCCACCTAACACTTACTTCTTCTCTTTTCATGAGTTTAGGATCCTAGGGACCAATCCCTATAATTTAGGAACCCACTTTGAGTGCCACCACCAGTGTCCAGAAGTTGAACCTAGTAGGTATTCAGTTATGTCCAATTATGCTTTGATTTCCATTAGTTATATCACTCCCAATCATCCTAACTCTAGTTTCCATGATTGAAGAGAGGATGGGTGCCTTTAATCACCTACCCTCTTCATTTAACTGATTGTAGACTAAATCAGTGATCCAGAGTTGTATTAGTGAGCTCCAATGGTGATTTTCCCACACTGAGTGAGCTCCAAAGTCAGTCCAAGTTGATAGATTTGAATCCTATATTAGGAATTCAAATTCTCCTATTTATATTACCATTGTATTACATATTGAACTTTGATTAATATACTCATTGATGGATGTAATATCAATTATTCGAATTATTGGTCTCATGAGTGTTTTATTTGCTATGAATTATTCATCGGAGTTACTAAATTTCCCCTCTCTTCTACAATCTCATTCTCCATTTTAATTCTACAGGAATGAATATCCTATGCTTCATTGAATTTTACATGGTATCAGACTTGGTATTCAGGATAACACCAAACCTCAGAAGTTTTTATTGATGAACTAGAAGCAAATGGGTTCCACATAAATATTGGAATTATTTCCTTGCCCCCTATGGATTCTGTCGAGAGAATTCTACCTAGGTGTGATTCACCCATAGAAAGTGCACATGTCAAAGTGGAGAGTGTTTGAACTAATTTGATTCAAAATTGATTTTTTTTTGCAGTATTTTTTGCAGGTACAACAATTTCTATGGATTTGAAATCAGTTCTTCCTCTGTAACCATTCAATTATGATGAGTGGAAATTGAGCATGTATACATATCTCAAGATGCATAAGCTCTTTTATTTGTTTATTGGAGCTATGGAAATGCCAGAATACAATGAAGAGAAAAGTGATTGGCTAAATGACTGTGATAGTGCATATGGAAAAATGTGTCTAGAAATGTCTCGTAAGACATGGTATCTCATTGATTATGCTAAGTATCCATTTGAGCTCTAGAGAAATATAGATATAGATTTCAGTGTGTAGAAAGAAGTAGATGATACCTAGAGCGAATACAACACCTCCTCAATTGTTCTTCCTTAAAATGTACTGGCCTCAATTCTCTTTGATGAAGTTGTTCAAGATGAAGAAATACCAGAATCTTCAACTCATTTGATTCGAATTGATGAAAGTCTCCTTGAAGAGACTCCTTCTCTTGTTGCTCCAGAGGTTTATAATATCTATGATATCTCATATTCTCATACAGATGATCTAGAAGAAGACACTCTAACCTCCATTGTTGAAAAAGAACTCTCCCTTCATCCTTCTCAGTCATTCTCCGGTGATTCTTCTATTCTAAATTATGTGCAAAGTTTTATAATGAATACCTAAAAAATGAAGAGGAATTTGATTTTTGTAACTGTAATGTTGTTGTTGGTGTTCATAAATGTTATTTTTTGGATGTGTTTGAAGAAATTTCATATTTGTGAAGAGAGCCATTCACCCTCATTAATCTAGTGCTTCCAGCAAATTCCTACTTGATTGCTAACATCGATGCTCAGAGTTTTATTGAAGAAGGAGATAATTGTGCATCTTCCATATCAGTGGTGCACTTGGAAATTTTTTTCCTCATTCTTGGATTCGATACTACCTTATATTGTTTGAATTTAAAGTTTCAGTACCTTTCAGTTAAGCTTGGGACAGATCTCATCACTATTGGTGTGAAAAATCAAGCACCTCAAGTCTCCTTCAAAAATTTTGTTGCTAGGGATTCTATATCAGTTTCTTCTCATGATTTTACTGATGTGATGGATAGTGATCCATTGGATATTTTGGAATTTGTTAGAACCGATTTAATGCTAAGTAGTTGGAGGATGATCAAAAAAGATTCGGTCTTTTATGCCCCAAAAGTGTATGAAAACAGGAAAATCTAGTCCTGATTGTGCGAGAACAGGAGATAGGATTAAGAATTTCGGCTTAGACAGGAGGAGGCTAGCTTGTAGATGTTGTGGCCTGTCATATGGAGAAAAATGAATAGAGCTATGGTCCACTATGGTCATAATCCCTTTCATCATTCCATGGTGGGAGGAGAAATGGGATACACCAGTCAATTGAAGCTACCTAAAGGGGATGGTATTTCAACAATGGCAATCTAAAGATGAGCCCTATCAACGGAGCTAGTGTGTTTCACAAATGTAGCATGCATGAAAAAATTTGTTTTTTTCATTTTGTGGAATAGGTCAAAATTCACGCATATTTCAAGGGTCGAGATTGACGAGGGTCAAATCAATGGAGGATATATTTTTCGCTAATCCAAAGTGCTCGCGGCGATTCCTTTTTCCAAATTGGTGGAATGGGTTAAAATGAATGCAAGTCTCAATGACAGAGATTTAGACAAGGAGAGATCCATGGTCGATAGCATTTCTGCTGATTGAACATTGGTGGAGAAAATCACCCTTAAGATTTGTGAAATACGGTACGCCCATTAAAAATGGATGGCAGGGTTTGAAGACACTTCTAATCAAACGTCTAGAAATGATTTTGCTCATTCAAAGTTGTATGAGGAAGAATCAAGGTTGAAATCTGTAGGGTTTCATATGGCTCACACATTTCAAAGGCCCCTATCAAATACCAAAATGAAGAGCCATGGTTCAAGGAAGTTATGCTCATCAGGGATGCAAAGAAGCAACGTTTTGGGGGTGAGTACATAAAGGGTAGAGGTGATAGGTAATCAAAGGTCCATACACCATTTAAATAGATCTACGGCCATAAATCAAATCCACAACATAGATCACTTCTTGAAATCCAAATCTCTACTATGTCATGCGTATGGTAATCGAAGGAGCCCTAGTGATCAACCAACGAAAGATGAGTATGGCCCTCACATGGAGTGATGTAAGGAAAGAGAGGCGCAAGAAGAAAGGACATTCTGATACCGTCACTAGGAGAGGTTGATGAATTCCAAATTTCTAGTCCACATACCATGAACTAACTGAGGGTTTATGAATATTGAAGCCAGAGGTCACTTCCACAGGTGATAGCATGACGTCGAAACAAAAAGGGGAGTTATGGCTGGTATCTTTGCATAAGGATAAGATCCTAAACCCACATGATCATTTGTGCTCTCATCATGCTACTCGATGGTGGCATGTATGAAGGCTTTACAGGACCATTGTTGAGTTTGACCACCCAACTCCTTATAAGAACCACAGTTGGAACCATTCAAACATACCTATTGGGTATGATGAAGAGAGGCAAAGGTGGCTTAATGTTATTTGGACAAGATTCCTGAGAGCCTTGAATGGAGGTCTGTGATAGTTGTCCTCCTTGAGAAGCCTATTTTCCAAGGTATTCTATTAGCCAATGGGAACCACTCTGAAATTCTTCCATTCCTGGGCTTTCATGCTAAGAGGGCTCCAACCATCAGGGTAAAGATGTTCATCAAATTAGAAATACCTTCTCAGGTTGGTGAGGGAATTGATGACCTAATAAAATGCAACACCCCCGCAGAAGTGATGCTTAGAATTTCCTGTCCAATGGATATCCCACCGATTCCTCTGGACATGGTTGTTGTCTCCATAATCACAATGTGTAGTGTCTGTTTGTGGGGGCCATGATTCGAAGCGAATGCTCATACAGGAGGAGGGAATATAAAAGGCCTTTGTCATCATTGTCATGGACTCCATTTTCCAACTTTATCTAGGGTGATGACAAGTCCAAGGAGGTGTCACATCGTATGACCTATAGGAGGACCCTGCTCTTAGGAGAAGAGAAACACAAGAATGAAAATCCTATCAACGACTTGTTACTATCAAAAAAATAGGGAGGTCCTCCCTAGGCCCCCACAAATAGAAGTGTTACCAAGAGACATATGTGCTGGGAAGGGAACCAAACATAGAAGGGACATAAACCTTCATTTCAGTTGTGAACATAGGAAAAACATGCCATTGAACACAAGATGAACATAAAAGGTCCAGAAGTAGAAAGACATGTTGCATTCCCAATAGGAGGAGAAACAACTCAAGCCAAGTCAATAAAAAATCGCTAAAGGTGTCTCGAGCCATCGTTTTCACAATAGGCAAGCCTACAAATGTCAACGTTGTATTACTGTTTAAGTCTAGCATGCACATCTCTCCATCTTCTATGTTTTTCTGTATCAATCGTGGTGAATATGACACATCTAATTTTGTTAGTAGTTTGATTATGGTTGTAACTGATTTCTAGCCTTGGTTCGAGGTTAGTCTCAGGTGCCTAAAACACTATAAGTATACTCTCCATAGAGGGGAAAGAGTTGAAAACCATGAGACCTTTGTTAGGATTATTAATCATTCCTTGTCCAAATTTGGTCATATGTCTAAATTAAGAGTAATGTCTAAATCGGGATTCCATCTAGTCTATTTATAGTCATTAACACCATTATGTCCACTTGGCCTAATTGGGGCACATGTTTTAGTTACTAAAGTGCGGGGAACACTAATTGAGGCTCACTGCTACTGATTGCACTTGATTGCATCAATTTAGGAGCCTCCTAGTCCAATCCCTACAATTTAGGAGCCACTGGGAGTGCCGAAACCAACCAAGGTTAGTTTAGTTTAGTTGATGACTAGTTAAGCTAAGTTAGGAGTCAGTTACATTCAGTTAGTACTAGGTTTACTTGACTGCACTCAAGAGGGATGCATTTCTCACCTACCATAGTCAGTTAGCCTTAGCCAACACTGAATGTAACACTTGACTTGTGTTTTAGAACTCCAATGAAATCTGGTTATGGTTTAGACAAGGTCAGTTAACTATTAAGTCCTTCTATAGTGATTTAGACAAGGTCTTAGTTACCTATAGTTAAGTAGAGTCTAATCAATTTGAATTTCCTCATGTGGATTCGAATTGCTTGTGGCTATTAAATCCATTGTACTTCATTGTAATTACTACTGGATTACTTTTTACTAATGAAAGCATTCACAGCTATAAGTCATTTTTGCACTGTTTCATTCTTCAATTGCTGAGTAAATTGGGTGATCTATTTTGTGAGTTGTGTGTTTGTCCAAAGATCTACGTGCACAATTTATTATGGTATCAGAGCCTCAGTGGAAAAGACACCTCTCCTCCTTAGATCAGGGATGATTTTATGGAACCATACTTATTTAAAAGTGTATAAACGTTGGCGAATATTACCAATTCTTAAAACACCAAATATAAAATGTTTGGAGATATTTTTCAAAAAGTATTTTAATTTCCAAGGATTTTATGTCGTTTATATAATATATTGTGATTTTTAGGGTAAAAAAAGTTTACCCCATCAAAATTGGGCAAAACAGGGCTTCAAAAATTGCAAAATGGCGAATCGTTTTTTGGAGAAAACCCCCTAAAAATAGCCCATGGGCTAAATTTTTCCCCTAAAATTATCCCTGCCTCAAATCTCCAGCTGGATCATTTTTTTGAGCGAATTGCTCCTTCCAGTATTGCACTAGAAGCAGATAATTTACCACTTAATATCCCAAGTTAGGATATTGTTGATCAAGCTTGCTTGATCAACTATGTTGGGTGTGAAGGAAATTCCAAAAGTGCAGACTATTGACCTTAGTTTCTATGTTTGATTGTGTGACAGGTTATCATCTTTTCTTATAGCATTTTCTACAAGCATCCCTTTCTTCTCAATGCATTCGCTACAACAACTCATTTGTTCTTACTACATTCAAAATCGCTCATCTAGTGGTGCCTCTCACTCCCTTCAACTATCACTAGTGGAAGGAAGACATGGTGGTAATGCTCCGCACCAAGAAACTCTTCAGACTCATAGAAGAAACAGAGGCAGATCCAGCTTCAAATAAAGATAAAGCTAAGTACTTGAACAAGCTTGATGAAGCCCATGGATACTTACTCTCCTTAGTCTCCAAAGATCTTCGATTCCACATTCAAGAATTGAAGACTCCCAAAGAGGTTTGGGACAAGATTTCCTCCTTATTTGATTAGCAGGATGCGATGAGGATCCATCAACTAGAAAATGATCTGATCACTCTTAATCCATCCAATTTTGAATCACTGAATGAATTCTTCACAAAGTTCAAGAACCTGATATATTAGTTGAAGCAATGCAAAGTGGAGAAGAATGAAGATCTGCTCATCCTTTCCATTCTCACAAAGCTCAATGCAAACTACTTAGTCTTTGTATCCACCTTCCAAATAGTAAGAATCACTACACCAAATTGGAAGATGCCCACTCTTAATGCCTTCATCCAGTCTCTTATTTCTGAGAATGATAAATTGATCCAAATGGGGATCATTCGATCTTCCAAAGATCTACCTCTAGTTGCAAGAGGAGATAAGGTAGCGAATGACAAAGGGAAGCAAAGGGATGAGTCTCCTGTGAAGAACGAGCAGTCAAAAGAACCTTCAAGTTCTAAGAGAAGTAAGAAGAATGGAAAAGGCAAGGTCCTCTGCTCTTACTGTGGAAAAGGCTTTCATTCAGAAAGCTCTTGTATGAGAAGACAACTTGATGAAATGGCTCTTATTTTGAAGAAACATAACATTTATGTACCTTCTAGTGTAAGGAAGGATGACTCTGAAGAAGAAGAAGATGAAGAATACCAAAGGAAAGGCCATGCACTAAAGGCTTGTTGCACATCAGCACATGTCTTCCTCATTGATTCTGGAGCTTCTAACCATATGGCTGCATCCATAGAATAATTCTCTTATTTTCAATCCTTTGATGGTCCTAGTATTCAGATGGGAAATAACAATAAATTCAAAACAAAGGGGAAGGGATCTGTCAAGATTGAACATGGAAGGTTCAAATATGTGCTATTTGTTCCCTCCCTAGCTTCAAACATGTATCTTTCTATCAGATGACCCATACTAGATCTCCAAAGCGAGTGATATTTGGTCCTGACTTAGTGGATATCACAGATATCTCTGCTGGGAGCATCATAGAAAAGGGTACTGCAAATCATGCTTCAAAAGCATACGATTTCTCACATTTCATGCCTCGTTTAGAACTAGTTCACTCTCAGCAGCCACTTGCAAGGGAAGGTAAAATCATTGCATCTACTTCTTTAATAGCTTCTACTAGTATTGCAGATCTATATTTATCAGTTTATGAGATTGAGATTCAGGGTGACTCAGATTTAGATTCAGTCCCTACTTCCAAACTAGAAGCTAGGAGGATGACTGGAAACTCACCTGACACTCAGAAAGGAAAGACCCTTGCGCTATGCCATGCAATCTTACCTCCTTCAGAGAGATGCAATAAACTCCCTGTAAGATGCTATATGGCAAGGGCTCAGTATCACTACATTTAGAAGAATGTATATGATCATACACCTCTTCATTCAGTAAGAGACAAAGCTTGCATTACTCCTTCCTTCCATCATCATTTTTGGAGAAGAAGGAGAAGTCTACATGCCAGGCCCAAGAATACCTGTGCACAACACACCATGCATTATGCTTCGCTACCTCATAGAGATAAAGATTGTAGCAACATATTTTCAAGTTTTTCAAACTTGAGACCTGATTCTACCTGCTTAGATAGAGGGGTTTTTTTTTTCCCGTGTGACTTTTGCCCTAGCTCCTTGTATTAAGCAGTTACTTTATTTTACTTGATGTAATGGGTGACCTATGGTCTTAGTTACCAAAGCCCATAGATTGTCCAAGTTAGCATTCATGGGGGGTGCTAGGATTATTAATCCTCCCTTTTCCAAATTTGGTCATATGTCTAAATCGGGAGTCATGTCTAAATCAGGAGTCCATCTAGTATATTTATAGTCGTTAACACCATTGGGTCCACTTGGCCTAATTGGGGCACATGTTTCAGTTACTAAAGTATGGGGAACACTAATTGAGGCTCACTTCCACTGATTGCACTTGATTGCATCTATTTAGGAGCCTCCTAGACCAATCCATGCAATTTAGGAGCCACTGGGAGTGTCGAAACCAGCTAAGGTCAGTTCAGTTTAGTTGATGACTAGTTAAGCTAAGTTAGTAATCAGTTGCATTCGGTTATAGTCCTCTACATTTAGTTAGCGCTAGGCTTACTTGACTGCACTCAGGAGGGGCGCATTTCTCACCTACCATAGCTAGTTACCCTTAGTCAACACTCAATGTAACACTTGAGTTGTGTTTTAGAACTCCGATGAACTCCGGTTATGGTTTGGACAAGGTCAGTTAACTATTGAGTCCTCCGATAGTGATTTAGACAAGGTCTTAGTTACCTACAATCAATTAGAGTCTAATCAATTCAAATTTCCTCATGTGGATTCGAATTGCTTGTGGCTATTAAAGGCATTGTACTTCATTGTAATTATTATCTAATTACTTTTTGATTAATGAAAGCATTCACAACTGCAAGCCATTTTTGCACTGTTTCATTCTTCAATTGCTGAGTAAAT
>LPNX010121542.1:813377-829870 GCA_001517045.1 Pseudotsuga menziesii
GTAAGGAATAATCCATCTCTGCTTTCCTAAAGTGGTTCTGTTGTTACCTCAGGTTTCGCCTTCCACAACTTTGGGTGCGATTCTGAGTGCTAACAAACTGACATTGTTGCTAGGGAATGAGAGTGAAAATCATCCCTGGGGAGAATGAAAAAGATTCTAAGGATAAAGGATTTCTATGGGAAAATGGATACTCTTGCACGAGGAAAAGGTTGTATCATTTTCCCTGGTGACTCCACCAAAATATTCTAGAAGGTGACTCCACTGGGAAGATCACCAACCAGAAGGACCGATAGGGGAAGAGGAGTAGAAATATTCTTAGAATATGAATCATAAAGTTTTAAATATGAATATTGATGGTCAAAAATGGTCAGGCATCAAGAAGATTATACATCCTTCACCCTGACACCTCCTTAAAACAATCATGTTTCAGAGATTTCAATGACCCCACTAGTTATGTGATCCATAAAATCAAGTCCTCAAAGAAGAGTGGTAGGTTCCACTAGGAAAACGAACCCATTTTAAAGACATGGAAAGGCTTGATGGAACAACAAGGTACTCAAAGTTCATCTTTCTTCAAAACGTCTTATCTTTTCTTGTAAATGTTTCCTTATCCTTTCCTATGTTTATCAAAGAAATCCCTCATGGCTTATTGCACCCCAAAAAAAGTCATGGATTCACTCCTATATATCCTTCTTTAAAAAATGAATGTATCTCTTCATCTTGTACATCTAATTTAAATCAAGACCTTTTTTTCTAAACCACCTGACATTAAGAAACATCCTAACGAGGCTCACGACGCCACATCCGAGGTCACATCCTTTCCACATAACTATGTTTCATTCAATACCCAAAATCGGTACATACCACTTCACCTGCCTCATATCCTTCATGATTTTTTTGCAAAATACTAGAAATACCTTCCTAAGTATGATGGAGAATCTAGGGACCTTACAACTGAGAAACATCTACAAGACTTCGAGTATTTCCTTGACCTATTTGAGATAGAGCATGATGATGTTTGTATGAGAGCTTTTTCCCAATCTTTTCAAGGAGATGTGAAGAAACGATTTAAACATTTGCATCCTAGATCCATCAATATATGGGAAGAGTTTTCTCATATGTTTTTAGATTTTTGGGGTGAGACACAATCATTGGAATAAATACATTGATATTTTTATTCCATGAAGAAATGTGAGGATGAAACTATGTCTAGTTTCAATAGGAGGTTTGCAAGCTTTTAATATAGTATGTCAAAGGAAATTCGACCATTGGAAGGTGCTGCTAAGTTGCATTATGTATCTGTCTTTCCCCCTGAATTATCATTACTGATTTGGGAAAGAAGGTCAGTCACAATGTAGCATATGTTTATTGATTGATTAGAGGTTGAAGATAATCTTAGGACGTCTAAGAAATTTTTAGATCAAGACAACGATGAAAAAATGGAAAGGGAATTAGACTTGAATGAGCAATGTGAATGAGAAGAGCTTTCCTTGCCACCCAATTCTCATTTTTATAGGAAAGAAAAGGACAAGATTAGTGATGTGCGAGAAATGGGTTATAATCATTTGTTTTAAGAAGATAACATCTATCTCATCATACACCTTGTGGGTGATGATTCTAAAGAGGTTTTTAGATCATCGGTGTATGATGAGTATAAAGACGATTATTGGGAGGCATGGCCTAAAAAAAAGTTGTATATTCTGGAAGTCTAGGACCTGGTAGGGAAGGAAATGAGAGTTCCAAAATAGAAGTTTCCCCATATTTTTCAAACTCAGAAATTTCACATCAGGGGGAACTATTTTCTCTTCTTTATCCCATTGGAGAAAATGATGGTGTATTTGTTGAAGCATGTACCAAGGATGAAGTTATGAAGTCAAAAAGTTTGGTAGTCATGATGTCCCATTTGAAAATTGTCATGAGTACTCTTTGCATAATTCCTTTGAAGACCAGTTTGATTGTGGGAAAGAGGGGTTACTTCTCGAGCAGCTTTCTCAGGATAAGTAGATGAAAGAATTTTCCAGAGGTTGTCATGTTTTTTATGATCCCGTAGTCGAATATATGGAAAGGATTTTCAGCCAAGAGGGTTGGTTACATATTTGCAATAATGAGGAGGGTCACCAATACTAAGAGGAGGATTCCAAATGGGATACCTCTATGTACTTTTTAAATTTAGAAATTAATTTTCCTGATTCTATTGAAGAACACAATACTATTTTCTTTGAAACAATTATGAGGAATCAGGTTTTTAATTCTGATATTTTACATGAAAAAGTTGATGCCACGTTTGCAAATGTTCAAGGGAATTCCTCACATGGTTTTATTGAAAAATATTTTAGTTGGGAGCTGGAGGAGTTGTAGTTTGAGCAGTTTTGTCATGAGGAACAAATAACAGAAGACCTTGCATGTTATCACGATTCAGTGGAAGAATATTTGGAGAACCGTTGCAATGGTAATAACTATTTACATCTTTATAGTAAAGATCAAATTATTTATCCTAACGTCTTACAATTAAGTCTATGGTTTCTTCCCTTCATCATGCATGCGGGAAAAGTTGGTTTGCGGGACCATCTACTTGGCTGGCTTCAGTAAGTAGGGTAGGAGGGTATAGATGAATAAGCTCGACATGAAGAGCATTTCTTTTAGTAGTTTTTAGTGTCAGTTTTAGCTTTCCAGTTTGGTTACAGCATTAGTTCAGTTTTTGTTTTTGGAGCAGTACGCTGGAGATTGCAGAGAGGTCTGGGGATCCACCCAATGGATTGGGCACCTCATCTATGGGGTTATTTTCAAACTCATGAGGATGATAGAATCCCTAGCTGGAGCCACTTGTTAGCACCAATTTTGTGCTAAGTAGTTGGAGGATGATTGAAAAATATTTGAGATTTTAGGCCCCAAGAGTGTATGAGAATAGGAAAATCTGGTCCTGATTGTGTGAGAACAAGAGATGTGATTAATAAATTCGGCTTAGATAAGAGGAGTTTAACTTACAGATTTCGTGTCCCATTAGATGGATAAAAATGAATAGAGCTATGATCATAAGCCCTTTCATCATTCCAAGGTGGGACGAGAAATGTGATACGCTGGTCAACTGAAGCTACGTAAAGGGGATGGTATTTCAATGGCGGTGATCAAAAGATGAGCCCAATCAACGAAGGGAGTACGTTTCGCAAATGTAACATCCATGAAAAAATTAATTTTTTTCATTTTATAGAATAGCTCAAAATGCCTGCATATTTCAAGGGTCAGATCAGCGAAGGAGATATTTTTCGCTAATCCAAAGTTCCCGCAGCGATTTATTTTTCCAAATCAGTGGAATGGGTTAAAATGAAGGAAATTCTAGACAATAGAGATTGATTCGAGGAGATATCCATGGTGGACAATGTTTCCACTAATTGAACAAGCATGGAGCAAATCACCCTTAAGATTTGCGAAATACGGTATGCCCATTAAAAATGGACGACGGATATTGAAGACACTTCCGATCAAAGGGTTGGAAATGATTTCACTCGTTGAAAGTTTTATGAGGAATAATTGGGGTTGAAAGATGTGGGGTTGCATATGGCTCACACATTTCAAAGGCCCCTATCAAAAACCAAAACAAATACCCATGGTTGAAGGAAGTTCCGCTCATCAGGGATGCAAAGAAGCGATGTTTTGGGGTGAGTACGTAAAGGGTAGAGATGACAGGTAATCGAAGTTCCAGATGCCATTTAAAAAAATATACGACCATAAATAAAATACATGGTGTAGATCACTTCCCAAAATGAAAATTTATATTGCCTCATGCGTTTGGTAATTGGAGGCGCCCTAATGATCAACCGACAGAAGATGAGTATGGCCCTCACAATGAGCAAGTTAAGGAAATAGAGGTGCTAGAAGCAAGGAAATTATGATATTGTCACTGGAAGAGGTTGATGAACACCAAATTTATAGTCCACATACCATGAAATAACTAAGGGCTGATGAAGATTGAAGCGAGAGGTCACTTCTACAGTTGATAGAATGACGCCATAACAAAAAGGGGTAGCATGACTGGTATCTCTGTGTAAGGATCAGATCCTAAACCCATGTGATCGTGCATGCTATCATCATGCTACTCGATGGTGGCATGTGTGAAGATTTGGCAGGGTTGTTGTTGAGTTTGAACAACAAACTCTTTATAAGAACCACAGTCGGAACAATTCAAAGATACAGATTGGGTAAATGTTGAAGAGAGGCGAAGGTGGCTGAATTCTATTTGGAAAAGAACCCTGAGAGTCTTGAAAGGAGGTCTATGATGTCTGTCCTACTTGAGAAACCTATTTTTTAAGGTATTCTATTATCCAATGGGAACCAATGTAAAAAATTTCCATTCCTAGGATTTCATGCTAAGAGGTCCCCAACCATTACGGTAAAGATGTTCGTCACATTAGAAATACCTTCTAATGCTGGTGATGGAATTGATGTCCTAATAAAATGCAAAAGCCCCATGGAAGCGGTGCCTAGAGTTTCATTTCCAATGGGTATCCCTTTGAAGCCTCCGGATGTATTTGTTGTCTCCACAATCACCGTGTGTAGTGTCCATTTCTATGGGTGACCGATTGAATAAAATGCTCAAATGAGAGGAGGGAGGATCAGAGGCCTTTGTCATCATTCTCGTGGACTCAACTTTCCAACTTTATCTGGGGTGATGACGAGTCCGAGGAGGTGTCGCGCCATATGACCTGTAGGAGGACCCTGCTCCTGGGAAAAGACAAGCACAAGATTGACAATCCTATCAAGGAATTGTTACTATCAAAAAAATAGGGAGGTCCTCCCCAGGCCCCCACAAATAGAATTTTTACCAAGAGACAAATGTGATGGGCATGGAACTGAACAGATATGGGAAATAAAACTTCATTCCAGCTATGAAAATAGGCAGAACATGCCATTAAATGTAGAATGAACATAAAAGGTCCAAAAGCAAAAAGACATGTTGTATGCCCCATAGGAGGAGAAACAACTCAAGACGAGTCAACAGAAAATGGCTAAAGGTTTCTTGATCCTTCGTTTTCACGACAGGCAAACCTGAAAACTGTTGATGTTGCATTACTGTTTAATTCTAGCATGTGCATCTCTCCATCTTCGTTGTTTTGTATGTATCAATTGTGGTGAATATGGCACGTCTAAGTTTGTTAGGAGTTTGATTATGGTTGTAACTAATTTCTAGCCATGTTTCAAGGTTAGCCTCAGGGGCCTGAAAAACCATAAGTATACCCTCCATAGAGGGGCAAAGGGTTGAAATGCATGAGACCTATTGAGTATATGTAATCTTGACATTTTTTAATAAAAATTCACACCGATTGATGGTGGTCTTTGAATACAGAAATTCATGTGTATTCCAAGTTATAGTTTGTTGATCTCTTTATTTTAATTGCATGTTCTCCTTGTTAATATTTCCATTATGTTTTTCTTTTATATAATGAGATAAGTGTACGGTAGTTTCATAATTCATATTTTACTATGCTTTGGCTATCGTCTTCGATATCCACAAATTATTTCTACCAAAGTTGACGTTGAATTCATCTGACTCATGCTCTGCATTGATGGCTTGTCACTCGTCCTCCTTTCCCACCACACAAAAAATACATTGACCGTAACCGAGGTTCTACCTTGCTTATGTAGGCATTTCCTATGCAAATCGCTCTGTATATTTGATAATTGTTACTCCATAGCCCAATTGTGCTTGTCATGTTTCAACCATGAAATAAACTTGAATTTTTTTTATCTTTAAATCTAGACTTGATAAATATTCTTAAGAGAGATCCCTCTTTGGAAAGAAAGAACCCTGCTCTCCTTTCCTAAATTGGTTTTCTTGTTACCTAGGGGTCCTCCTTCAGCAACCTTGGGTGTGATTCTGGGTTCTAACAAAAGCTATATCCTATTATGGATCTCAATCATTCTCTTTGTATGGTCCCTAGCCTCCTCTTCCTTCCTACAAGATAACATGTACACTTCCTTACAATGATACTGAAATTGGAGATATATTGCATTCGCTTGGACACTTGCTCCTCACATCTAGAGCTGATTTTACATCATTTGGTTTTATGCTCAATTATGCAACATATCAGTTGCTTGGGTTTACCTCACATGGTTCTAACTCTCAAGAACATCATGAATCATTTGGATCTTCTCTCACCTCTACTGGTTCGAAGTTTATGGATCCTCATGTCTTTGCCATCATGTTGGCATACTCTCTTGGAGATGATAAAACCACATTTGGTGCAATGTTTGAAGATACTTCAGTCTTATTTGGTTTTTATCTCAAGAAGTTCAATTTTGGTGAGCACCCACTTTTTCTCTCTCATCAGTTTACCTCAGTTGCTCTATATGGTTCCAGATTCCATCTTGTATTTGTCTATGTTCAGGACTTAGTTGAGCAAATTCATGTTCTTCCAAAGAGGAAGATTCCTCCAGACATAATCATTTAGTTTGGATATTTTTTTTCTGGGTTGACCGTTCATGACCATTTTTTAGGAAGGATTTTCCCCATTTGGTTTTCCTTTTCCCTCAGTTTACATGGATGAATAATCTAAAGTGTGACCATTGGTCTTAGTCACCAGGGCCTAGGATTCTCCAAAGTTAGGATTAAAGGGGGGTGTTAGGATTAATCAATCCTCCCTTTGACCACTTCCTTTGACCACATAGTCTATTTGACATTTTACTAGCTTAGGAGGTCATTATCACTACACTAGTGCATGGGGGACACACCTATGGGGAACCTAACACTTAATGTGCCTCTTTGCATGAGTTTAGGAATCCATGAGACCAATCCCTATAATTTAGCAACCCACTCTGAGTGCCACCAACAATGTCCAGCAGTTGACCCTAGTCAGTATTCACTTATGTCGAGTTATGCTTCAATTCCCATCAGTTAGATCCCTCCCAGACATCCTATCGCCAATTTCCATGATTTAAGGGAGGTTGGGTGCATTTACTCACCTACCATCTTTAGTTAATTGATTATAGATTGAATCAATGATACGTAGTTGCATTACTGAAATTTAGTGGTGATTTTCCCACACTAAATAAGCTTCGGAGTCAGTCCAAGTTGATAGATTTGAATCCTATCATACGCATTGAAATTATCCTATTTATATTACCATTGCATTACATATTAAACTTTGATTAATATACCAATTAATGGATGTAATATCAATTATTCTAATTATTGGTCTCATGAGTGTTTTGTTTGCTATGAATTATTTATCAGAGTTATTGAATTTCTTTTATCTTCCGCAATCTCATTCTCTATTTGAATTTTGCATGCCAGAATATCCTATGCTTCAATTGTGCATTAAATTTTACAACACCCAAATCCTTCATCACAAATGAATTGGCTAATTATTTATATCATCCATGTTAGACCTTGGAACAAGCATTTTAGCCACATACAATAATAAGATAATATATCTTTTATTATCTAGCCTCTTGAAATAAACACAGTGGTTAAAATGGAAACTACTATAACATTGTTGTGTCATAAACCTGTCAAAATTCAAATGCCACTGCCTTGAAGCTTGATAAAACCATACAAGCTCATCTTCAACTTGCAGACTAAATGCTGGTTCCCTTTAACCTCATACCCCTATGGTTGTCGCATGTAAATATTTTCCTCCAAAATGTTAGTTTTTCAACATTAAGCTAGCATTATTAGGATCTTTAACTGAGAGAATAAAAAGTATAGCAATCAAACACAAGAGACAATGAACACAGTGTTTTTCCTTAGGGAAACCATAAATGGAGAAAACCCTGCAACTTCCTTAGAGATAGAATTAACACCAAAACAGTAAAACCCCAAAAGAGTAAGTGATATCCCAACAACAGTAACCTTCTTCTTATCTAGCCCTAGTGTCTTCTCCTTCCTCAGCTATGCGCTACACTTGAGTGTGTATAAGTTGTGCGTTAAATAGAGATTCCAGCTCTCTATTTATACTAATTTCGACATGACTAAAAACCTACCAGGGCTGACCTCTACTTGGAGAGTCTGATAACCCTAGTGCCCTGGAACTGTGGGGACTTTAATCCTTAGAGAGTTTGATAACCCTAGTGCCCTGGAACTGCGGGGACTTTAATCCTTAGCCCTAGTGTCTTCTCCTTCCTCAGCTATGCGCTACACTTGAGTGTGTATAAGTTGTGCGTTAAATAGAGATTCCAGCTCTCTATTTATACTAATTTCGACATGACTAAAAACCTACCAGGGCTGACCTCTACTTGGAGAGTCTGATAACCCTAGTGCCCTGGAACTGCGGGGACTTTAATCCTTAGACAATTAGAGGGTTACCCACAATGACTTGACATGACTTACTTACATTATTGATCCTCCCGATCAGAACATCAGGGCATGACAACATGACTCAATTAAATTATAGATACATCCCAGAATAAACATCAGGTTACAATAAATAAGATACATAGATGAATACACTCCGAAGTTACAAATACATCAACACTCCCTCTTAACTAGGAAGGTATTATTTCCACACAATTTTCAGCACCGATGTTCTTCTTTGTATCAACTGGATCATCTCATCATATGCATCTTCAAGTATTCTTAGTCTTCAATTCATTTTCATCTTCAAGTCATATTTATCTTTAGATCTGTATCATCATGGGACATCGTCACTGGATCTGGATCATCACTCGATCTGGATCATCATGGGACATCGTCACTAGATCTGGATCATCACTGGGCATAACCATTGGATCTGGATCATCATAGTTGGATCATCAGCACTGGATGTGGATCATCACTATATCTGGATCATCACTCGATCTAGATCATCACGGGTGCCATCACATGATTCTTCTTGTCACAGGAAGTTCTACAGAGCCAGCCCTTTTTCATGCTAGTTGTAGGCCTAGCCTCCATGTAGGTCTTCTTCAGCACTTATATCGGACCTACTCATCCAAAAGGCACAACACTCACATCCATCTAGGTGGGAAGACATCCTACACATAATGATGGAAGAGTTCCATACTTCCATCCAGGCTGGAACACATCCTGCACACAATGATGGAATATTTACACACTTCCATCTAGGCTGGAACACATCCTGTAAAGAATGATGGAATAGCTTTGCAGTTACATTCATCCAAGATGGAGCCACATCCTACCACAATGATGGAATATTTCTGTACTTCCATCCAGGATGGAATCACATGCTACCACAATGATGAAGGGGATTTGCACTTACATCCATCTACGTTGGAACACATCCTGCACACAATGATGGAAGAGCTCTGCACTTACATCCATCCAGGCTGGAACACATCCTGCACACAATGATGGAAGGGCTCTGCACTTACATCCATCCTGGCTAGAACACATCCTGCACACAATGATGGAAGGGCTCTGCACTTACATCCATCCAAGCTAGAACACATCCTGCACACAATGATGGAAGGGCTTGCACTCATATCTTATATTGCAGGAACCAATCCTACAGTCACATCAGAATGGCCCCCAGTATTCAACTGAGCTACCTGGTAACTGACCAGGTGCCTCCATTCTCTTAGAGAATGGCAGTTTCCCTTACATCCAACCTGATCATCGGAATGGCCAACACTCACATATGACATGGAAGGAACCTAATCCTTTAGCCATAAAAGAATGGTTCATCCCTTACATCTGATCAAGTGGGAACACATTCCTCTATCACATCAGAATGGCTTCTCAGTCCTAGACTAAGTTTTCCTAGTAACTGACCAGGTACCTCCATTCCCAAAATGGTAGTTGCCCTTACATCTGTCCTGCTCGACACAATGGCCAACACTCATATCTAACATGGAAGGAACCAATATTCTCACCATGATAGAATGGCTCAGCCCTTACATCTGACTATGGAAGGAACTAATCCTCTCACCATGTCAGAATGGCTATGGGTCTCATCACTTTCCCTTAGAGGAAACCTCGATCTAGAGAACACCAAGCTTCTCCCTGAAGTACTCGAACTTCAACCTAGCCAATGGCTTTGTCAATACATCAGCTATCTGTTCCTCCATCGCAACATATTGGAGCTTCACTACTCTCCTCTGCACCATATCCCTAATATAGTGGTACTTGATCTTGATATGCTTCGACTTGTGATGGAACACTGGATTCTCTGACAACTTCACGCAACTCTGGTTGTCACAATGTATACAAGTAGCATCCAACTGGAGATGAAATAAATTAGATAGCAGCTTCCTCAGCAATACTACCTCACAACCAGCTGAACAAGCTCCGAAATACTCGGCTTCATCTGTACTCAATGCCACACAGGATTGCTTCCTGCTAAACCAAGAGATCACACCTGATCCCATACTGAAGCAACACCCTGAAGTGCTCTTCCTATCGATGGCACTTCCTGCCCAATCTGAATCAACATAACCTTCCAGGTTAATCTTCTAATTCACATCGTACTTGAGCCCATAATCAACTATACCCTTCAGGTACCTTAGAATATGCTTTGCAGCAATCAAGTGAACATGTCTCAGATATGTCAGGAATTGGCTCAAGGTGTTCACAACAAAGCAAATGTATGGTCTCGTGTTCCTTAGGTACATCAAGGACCCAATCATTTGACGATACATCATAGCATCAACCAACTCTGATGAAGCATCTTTCAAGAGATTCAGTTTTGATGCCATAGGTGTGGCCATATCCTTGTAGTCCATCATCCCAAACCTCTTCAGGATCTCTATTGCATACTTCCCTTGTCCAAGGAAGATTCCATTTGTACTCTTCCACACCTCCATACCTACAAAGTAATGCGTCATCCCCAAGTCCTTCATTTTGAACTCAACATCAAGCTTTCTCTTCATGTCAGCAATCAATCCATCCATATGTGCCACAAATAGAACATCTACATATAGTAGAAGCATCATTGGGTTGCCATATTCAACCTTGTAGTAAAGGTTGGAATCTGCTTTACTCTTGGTAAATCCCAAACTCAATAAAAAGCTGTCAATTCTGCTGTACCAGGTCCTGGGTGCCTGTTTCAAACCATACATGGCTTTCTTCAATCTGCACACATGAGACTCCCTATCATTAGTCTCAAAACCGAGTGGCTGCTCTACATACACTTCCTCTTCCACTACACCATTCAAGAAAGCAGTCTTGACATCCATCTGGTGTATTTTCCATTTCATCACTACAGCTAGAGAAAGCACCGTTATGATGGAAGTGTATCTTCCTACAAGAGCCAAAGTTTCTTCATAATCTATTCCTTCCTTCTGAGAGAAACCCTGAGCCACAAATCTTGCCTTATATTTTTCAATGCTACTGTCTACATCATGTTTGATCTTGTAGATCCATTTGGAAGTTACAACTGACTTCCCTTCTCGTCTTGGAACAACATCCCAAACATCATTCTTCATGATCGATTGATATTTTTTGATCATAGCATCCTTCCATTCTTTCCATTCTGCTGCTTCTTCATAACTGGAAGGTTCTTTATTAGTGAAATCACATAGTAAAGCTACATACCCAGAGTATAATCTGGTCCTTTTTATTTCTCTATGATTCTCTTTTGGAGCCCCATATCTCTCTGCACCTTGGATAAGTTCTCGTACCCAAGCAGGTTTCCTCTTGTGAGGATTCTTCTCTAGAGGTGGATCTACAGGTCTTTGTGGTTCTTCGAAATCTCGATCTTCTTCTTGAGTTTCTTCATTCATGGTTGTATCATGAATTCTGGGTGCTTCTGCTTCTTCGGGTTCTTGAGCAGGTCTCTTTCTAGATTTGTTGTAATCCATGTCTTCATCAAATGTCACATCCCTGCTGATGTCAATCTTCTTTTATCCTGGGAAATATATTCTGTAGGCCTTCGAGCTTTCAAAGTATCCCACAAATATACCCTTCTTTCCTGAAGGGTCTAATTTTGTTCTCTTCTCTTCTGGAATGTGTATGTACATAGGACAGTCGAATATTCTAAGATGGCTGACTTTTGGTTTCCTCCTAGAGAAGACTTCTTCAAGAATCTTGTTTTCGAGTACTCTATGTGGAGTACGGTTCTATACATACACCACTGTTTTGGTAGCTTCAACCCAAAGATGCATAGGAATATATTGATCATGAAGCATAGCTCTTGCTGCTTCCATGATAGTTTTGTTCTTCTGTTCTACAATCCCATTATGTTTTGGATTATAAAGAGTGGACAACTCCCTCTTAATCCCTAATTCTTTGCATAGCTCTTTGAATTCATTCAAAGTTAATTATCTTCCATTGTCTGATCGAAAATTCTTGATCTTCTTTTCAGTGTGGTTCTCGATCAAGGCTTTGAATTCCTTGAATTTGCTGAATACTTTGTCTTTGTTCCTCATGAAGTAAACCCATGTCTTCCTATAAAAATCATCAATAAAAGAAACATAATATGCATACCTGCTTAGTGAGTTTGATGACATAGGACCGTATACATTGGAGTGGATGATTTCTAGGATTCCTTTGGCTTTTCTTTCGCTGCCAGGAAATGTCTTCTCTGTATTCTTTCCTTTCACACATCCTTTGTAGACCCCGTCATGTTTTGCTTGGAATTTTGGAAGACCTTCAACAGCTTTGCTTTCAATTGGAAGTACTCTGTAATGCACATGTGCAAGCCTTTTATGCCAAAGTTCACTTAGCTCTACCGTGTCATGGGCCAATGCTTGTTCTGGATGGCCCTTTAATTTTTATAATCCTCCTTCTTGTTCTCCAATCACCACCGCATCATCAATAGTCTTTCCTCTTGGCCACATGATGGCTTGACCATCTATGAATGCAACCCTCATTCCTTTTGCATCTAGTGCAGATATGGAGAGGAGGTTCTTCTTGAGTCTTGGCACAAACAATACTTCCTTCATTGTTCGATACTTTCCAGAGTCTAGTTTATAGGAAGATTCCCCACTACCTTTTATTGGATATTGGTAGTCATCTCCTAGCTTCACCTTGTGAGGTGATTCATGTTCTGACAGTCTCGCAAAGGATTCCTTGAATCTAGTCATATGTTTGGAATCCCCACTGTCTATAAGCCAATCATCACTTCCATGAGTAATGTTACCTGTGAGAGCAAAGATCAAAACATATTTATCCTCGCTTGAAGAATCTTCACTTTCATATCTGGTTCTTTTCTTGGATGGTTCATCATCCTTTGCAGCATGAGCATGATGTCTTCTTTTGTTCCCCTTATTCTTATGAGAATGGACCTTATTCTTAGGACAATATTTTTCAAAGTGTCCTATTCCATCACATGTATAACATATTAATCTAGATAGGTCCTTTCTACTATAGTATCTATGATGAGGATTCTTACCTTTGGGGTGATGAGCTCTTCTTTTTCCTTTCTTAGAGTGAACTGTGAGAGCTTGATCTTCACTTCCCATCTTCTCTTCTCGAGTCGCTATCCATGCTTCTTCTTGAGAACATTCTTCCCATAGTCTATTGAATTTGACTAACTTCTTTCTGGCACAGATTCCTTGGATGAATGAATCCCATGACCTAGGAAGGCCATTCAGAGTTGTCATCACAATCTCTGCATTCTCCACTTCTTCATGAACAGCTTCTAATTGTTCCTTGATCTGAGAAACCTTTGTGAAGTAATACTGGATAGTCTCTGCATTTTGAATCTTCACATTCTTCAGTTGATTCCTTAGAGTCATCTTCCGATTTATGTTCTTCCCTTCAAACAATTTGGTTAGGGAAACAAACATAGCTTTAGGTGTCTTGAGAGAGGACACCTATAGGATAAGGTGATCCTTAATAGAATCAGCAATGATCCTCTTTGCCATAACCATCTTCTTCTTATGTAAGGCCTTTTCCTCATCTCCCTCTAGAACTGGAACCTCCTCCTTGATGTAGGAGTCTAACTCATTTTCTTCCAGGACCACGGAGATCCTATACTTCCAGGCTCGGAAGTTATCAGATCCCTCAAGCTTTTGATAAAGCTTGGTATGATGAGACATCTTAAAATGAAAACCTCAAATGGAAATATAAGAGATTTAGATCTTACAAGGTCAAGATGTCAGATTTGGATTTGAAGCTGAAATCCCGCAGTACTCGATCAAGAGCAAATTAGGGTTTTGCTGTTTCAGAGATCTGTCCACCCAAATGCCTTGAAATTTATCCATAAATTCGATTTTGGGGAGGGGATCAGTATAGGCCTAGGCTCACTGAAAAATTTCTCTTCTGTGAAAATCCCTAATTTTTGGCAGCAGTGTCAGGTCCAAAACTAAAAAAACTCAGAATTGGATTCTTCTTTGACAGAAAGATGTTCCCTAAGGAGGAGAGTTATTCCACCTTACTTTTGCTGAAAATATGTGGAGGAAGATACACAAAATAGGAATCCCTAGTTCATGTAGCTACAGAGTGTCTTCTTCTCAGGTTAGCTCTGATACCATATTAGTTTTTCAACATTAAGCTAGCATTATTAGGATCTTTAACTGAGAGAATAACAAGTAAAGCAATAAAACACAAGAGACAATGAAAATAGTGTTTTTCCTCGTGGAAACCATAAATGGAGAAAACCCCGCAACTGCCTCAGAGATAGAATCAGCACCAAAACAGTAAAAGCCCAAAATAGTAAGTGATCTCCCGATAGCAGTAACCTTCTTCTTGTCTAGCCCCAATGTCTTCTCCTTCCTCAACTATGTGTTACACTTGAGTGTGTATAAGTTGTTTCTTAAATGGAGAGTCCATCTCTCTATTTATACTAATCTCGACATGACTAAAACCCTACCAAGGCCAACCTCTACTTGGAGAGTCTAATAACCCTAGTGCCCTGAAACTACGGGGACTTTAACCCTTAGACAATCAGAGGGTTACACACAATGACTTGACATGAATTGTTTACATTATTGATCCTCCCGATTAGAACATCAAGGCATGACAACAGGACTCAATTACATTATAGATACATCCTGAAATAAACATCAGGTTACAATACATAAGATACATAGACGAATACATTCCGAAGTTACAAATACATCAACACAAAACCCATGGAGAAAGGTTGTTTTTAGATCTAACCATTCAATATGAAAATATTATATTTACACTGGAATTAAAATAGTCCTTATTGAATTTATTCTAGCAAGGGGATAAAATATTTCATCAAATCTATACCATTCTTTTGTGAAAACCCATTTACAACAAGTCTATCCTTGTACCGCTTTTTTCCTTCGTCTTCTTCCTTCAACATGTAAACCCATTTATTCTACAATGCTCTTCTATCTACATGAAATTGAACCAAACCCCAAGTCAATTTTATTACCACTGATTCCATCTCCTCATCCATACCTTGCTCCCACATATTTCTAGTTTCCACCTACATTTCTTCTTCATAACATTTTGGTTCACCAAAATCATTTATCAATAAATAATATAGTGCAAGACATAATCATTTAGGGGCTCTACCTGACCTGGTGGATATTCTAACACTTGCAAAAGTTTGAGATACCTACTGCTATTGCTTTTTTGGCAGCTTTGGAGTTTCATTCTCTTTGATTTCATCAAGCACTGTGTATTCTATGTTTTCTTTTTTATCTTTCTTTCTCTATAACAGATCTGTGTACATGACCTTTTCATTGAATACTACATATCTACTCCTAATGATTTTGTTATTTTAATAATCCCATAAATGATAACCAAAATCATCAACCTCGTATCTAATAAATGTACATTTCTTGGATTTAGCCTCAAGCTTTGTTCTATTTTATGTATCAATATGGATAAATGCTTCACAATTAAAAGTTTTCATAAATGACTAATTTACCTTTTTGTCTGTCCATGTCTCCTCTAGAATACCACCATCCAAATAAATATAAAGCCCTCTTTTTATTAAGTAAACAATAGTATCTACAACATCAACCCAAAATTGTAAGGGTAAACCTGCATGCAATCTTATATACCTTGAACGCTCCATGGCCATCCTATTCATCCTTTCTGACACACCATTTTCTTTTGGTGTTCATGGGACTATCTTTTCTCTATGAATACCATGGTATGAATAGTACCTATCAAAATCATTACCATAGTATTCCCCTCCATTAATAGATCTGAGACACTTCAACCTTTTTCTTTTCTCATTCTCAACCAAACCTTTCTACTTCCTAAAATTATTAGTAAAACATTATATTTCTATAAAATGTAATAAACCCAAGTTTTTCTAGTTGCATCATAAAAAAAAGTAATATAATAATGACAGATAGTAACATATTGTACCTAGTTAGGAACCCATACATTTTTATGCACAAGATCTAGCTTTTCACTCTTCTTCTTTTTCCCAACACTGAGAAATATGACTCTCTTCTGATTTCCATAAACATGGTTCTCACAGAATTCCAAACTTTCTCACTTCATATCTAGAAGTAAATTTATTTAGTGGAGAATATACATCCTGACCTACTCACTCATGTGACCCAGGCCTATGAGCCACAATGTTGTATTCATTTCTATGGAAGCTACAAATATATAAGAATCAATATTATGAGGACATAAATACAATGTAGCTATCCTCTTTCATTTT
>LPNX010121545.1:0-14747 GCA_001517045.1 Pseudotsuga menziesii
AAAGTGGTCCAAAGGGGGTAATGAGTCTGCAGCGGGACAAGGGAAGGCCATACAATGTGTGATTCACCTAGTGTGGTGAAATCCGCTATAACACTAGTGTCGCTCTAGTTAGCTTTTAGTTAGTTTTCAGTTTTAGAGTCATGCGAGAATTTTCTAAAATTCACAACTTTTGAAAATCATAGATAGTCGTTATAAGGGGTTGAACTTTCATTGTAATAGTTAAGATGAAGAAAAAATAAATGATAGTTATTTTTCCATTCCCGTTTGTTTGCATGGTTTTTAGATCTCATGAATGAATCAAAGTTTATTGGATACATCACCTCTCCTTCGAATGCTTCCTTACGCCCGTCAAACAGTGTGTACATAATACAACGGTTTTATGTATGTTCTTGGATTGGATCTGATCAGACTGTCACTCCAGGTTTGACGTCTAGGTTTCAGCATTGAAGAGAATTGGTGGATGATAGGAAAGGGAGAATCATAGGATATTTGTGTAGATTCATTGGTGGGGTGATGAGATTAACTGCGACTTCTCCATGCACTTGGAGCCTTGTGCAGTATGGATATGGCATGCCATGGAATGAGGCATGGGTCATTGTGTTAGTTTTCTAACATCGACGTTTCTCCGAGAGTGGATTTCATTGCACATGTAGACCACGTAATAGTAGTCTTAATGACTCTACTACAGGGTGGATATTGCTTGTCGGCAATAAACAAACAAACACCAAAAAGGAATATAGAAGTAGAATGGAAAAGATAAGAGATATCTATACACACACACATTTATTTATTCATTTTTGCCATTGTAATTATTTAGCGTGCCTCACACAAATTTTGTAGGGACCATGAACATTTTTTATTTTACTACGCCGAAAGGACTTTTTATATATGAGGTTTGTTTGAAAACACTATGTTGAGATTCATCATTCCCCCTCCAATAAACATCTTCCATGTGTCTGCTTGTTATTAAAGTTTGTCTGTGATGTGATTTCTACGGTTTGACATGTTCCCTTCACTGTGTAAGTTGTTTGTGCGTTGATGAAGTTTTTGATGTACTAATGCAAACTAAAATACAACTGACTCGATCAAGAGATTGTGTATAGAAGCCACAACTAACTCAATGCCATCAAAGAAATCCAGTGATACTGAAGCAAAAGAAGCTAATTCTTCTGCAACGATGCATGTCATAAGATTTCTTGCAAACATATGGTGTCTCATCTTAGAATATTCTGTCTCCATTTCTATGTGTAGGATCTGAGCGATTACAAGGATAAAACAACTTTAGCTCTACTACACTTCCCATTTTCCTCTCGGAAACAAATAAACATAAATTTTCAATCAAATTCCATTGAGAGATGTCAAAGTTGCTCTCTTTGTAATCTATTATTATTCTATGCTTATATTTGTTCCTCCACAATCATCTGTACAATATGTGAAATTCACAATATCAAAATATAAGGTATTCTTCTAGCCATGAATCACGGGGACAAACAAAGTTTCAAAATCAAAAGCATATGCTCAGTATTTTGACATAAGTTTCCAATTACCAATGTTTTTAAGTTTGGAGAAAGTGTATTTTTTAGTTAATTACTCCATAAAAATTACGCACAAATTTACATTTCCAGAGCCAAGCGTTAAGGTTTGGTGTAAGTTTCTAAATCCAAGTGTTAAGGTGGTTTAGTTCTTATCAACTTGGTTTGTTTACTTGATTGGTGTTTCAATCTGTTGAGGAAAAATGGAGGAGCTTAGTATTGAGAAGAAAGAAGATACATAGAAATAAGTTGACACGTGTGATAGAGGCTCGAGAATGAAAAAAAAGGTTGTCTCTTGGCACGACTATTTTAGTGAACCTTTTACCTATTTCTCTATAAAAATATTACAAGGAAACTAAAAAAATGTTTTTGTTTATTGGCAAGAGTTCTGGTGTCTATGAGTGCATACATGCTTTGCTTGGGAACACTAGAATCGAGTTGTATAATGTACTCTCTAGATCCCAACCTAACGGGGATCTTGGTGTTGGCGTCCTCTCTGGACAAACGAGAAGTCGGCTTCAGAAATTGGAGACGAGTGGCGCCTACTCTAATTTTTTTTAGACATCAAGCTTTCTCGGGTCCTATTAGGAGGACAAAATGGTGAACACTCTGAAGAAATAAGGATAAGGGAAAATATAACGCTACCACTCCACTTTCCCACTTTTCTGTTTAAAATATTTGTTACTAGTTGGACAAGTGAGTGTAGGACATAGACGTCATTGCAAGCAACAATATGAAAGAGGAAGCAATCGACACAGACTTCATATTCATCATGGTGTTCTATTAATTAGAGCAACGCCCACAAGATCTGTCTCCTTTTCTATGATTGAATTTGAAGAGGCCGACCCACGAATGTTTTATAGTGAATGCATTCCTCGTTATTTTACTTGTTAGTGTGTAATGAGAAGGAAAACCCGTAGTCACTACATTTTGGAAAGTGCTAGGATAGGTGGTTATCTCAACCACAATCATGGCGATCAAGAAGTTACGCAGGACTCTGTGTGATGATATGATGAATGGGGCATCTTCTGTTTTTGTCGAGCATGCATGCCTCACTTTGTACGTTGATTAGATTTGTTTGGTCCCGTGTCCCATTGTTTTGTGTCAGATTTCTAGTCCTTCTAGTCATTTTCAAGGTATTTTGAGAATGGATGAAAAATCAAGCTAATATTCTTTCTTTGGTCAAGACCTTAAATCATCGGTCGTAGTGACACGAATAATAGAATGCAAGCTAGATTGGGGATTAGTTGTGGGATGAATATGCTTGCTTCGCTCCAAGAATTCAAATTCTGAGCCTCCAGGTCTGCCGTCGGCGGTTCATTCTGGTTCTATCCATTGCCTGGTTTGGCCTTGGTTTGGTGTTTTTTTTGGAGTTCGGTGTGTTGCTAAGGATCCTTGAAGTCTCTACAGGTTAGATCTTTGATCACTCGTCTCAGTAGCTGGCTTTGCGTGGATTAGACTCCTTGCTGGACTGTCTTGCTGGGCATTGAGCTATCCATCGTTTTCTGAAGCGTTGGATGAGTATGATCTGACTTTTTCCAAGGTTTTCTCCTCTCGTGGCTCTGCTGGGTTCGGTGCTCTTTTGCCCAGTTGGTGGAATTACTGCTTTCCTTCTGCTCTAAGTGGAGTCCTTGATTCGGGGGTATTTTGGAGTTCGGTGTGTTGCTAAGGTTCCTTGAAGTCTCTGTAGGTTGGATCTTTGATCGCTCGTCTCAGTAGTTGGCTTTGCGTGGATTAGCCTACTTGCTGGACTGTCTTGCTGTGCATTGAGCTATCCATCGTTTTCTGAAGCGTTGTATGAGTCTGATCTGGCTTTTTCCAAGGTTTTCTCCTCTCGTGGCTCTGCTGGGTTAGGTGCTCTTTTGCCCAGTCGGTGGCATTACTGCTTTCCTGCTGCTCTGAGTGGAGTCCTTGATTCGATGGTATTATTGACAGCTTGGGTGCTTCTCTTATTTTGGTTTTCGGTGCTCTCTTCCCCTGCTTCTCTATGTTCTGTGCGTAATGGCTGATGGAGGGGGTTCTTCCCCTACCCCTGATCTCTTAGTCTTCAGAAGACTGGAAGCATCAATAGGAAGCCCTCTCATACTCAGCAGTCTTTTGTCAAGAAACTCGACAATATTCTCTCAGTGGCTCTTCCTGCGGATCAACCTTGCTGCACTGCTTTGAATATTGCAGATCGGGGTCTGATTGGCCAATTTACTGGTCTTTGGCCATCTCCCAAAGCAATCGAATGGTGGGTTCATAGAAACTGGAAACCTCTCATCTCAGAAGGCATCTGCGACAACATGATAGGTAAAAGATATTATCTTTTTCTTGTTGAAAGCTCAGAGAATAGAAATTTAATTTTCAGGAATAGGCCATATTTCATGGGTCCTCAAGGACTTTATCTAAATAAATGGACCTTGGACTTTGATCTGAATCAAGATGTCCCTTATGTTGTTCCTGTTTGGGTTAGACTGCCGCATCTCCCTCTCCATTGTTGGAATTATGAGTCTCTTGAAGCCAAAGGAAATACTCTGGGAAAGTATATTGACAGGGCTGAAAGAAGAGGTCAATACACTTGTGCTCGAATTTGTGTTGAGGTTGACCTCGAGGTAGGGCTTCCTGAAGCTATTAAGCTGACAGTCGGAGATTGGACTCATGTGCAGGAGCTTATTACGAGCAACTGCCATTTAAGTGTTGACATTGTCATGGCTATGGGCACTTTGTCAGATATTGCAAGAAGAAAGTTGATGAAGAAGCCTCCAAATAAAAGGGAGAACAATGGACACAAGTCCAAAAAGCAAGTTCAGCAAAGCAAGGAAATAATCCTTAGGAAAACATAGTAGAAGTTGGGCTAGGCAGCAAGCCCTTCGGATCAAAACAGCATGAAATTGGAGCAGTTATGAAAGGTGTATCAACTCAAAATAATTTTGATGCTCTGAATATCCCTGAGGAACAACAAGCAGTATCTGGAACAACTATGAAAGTATTAATATCCCAAAATAATTCTGATATTCTTAGCATCCCTGAAGAGTCACCTTCAGTTCTTGAAGAGGGCGAAGTTCCCAAAGCTTTTGACCAGATTAGAGAAGAAAACAACGCATTAGTTGAAACAAATCTTGGACTCATTGTTGAGGGATACTCTCCAACTTATGCAGAGATGGCAACAAAAAAACTATGGAAAGCTTTGCCTCATCTGAAGAAGATTCAGTTGAAAGATCCTCAAAAAAAGGGCGAAAACCTCTCAAGTAGGTTCGGGAGGAAGAAGTTGAATGTCTGAAGATGCAAGGGAGCCAAGCTACAATTGATATGTCAATTTCCAGGAACTCCAGGGCTAGACCTTCAAAAGGAGGTCCTAATCCCTCTGCCAATCTTAAATAATGAACATTGTCTCTTGGAATTGCAGAGGGCTTGGAAACTCTCTGAAAGTGGAAGCTGTAAAATATTTCATAAGAATGGCTTCTCCAGATGTTTTACTGCTCCAAGAGACAAAAATAGACAAAGACTCCCTTCTGTCCATAAGTAAAAAGTGCTGGAATAAAAATGATGGGTTGGCTATGAGTGCTCGTGGTTCTACGGGTGGAATTGCTACCTTGTGGTCAGAGAATTTCTCTCTGTCAAACTCTCATTCAACGCAGCATTGGATTTTCTCAGAACTCTGGCACCTTCCTAGTTCGATTTATTTTGCTTTGTTCAACCTCTACGTTCCTGTTAATCTTCAGGAGAAACGAGATTGTTGGTCCTCTTTGAATGATTTTATTGTTGTCAACTCCATTTCAAATATTTTGATTGTTGGCGATTTAAACTTAACGCTGGATTCTATGGAAAAGAAAGGTGGCTTGTGTGGGAGAGATGCCATGCTCAAAACTGTGGAGAAATTAATTACTTCATGCGACTTGATCGATTTCAAGCCTAAAAAAGGCAGATATACTTGGATGAATAACAAAACTGGTGCAGCTAATATCTCTGCCAGGATGGACCTGTTTCTTGTCCATAGCTCTCTGTATTGGGAAAAAAGATTATTATATCCTCCAACATTCTGGAAAAGCTCACAACGGACCATAAACCGATTTTGTTGAAGCTAGAGGAGGAATAGGACCTCGGTCCCATTCCCTTCCGATTCAGTCCTTTGTGGATTGGCAGAGACGAGTTTTTTCACATTATTTCTAAGGCATGGGATATTCCAGTATTTGGATCTTCGAACTATGTGTGGGAGAGGAAACTCAAAAATACTAAAACTGTGTTGAAATAATGGATCAAGCTCTCTCAAACAAATCCAATCAGGGAAAGAAAAGAGGGTCTGAAAAAGCTGGAAGAAATTGAATTGGATATGGAAGAATCATAAATTACCTCTCCCGTGTTGGAAAAAGAGAAACAAGCTCAGTTTAATGCCTTTCGTGCATTCAGACAAGAAGAAGAATATTGGAGGCTGAAGTCACGTAGCACTTGGCTGATAGCAGGAGATCGAAATACATCATTTTTTCATAAGCAATGTAGAGCTAGAAAATCATATCTCAGAAATTACCTCTTTGTATGGTGTTTCTATTACAGGCAATGATCAAATTAAACTTGCTGCCAAAGTTTATTTCCAGAACCTGTACAAAGAATATGGATTCATTCGTTCTGATTTAACCTCTGAATTCTTGACTAATATTCCCTGCTTAGTGAGGGATGAGGAAAATGAAGAGTTAATGCGGCCTTTTTTGGAGAAAGAGATCATTGATGTTATTTGGTCTATGGGACCGGATAAGTCCCAGACCCTGATGGTTTCTCTTTTCATTTCTACAGGGTCTGTTGGTCAATTATTAGGAAATATTTTCTTCGGATGATCAAAGCTTTCCAGTTTAAATCCAAAGTGGGTGTATGTACAGACTCCATTTTCCTTGCTCTTATCCCTAAAGAAGTTAATCCCTCTTCTTTTGATCGATTTAGACCAATCTCACTTTGTAATGCTTCTTATAAATTTTTCTCTAAACTTTTAGCTAACAGGCTTAAAACCATGCTTGGGAAGCTGATTTCACCTCTTCAAGGAGGTTTGGTAAAAGGGAGGCATATTCTAGACAATGTGATCCAAGTTCAGGAAGCCATGCTTTCTAGTTTCCATCGAAAAGAGAAGGGCATGCTAATTAAACTCAATATGGAAAATGCCTTCGATAGGGTAAAGTTATCTTTCCTTTACTCGGTTCTTCGCTCTTTTGGCCCTGCTTTCATAAATTTGATAAAAGTGTGTATTGATAAGCCGTGGATAGCGCCATTGGTTAATGGAAGACCAGCCAATTTCTTTCAAGCTACTAGGGGCCTTCGACAGGGTTGCCCTCTCTCGCCATTTTTGTACATTCTAATGGTTGATGCTTTGAGTAGAAAGTTAATAGCAGGGAAGGTTGAAGGGATTATTTCGGGCATCCACCCAACTAGTGGCATTGAATCTATTAACCATGCTCTCTTTGCGGATGACACCTTTCTTTTGGGAGGGGCTTCTCTCAAAATGGCTCGAGTTTTTGCAAAAATCATGCACCATTTTTGTATTATTTCAGGTGCTCTTATTAATAATCGCAAAAGCATCGTATATGGTTGGAATGTAAACCAATCTATTATTACAAATATCTCTCAGGTTTTAGGATTTGAAGGTTTTTCTAGTTGGGTTAAGGTTAAGTATTTGGGTCTCCCTTTAACCTTGGGAAAAAATAACCCTTCTCTTTGGTTGGAAATTATTGGTAAGACTAAAGCCAAGATTGTCTTGTGGGGTGGCCACTGGCTCACAAAGGTAGGGAAGCTTACTTTGATTAAGTCTACTCTCTCGGCTCTTCCTATTTACCAATCTTCTCTTCTCCTGGCCCCTAAGTCGATTATGGATCAGATTTCCAAACTGATCAGGGAATTCCTCTGGAGTGGGGGAAAAGGAAATCAGAATCAAATGCATTTGGTCAATTGGGATGTTGTTAAAAGACCTTTTTCAGAAGGGGGTTTGCAAATCAGAGATCCGACATTGGTTAATTTATCTATGGGAGGCAAATTGCTATGGCAGCTTTTCTCAGATAAAAAGCATCCAATGAGTCAAATCTTTTGGAAGAAATATCTAAAAGGAGGATCTCTAAAAATTATTCAGTTGTTAAACTCATCCACTGGCTCTATTTTGTGGAATCTTTGCAAAAAAGGTATTGATTTCTTTTCCAAGCATCTATATCGTATTCCTGGAAATGGAAGACATACGCTGTTGTGGGATGATAAAATTCTTGGTAATGCCCCTCTCACTCTTCCCTCGTTGAAATCAAGCTATGGTTCATGAATAAAGGGTTGTTAAGACTATCAGATCTCGCTTCTTGGGACAGTCATGGTAATTGAGCTATGTGGGTTCTTGAACTTCCTGCGTGTGTCGATTCCTCTCTGTTTTCACAAAAAATCGTGCTATTGAATTTTCTGTCGGGCAAAGCTCCCATCCACTCAACGTGCAAGGATGTGTGGGGTTGGGGTCCCACAGGCTCTTACTCTGCTCAACGTGGTTTCTTGTCAATGCAAAAATCTATTGACTCCCCTCGTAGCGCAGAGTTCTGGAATTTGCCCAGCCTTCCAAAAATTAATTTTTTCATGTGGACTCTTATGCACCAGAGAGTTCTAACTGGTGAGATTATGTCAAAACGTGGATTTTTTGGTCCTTTCAGATGTTGTTTCTACCCTCAAAATGTCGAAACTATAACTCATCTTTTTGTTGGATGCAATTTTATTCAGAAAGTATGGATTTATTTTTTGCGTGCGCTGCCTTATCTTTCTGTCCCTTCAAATTTTGAACCTATCAACATGTTTAAGATCTAGCAGTTAAGGTATCCTGGCCTTTCTTCAACCAGTTTCGAATGGAAGAAAATATGGTAAGCCATGTCGAAATTTTTATGGTGGAAAATTTGGCTAGCTTATAGAAATGATTCGATTTTTAACAGCAAAGTCATAACGCCAGAAATTATTGCAATAAAAGTTGAGGCTCTTCTTCTGGAAGTAGTTGGAAATGTACAAATTGACACCATCAAACTTGAAGCTGAGCATGAATGGCTTGGATCTCCGCTTGTAGAGAAAATTCAGCTTGGTACGGGTAGGCCTGTTTTTAAATCAAGTTGGAAGGTCATAATCATGGAAGAGGAATTTTCAGAATGGTGGCAAAAGGAAAACAAAGTTTCAATCTTCTTCGATGGAGCATCAAAAAGAAATCCTAGGAAAGCTGGGGCAAGAGGACTGATTTTCTACCCTGGAGGAAGGCCCGAAAACAGTGTCAGCTGGGGAGTTTGACAACTTAGGAATAACCAAGCAGAGTTATTTGCACTTCTAAAAGCCTGTCAAATTGCAAAGGCAGTTGGTCATAAAAACATTCAGATCTGTGGAGACTCAGAAATAATTTAAGTTCTAAACTCGACTTCTAAGTTCAATAATCTCAGTTTGAATGTGACAATGCAAAGACTGCACTTCATTTTGATCGATCATCGTTTTTGTTTCCTCCTATCATATTCTGCGTGACTTGAATAAGCTGGTGGATTTCAAAGCAAATCAAGGCTGCCTTCTCCCTACTGAAATGTTAAACTTGAATGACGGTCCTAGTGTGATGCATCCTATTCCCTAATTATGAAATGAGAAGATTTGTAATCTTGGAGATGTATATCTCGGAATTCTTTGTAATTGGGTGAAGGCCCATCAGTGCTTTATAAAAATAAAAATAAAATAATTGTTTTGGTTAAAAATATAATAATAGAATGCAAAAGCAAATAAAAAGAAAGAAAGGGAACCGTTGTTGTGATACAAAGCATTGACTTGTATTGTTCAGTGCATAGAGGGTTTGTTTGGTGGGTAGTGCACCCCTTCTTTGTGCCCATTGACGCATGGAATGAATTCAATCAAAATTTACATTAGTTTCATTCATAAGATTATGTATATATTAACTCGATGATTAATGGGAAGCAAGGAAACCCATCCCTTCGGTCATCTTTAATATACTTCTATGAGTTTATTTGATAGTTTCAAAATCAAAACCAATCATCTTCAATAGATTTCTATGAAACAATTAGATTTCTATGAATCGATTAGATTTTTATGAATAGTTTACGAAGAGATTATACAATAGTGGGAGAACACCCTTCAAAAATTAGAAGAGTCATTTCTATGAATCGATTATATTTTTATGAATAAGTTACAAATAGATTATGCAATAGTGGGAGGACGCCCTTCAAAATTTAGAAGTCTCATTTGAGTGAGTCGATTTACAACAAAGATAATATATCAAAGTGTGGTATGTTATTTTAAAATAATTAAGAATAGTAATATTATTTTAAATTGAATATTTCTATAGATAGTTTCTTGTATGGCAGAACCCTAGGAATGACATAACCTTGGTGATCGCAGAACTCTGGAAGATATATTTGCATATATAGTTTTATTACATTGAAAAATATATTTGTATATATAGTTTTTTTAACATTAAACAAAGGAGGGTTATCCACTATACAGAATATATCCTTCTATATAATTCTTAGCATTATATAAGGGAGCGTTTGAAGACATATTTGCATATATAGTTTTTTATTATGTCCTCGACAAGGGGATATATATGAATCGCTCAGGTCTATTAATTGGGGGTTCACATGAGAGATTTTTTGTGATTTATAAAGTTTTTGCATAGTTTAATTTTCAGGTATATTAAATAATATTTTTTTAAACTATTTTTTTGCATGTTCATTGGTTTGTGCAGGTGACGTTTCTCTAGGGTCTTGTGCCCCAAGACCTGGCGGTAGGCTCTCGTCAGCAAAGTTTTAATACAACCAAATTTTTTATGTAGCAATAATGGAGGATAATGATTGCCTATTTTTTAATATTTTTGTGATCCTCGAACCTATCCATGAAAATAAGTCCAGCACTCGAGGCCTTGGTGTCAATAAAAAACCTAAACTCAAACCTCTGTCATCCTCCTTGTTGTGCATGGACACCAAGTGTCTTTCTTCGTACATATACGTGTACCAAATCCACCTTGACATTGTCCTCCTCCTTCCCTCCACCATTTCATTATGTAACTCCACGAGTTCATTATGTAAGAAGCTCATCTTTGTCTGATTTAGTGTATCGGTCGGAATTGGATTAAATCTATCAACCACAACTCGAAAAAATGACGTGCCATACAGCAATTTTGCTTCTTTTACTAGTCATAGCTGCAAAATATATTTCCCTAATTGTTGACTTTCCAGGCTTATTACAAGCGATTTCATGGGGATCAATTGCAATTATTCCAGCTGCAAGTTCGTCAATTGCTATTATGGCAACCTTTCTCCTTCTTAGCAATCTTGGTGCCTCAGTCGTGGAGGTAGCCACTGATGCTTTAGTGGCAGAATGTGGTAAAAAAGACCAGGGTATTTCATGAGGTGAGCAATCCTTTGCATGGATGGCATTGGCTATAGGGAGTGTCCTGGGTAACTTATTTGGAGGGATTTTTGTGAGCCAAGTTCCTGCAAGGACTATGTTCATCATTTTTATTGTACCTTTGAGCATTCAAATTGGTACTTCCTTGATTTTCAGGGAGGACTCCTTTGGTCTTTGTAGTATGAAGCAAACTAAGGTTGCACAATATCCAAGCCCAATCAAGAGTAAGTCACAGGATGCACCATCTTTTTACAAATCAGTTACTGGTGCATCTATGAATGGTATAATTGGTCTAGAGTGGAGGAAGAGGTCTATAATGAGAAGCATCAAGAATCAGATCTCAGATATTTTAGGAGTCATAAGGAGACCAGAAATTGCATATCCTCTTACTTGGTTTGCTGCATCTATTGGAATGACACCACTTTTAACAGGAACTATGTTTTTCTACCAAACACAACATTTGAAGATTCATCCACACATCTTGGCACTTGCAAAGGTGGTTGGGCAGATGAGCCTTCTATTAGGAAGTTACATCTACAATCGCTTCTTAAAGAAAGTTCCATTGAGGAAGCTAGTCTGCTCTGTGCAGATTCTTCTGTCAGTATTTATGTTAACTGACATTTTCCTCGTGAAGCAACTAAATATTCAATTGGGAATACCAAATGAAGCTTATATTATAGGAGCGTTCGCATCTGTGGAAGTTATTGCTCAGTTCAAATTACTTCCCTTTACAGTGCTGCTTGCTCAACTATGCCCTGCTGGCTGCGAGGGCTCACTTATGGCCCTTTTCATGTCAGTGCAGTGCTTGGCTAGCATAATGAGTGGTTATTCAGGTGCCGCCCTTACATCATTTCTAGGTGTTTCATCATGGAACTATTCCAGATTTCCATTGGGTATTTTCATTCAATCCATGGCAACATTGGTCCCATTAACTTGGATTTTGACCTTCTTCATGTTCACTTTGTAAGAGCATTCGAGTAGTCATTTGAGTGTATGCCTTATTGGGCATCCTAACAGTGGTATCAAACCTAATTGGCCCTTTGTCCTATGCTCAGAACTCCTTCCTCTGCTTGCTGGCCTACAAGATTCTTTGCGCCTACAAGATTCTTTGCTTTCTACTCTCAGTTTTGCACATAACATTCTCTTGGATACCCTCGACCTACAACTATTGTTGACATTACGCATATGAAGACTGTAGCTGCATTGTTGCTGCGTACACGTGGAGTTGAGCCCTCCCACGAACTGAGCAGACTCCTCCAGTTCTGCTGCTGCATACTATTTTCCTTGTGTGCCTAAACCCTAATCTCATTAGCGTTGGAGTGAAGTGATGAGCGATTGCACCAGCAATGAAGTGATTGAAGATTCATATTGTGTGAGGACCCGTGTGTGGCTCCATCTCTGCATTGGCCATTTCATCTTGGTGAATGCTCTCTTGAGCATGGAGTTGGGTCATATGGTGCTATGTGATACCTTGTTGAAGTTTGAACGTTAAAGATTAAACGTAGTGCTTCTTTGTTGACTGCCTTGAGCGTGGTGCAGTTGGAGATGTCATTTGATGACTAGCGTGGAGTTGCCTCTCCTCCTCCTTGAATGTGCTGTGCATGGAGACCATTGTGGACTGCTGTCCTCTACGAATGTTTATCCAGAAGCGTGACCCAATGTGGAGCTTGTATAGTGTTGAACCAAGATATTGCTGCGTTAAGTTTTGGTATTGTTGCATCTCCTCTTTCCACTACTCTGAAGCTCTCTCTAGGCGCTGAAGTGATTGAATCCACCACCGTGAAGCCGTGCGTGAAGCCTATTTCCCTTGCTGAAGGTTGCTTCCATCCTCCTTCATGACTGACTCTTGTAGCTACTAGGAGTTTCCTGTGGTCTACACTGTGACCTATTTGCTGGTGGTTTCCTGCGTAGAGACCAACAAAGTTTGAAGAGCATATTTATGTGGCCGACATTAAAACATGATACTAGTGCGTTGGTTCTGCGTGGCGTTGAGGAGACCTGTGGTGAAGAGTTGTGTTTCACTCATTCTTGTGAGGTGCTAAATCCCCAATCTATAGACGTGCATATTAACTCTGAAGTAATTGTAGCTGTAACAGTGGTATTATTTATGGAATCTTGCACAGCGTAGAAGTGGACCAATTTATCTGTCACAAATTACTAGTGCATCCTCTTCTGCTACCAGAAGTAAGTAATTAGGTAATTTGCATCTCATAATATCCTAATATTCCTTAGCTATATCCCTTTAAATGTCGACAAACACTTGGTTCTCACGATTCTAATTTTTGTAGTGATGATGTGTGATTTCAGCATCAAAACGTTTTCATCATGGGAGGCAGCGAAGGCTCCACAGAGAGAGGGAGGTATTACTGCACAATAACGTCAAGAAAACGCACATCCAGGGAGAAATCCAGAAAATCATGAAGACAGAAACAGCCTCATGATCTTCAAATAGTCTTCATTAGCATGGAACCCAAGTCATTTTTTGTGCGTAAGTATCTTGATTCTGAGATTGTGTTCTATGTACTCAGAGGTATTAGATATGTTAGTTAGCCCAAATGATTCAGTTTGCTAGTTAACTGGTATTTGATTTTTTGCATGTTTGTTTGTTTTGTAGGCTCCGCAAAAGTTGGATGGGTTCCTAACAAGGATTTCATAGAGAAAACTATGGAAATTGGAGATGTGTATGGGTTAGTAACAGGGATTTCATCGAGAAAACTATGAAAATTGGAGATGTGTACTGAATTCATGGCGTTTTGTGTTTTATTTGCTTAACACAAGTCAAGGCTATTTGCTTAAGACAGGTGAAGGCTATCACCTGGACACCTCTTAAGCCCTGGAAGTTTTCAGGTTTCTCAGCCCTAAACTTTGCTTCTCTTCAGTTAAGAAAATTTTGTTGTTTTTGTTAAAAAAATCCCCATTATTATTTGGGTCATAGTGAGATCAATAATGTGGATGGTCAGCAATAAGCACCCCAAGTACAGTGTAAAATATACCTTACTATATATATCATTTAGTTTATACATAGTTTGGATGTATCACAAAGAAACCAAACATAGTGTAAAACATATACAGGATATATACATCATTTAGTTTATATTAGTTTGGATGTATCAGGAAGAAACCCAAACACAATGTAAAACATATACTTACAATATCTATGGAATAGGATATATAAAATTGGATGTATCAAAAATTGTGTATATACTTAATACCCAAAATATACTCATGTTATGTATACAACAACAATGTACACAAATCACTCACTTATGGGTTCACCACTCAGTTCAGAAGCATGTCTTCCATTGCTTCTCTACGAAATGCCTTGATAATCGAACATGGCAACACTTCCATTGCTTCCCTATGAAATGCCTTGATAATCGAACGTGGGCAAGGCATCTACACCTATTGGCATGTGAGACATCTACTCGCAAATGATATTATTGTTATGTTTTCTAACTCATCTAAATATATGGTATTTTTCAATCGTTCTTCGTGGTCGGCGGAGAGAACCCTACTCTGCATGAATTAACATAATTTAAATGTTAATATTCTTCCCCAAGTGTTCGTATGTAAGAGAATGAATTAACATTAAGCAGAATTCAACCACCCCTTTATAGAAAAGAATTTTGTTCATTTTTCAGATAAGAAGTGTCCTCCTTTGATTTCAAATATAGAGATAAATGAGCCTCTCTTTATAGGAATTTTGACCTAATAAGTTCTTTTGTGGACTAAGTATAGCAGGTCACCTCTACCTCGTTGTGATCTTTGTGTTTCTTCTTGTGCTAATGGGTTTGTCCTATTTTTACATTTGTGTCTTTATATATATATATATATATATATATATAT
>LPNX010121545.1:15137-32708 GCA_001517045.1 Pseudotsuga menziesii
GTTTTATATATATATAATTCTAAATATTTTAAATTTAATTTAAGCCGACATGTTATTTTTAATAATAAAAAATTATTATAAAGGACACCTGTCAACTCTAGGATGATTAAATAAATGAGTGGAAGATAGGATTGTCCTAAATTTTAGTTGAACAAGGTTTTAAAAGGTTTATGACTTTTTTGTGTAGCCTTATACAACCTTGGGAATTTAATTTAATATGGACGAGATTTGTGTATATTAATGGAATTTGATCATCTTATTTCATTGTATTAAATAAAGTGAAATTTGATATCCTATTAAGTTAAGAAATTTTTTTGTAAGTTGAGAAAAATTTATATAATGTTTTAATTTTAATATTTTTTATTTGAGGTTTAAATTTTAATTTTATCAATCATAATAATAGTTGATTTTTGTTTCTTCTGAAATAACAATTATAATAACTATATAACACATTGAATTTTAATAAATACTCTCACTGAATATAAACACCAAGTTACTTAAGAAAATCCACATCGCTAGCAATGGGTATATATACATTGAGACAAGAAGAATCCCCACAAAAGATCCAACTAAATCCCCTTATTTTTGATATTTTGGTTATTGCAGGAGTCCCATTGATAGAGATATACTTAGTGCGCATGCTGAGACAAGAAGAATCCCCACAAAAGATCCAACTAAATCCCCTTATTTTTGATATTTTGGTTATTGCAGAAGTCCCATTGGTAGAGATATGTGCATGGAGCTGCTCTGTTTGATATTTGGCAATTTTGTTATCATACCTTGCACATTGTTTATTAGTTATCAGCTCATTCCTAACTAAATGGCTCGACAGAAAATGATGACATACAACATTACATCAAAATTAACATCACTCCTAAAATTATTCACAATTCTAACATCTTATCTACTCATAAAAATTCATGCAGTAAAATTATAACTCTTCATCAAGCATTCCAATTATAATAAGTTTTTTTCCTGTTTTTGTCTTTTGTTTTTTATTTGAACATTAATCTTTTATAATGACAGAAATATGGGATAATGACATTAATCTTTTATAATAACAAAAATATGGGATAATGGCAGAAATATGGGAGCTCATGGGACACACATTAGTTGGTTGTGTTAGTAATAATTTGCTAGCTAAAATGATAATTGTAGGGGAGTAGTCTTGCTTGTGTTAAAATCTATTTGTATTAAAATCCAAATAAAATTTAGTATTATTGCACAAGTATGTGCATATGCTTTATTCTCTCTCCACAAATTCCTTCAAAAAGAAAATTAAATTGGGCTTGCAATGAAAATGATGATAGCAAGCTTTTAAACATAATTTAAATTCTAATATTCATACAAAATTATATCAAAATTAATATCACACCTAAAATTATTCACAATTCTAACATCTTATCCTACTCATAAAAAATATCCAAATATTAAATACCACAACACAATATAATCTTATAAAAACTTCAATCACCCAAACATCACTAATACCAAATTATTAACAATTCTAACCTCTTATCCTACTCATAAAAAATATCCAAATATTAAATACCACAATATAATATTCTGATACAATATAATCTTATAAAAAACTTCAACCACCCAAACATCACTAACTATCACATTCAATAATTAACTCTAAATGTTCTTGCAACTAATCATCACATTCAAGAATTAATTCTAAATGCTCTTACAATAACAAGTACCAATGTCGGAGACATTGCCACCTCTTGACTCTTGTTTTATAATGAATCAAAAGGGTTATCCATTATAGAGGACATATCCTTATATATAATTCTTAGCATAATATAAGGGACAGTTACTATGTTATTGAAATATATATATATATATATATAAGGAATACGCGTGAATGTGTAAGGCATCAAATTTTTGTTTACACCATCAACGAGGGTTGGTTCAACCTTTTTGAGAGAAAGGTAGAAGAGAGACGCACTTTTACACCGTGGGTTTACAAAGTAACTATTAGATCTACTCGATTAGGTGAATTAGATGATGTGATTATCTCAAGGAATGTCAGTCCATGTGATTCTATGTAAACGAATTAGTCCAAATGGCAAAGTATTGACTATCATGATAACCATTGCTGAGTTTATAAACTTACTTACCAAACTTTATTGAAATTTGATATTGTAATATTATTTGGATTGATTCAAAATTTTATATATATATATATATATATATATATATTAATTAAGTTACAATTATAGGTTAATTAGATTGATTTATTACTTAACTCATATTCATAAAAAAAAGTGAGGTTAAGATTTGATGGAGGTTTAGGGGAAATACAATATTTCATGTCAATGCTTTTATTGATTGAATGCCAAACCCATTGGAACCTTGAACTCAAATCTTAAAAGAAATATTGATAAGATACCTTTGATGGATAGCTAATCTAATGAATTATTACTCAAATCTTAAAAGAAATATTGATAAGATACCTTTGATGGATAGTTAATCTAATGAATTATTAGCTAGAGGGTTGTGGTCATCGTGCACTCTTCCTTTTTCTTAGGTATCTTTGAGTAGATGCCAACCTTCCTCAATAATCTTCTAGGTTATCAACCAGAAATTTATGTTAGTATTTTCCTATTTTGTGGGGAGGATTTCTAAATAGATTAGTTGATTAGCTAGAAGGTTATGTTCATCAAGCTCTCTTCCTTTTTCTTTGGAAACTTTGAATAAATGTAAACTTTCTTGGCACTTAAATTTAAAGTGTAATGGCCATACTTGTTAAAATAGAAACATAGCTCGATTGATTAGGTTGCTCACCCAGGATACTGGATTTTTTGGCTCCAAGAACATTTCAAAAAAAAAAATCTATGTGGATTCCTCTCGGCTCTGGTTCGGCATGCTCTGCTTTTTGCAAGTCCCATGCATGGATGTAGTCGTGTTGCTGCTGCTTCCTTTGTCCTTTCATGTTTTGATTTTGTCTTATTGATCTGTTGGTGAAACAAACGCTCCAGTGTGATCTTGGAGGTATCGAGACTAAAATCTGAGCAAGAAGATTTCTGGCTTCTTTCTGCGAAGCTCTCAACTCTTTCTTTCTCGAGAGGCCCTGGTTTCTTGATGTTGTGGATCTGGCATTGCTGATTTGGACGTGCTCCTGTAGACATTCCATTTTGGTTTGTTTCTCTGATTTTTGCAGGTCTTTTGGAGCCAGCGTGGATTTGGGCGTTTCCACTCTTTTTTTGTTTATGTGTGTGCATTAGGGACATAAATTATTTGGATATCATCTAGGGTTCTCTGTGATTGTTGTTCCATGGATTCTGGAGGTGATCCTCCTCCTCTTCCTCTTGAATTGGATTATTTCAAAAGAATGGTTGCTTCTTGTGGCAAGAGGAAGGGCAGCTCTTTAGTGCAACAATTTGTGAAGAAAGTTGATATTCCATCAGTCAAATTGCCGGTCGAGAGACCATGCTGGACTACTCTAAATCTTTCTGAACGCGGTCTTATTGGACAATTTACTGGGATTTGGCCTTCTCCTAAAGCAATTGAAGGCTAGGTGCAGCGTAATTGGAGGCTTTTGGTCACCGAAGGAATCCGTAATCATTTGGTCGAAAGAGGCTTTTATGTCTTTGTGTTTGATTCAACAGAAGACAAAGATCTCATCTTTTGAAATGGCCCCTACTTTATGGGTCATCAGGGGCTCTATTTGAACAAGTGGACTCTTGATTTTGATCCCACTCAGGATGTTCCTTCAGCAGTTCCTATTTGGGTTAGGCTCCCTCATTTTCCTCTTCACTACTGGAACTCTAAATCTCTGGAAACCATCGGGAATAAGCTTGGAAAGTATATTGACATGGTAGAAAGAAAAGAACAATACTTGTGTGCAAGAATTTGCGTAGAAGTTGATTTAGAGATTGGGATGCTTGAGGCGATCAATTTAACTGTGGCAGATTGGTCTCATAGTTAGGAGCTTGATTATGAGCAATTTCCATTCAAGTGCCGCCATTTTCATGGATGTGGCCATTTTGCTAGAAATTGCAAGAAAAAATCAGAAGAAAATCTTGTAGTAGAGAAGGTTGAGCAATGGACTAATGTTCATAAAACATGCTCCTCTAATCAAGATTCCAGATTGAAAGGAAATGGAGTTCGGCCAAGGATTAGAGTCAATCCTACTGAGAAGAAGAATTATTCAAATCAAGATGTGGAAAAAGTTTCAGTCTCACCAAACCCATTTGTAGCCTTGTGTCCCTCGGACGATTAGATTTCCCTTGCTCTCGAGGAGGGTGAGGTGCAACATTTAGATGTGCTCTTTGTTGAAAGTGAAGTAACTACTGGGTCTCAAGAGAATCTTTGCCCTATTCTTTTTGAAATTCCCTATGTTGATCCAACCTTTTAGGAAATTCACAAATCTCCTCCAAGATCCACATCTTCTCCTTCCTATGCAGAAATTCTTAAGAAAAATTCAGTTGATACTTCTAGTTCCTCGGATGAAGATTCTATTGAGCAATCCTCAAAAAAGGCTAGTAGAAAGTCTCGTAAGGAGATTAGAGAAGAAGAATCTGAGCATTTAAAGATGCAGGGAAGTCAAGCCACAATTGAGACGTCTATGGGTAGAAGCCAGCGGAACAGACCCCCAAAGGGTGGGCCAACTCCCTCTTGCGTAGGTAAATAATGCAGATTGTTTCGTGGAATTGTAGGGGATTGGGGAATCCCAAGAAAGCTGAAGCAGTGAAAGACCTTCTAAGAACGAAACCTACAAACATTCTCTTGCTTCAAGAGACAAAGATCGATGAGGATGTGTTATTTTTTTAAGCAAGACTAAGTGGAAAAAGAATGTTGGTATCGTTGTTAGCGCTCAGGGCACCTCTGGGGGCCTAGCAACAATTTGGTCTGAAGATAAATGTATTTTGAATTCCTCTTTTGTTTCACAACACTGGATCTACTCAGAACTTCAAAATTCAGCAAGTAAGACTTCTATTTCCCTCTTGAATCTTTATGTCCCTGTAAATCTCGCCGAGAAAAAAGGACTGTTGGAATTCTCTGTCAATTTTTTTGGAAACACTCTCTCTCAGAAATATCATCGTGGCAGGGGATCTCAACGTTATTTTTTATCCTAATGAGAAAAAAGGAGGTGGTCAGGGTAAATATCCTCTGCAGGAATATGTGGAGTCCTTGATTCATTCATGGGCCTCCTTGATTTCAAACCCAAGAAGGGTCGCTTCACTTGGTCCAACAACAGAATGGGTGCAGTCAACATTCTTGCTCGTTTAGATCGATTATTGGTTCAAAGCTCATTGTTGGAGGAGAATTATCTTATTTCTTCAAAAAAAATTCCTAAGTTATCTTTCGATCATCATCCCATATCTTTGTTGTTTGAAGAAGAGGAAGACTAAGGACCCATTCCGTTCAGATTCAGTCCCTTATGGATAGAACGTGATGGTTTTTGGGAAACTATGATTGAGGCTTGGAATCAATACGTTGATGGTTCTCCCAGTTATTTTTAGGAACAAAAACTCAAGAAAACTAAGTATGCTTTGAAATCATGGATTAAGAAACCTCTCATGACTCCATTCAGCAGCAGAAAAGAAAACATGAAAGCTTTAACAGATGTTCAATTAAGTCTAGAGGATTCTGAAATTACTAAACTGCTTTTGGACGGGGAGAAGTCTGCTCAAGCAAATTCTTTTATTTCCTTTCGTCAAGAAGAAGAATATATGCGTCTCAAGTCACAAAGTTTATGGTTGCAAGTCGGAGATTAAAACTCTGCCTATTTTCGCAGACAATGCAGAGTAAGACTTTCTCGCAATCATATTTCATAAATTTATTCCAGTGAGGGTGAAGCTATCAAAGGGAACTTGGAAATTCACCAGGCTGCTCAGTTTCATTTTCATCAGCTGTTTACAGAGGACGGTGTTTTTGATAATGCAACTAAATCTGATTTTTTATCTAACATTCCATCTTTAGTCACTGCTGAGGCAAATGTTGGTTTAGTGAAACCATTCTCTGAAAAAGAAGTAGTGGAAGTTATTTGGGCTATGGAGCCGAATAAAGCTCTTGGGCCAGATGGTTTCTCCATTCATTTCTACAGAGTTTGTTGACAAGTTATAAAACTTAGTTTGCTCCGCATGATTTCAACCTTCCTTAAAAAATCGAGAGTGGGAGGTTGTACCAATTCTACATTTATTTCCTTAATACCCAAGGAAGTAAATCCAACATCCTTCGATAGGTGCGGCCTATCTCGCTATGCAACGCCTCTTACAAAAATTTGGCCAAACTTTTAGCCAACAGACTTAAGCCATTTATGGGAACTTTAATCTCTCCTATGCAGGGGGGATTTGTTAAAGGAAGGCATTTTGTAGACAATGTGATTCAAGTGCAAGAAGCCATTCATTCCAACTTCCAAAGAAAGGATAAAGGTATGATCATAAAGCTAGATATGAAAAATGACTTCGACCGTGTTAAGCTCTCTTTTCTCTATCAAGTTCTTCTCACTTTTGGTTATAGTGTGGAATTTGTTAGTTTGATTAAAGCCTATACAGACAGACCCTGGATTGCTCCGCTTGTTAATGGTAGACCTTTAGAATTTTTTCAAGCCTCGAGAGGACTCCGACAAGGGTGTCTTCTGTCATCCTTCCTTTACCTTTTGATGGCAGAAGCTTTAAGTAGAAAACTCTTGGTAGAGTTGGTTGTTGGTGTCATTCCAGGTATTAGGGAAGCAAGAGGAGTGGATCTTATTAATCATGCTCTTTTGGTCAATGATTCTCTTCTTCTGGAAGGGGCCTCTTTAAATATTGCTTGTGCCTTCGATACAAATTTTACAAAAGTTTTGTTTAATCTCAAGAGCCTTGATCAACAAAGGAAAAAGTGTCATTTATGGTTGGAATGTAGAACATTTGAAAATGCTTCGAATTGATCGCTCCTTGGGCTTTCTTGGATATGATAAGTGGGATAAGATCAAATACTTGGGCATCCCTTTGACCTTGGGAGCTAGCCCCCCTTCGCTTTGGCTGGAAGTAATAAGGAAATTAAAAGCCAAAATGGTATTCTTGGGTGGACATTGGTTGACTAAGGTTGGAAAGATGATCTTGATTAAGGTGGTCCTTTCTTCCCTCCCTATTTTTTAGTCTTCTTTGCTCCTCTCCCCCAAGTCCATCATTGCCCAAATTTCCAAGATTCTCATGGACTTTCTTTGGAATGGTGGTAAAGGTAATCAAAATAAGATCAATTTGGTCAACTGGTAGATTCTCAAAGGACCTCTTTCGGAAGGTGGATTGCAAATTCGTGATCCTGAATTGGCAAACTTGGCCTTGGGAGGAAAACTTGTTTGGCAGGTTTTTGCTGATAAAAAACATCAGGTTAGCAAGATTTTATGGATGAAATACCTCAAGGGCGGTTCTTTGAGAAATATAAATTTAGAAAATACTCCTACAGAATCAACTATCTGGAATTTGTGCAGAAAAGGAATAAAACATATTCACCAACATCTCTACAGGATCCCTGGTAATGGGACAAGGATTTTTCTATGGGATGATAATATTTTAGGTCATCCTCCTCTTTCCTCCTTAAATTCGCTCAATGAGATCAAATTGTGGTTATCTAACAAAGGTTTCCTTCGACTAGCAGATATCTGCTCCTAGGACAACAATGGGAACTGGGAAGGTTGGACTTTTTCGTAGATGCCAGAACCGCTTATTCCTCTTCAAAATTTGCTGATCACAACTCTATATGGAATGGCTCCTATTCATCGTTAATTTAAAGACAAATGGGGTTGGGGACAGTCTAGATTCTACTCAGCTGCTCATGGATTTTTAGCTTTACAAACTCCTCTAGATTCATTTCAGTCCCCTGCACAGTGGAAGACTGTTTGGTCACCATTCAACCTTCCTAAGGTGATTTTTTTTACATGGCTCCTTATGAATAAAAAGTTTTTGACTGATGAAAACTTGATTAAACATGGATTTCATGGACCTTTTCGTTGCTTCTTTTGCAAATCATCTCCAAAAACATCAGATCACTTATTTGTGGACTGCGTGTTCACTCAGACAGTGTGGAATTTGGTACTAATCGATCTGAAGATTGATACTCCCTCTTGTGTGATAGTATTGGCTCTGTTTACCTCCTGGAAAGAAAGGATCCCTGAGTCCAATGGGAAAAACGTTGGCTGGTGTAATGCCTGGCACAGAATTCCAAAGTGTATATGGTGGAAGATTTGGCTGGCTCAAAATGATCTCATCTTTAATGACGAAACGTTGAATCCAAAGGACGTGGCCTCCAAAGTAAAATTCCATATTTCAGAATCTGTCAGAAATTGCAATTCTACTCTCCCTCTCGAATTTGTTGCGTGGATGGGGTGTTCTGCGCAAGGGAAAAAGCGATTAATCTACAAATGGTTTCCCTCTCCTCCTTGGCGTGTGAGATTGTGTGCAATTAAATTTACTTCGTGGTGGAAGAGTAATGGTATTTCTTCTATTTTTTTATTATGGACCATCCAAGGGTAACCCTAGGATTGTAGGTGCCGGTGGGATAATTTTTTCCCTGGATGGTGTGACAGAAACTTGCTTCAGTTGGGGCCTTGGAACAAGTTCGAATAATTAGGTAGAGAGTGACAGCCTCCTCATGGATTTCCAGATTGCTAAGAAGATCGGTTACAAGTCAATTCAAATTTCCGGGGACTCAAAGATTTTGATTAAATTGTTAAACTCTGTAGCTCATTTCCACAATCCATCATTGGATAAAATCTTGCAGCGACTTCGAAATAACCTGAAAGATTTCGACAGGGTCTCTTCTTTCCATATTTTGAGAGAGCTAAACAATCAAGCTGACTATCTGGCAATAAATCCTGCCTTCTGCCTTAGTACCAATGGAGTTCTTTGTTTTTTTCATCCGCTCCTGTAATTGTTCATGAAGAAGAGTGCTGCCATTTATGGTGTTTGAAATTCTTCATTTTTTTTATTTTGTAATAATTCTTGGTCCTCTAGAAGTTTATCTACTGATATAAGTGTAATTGGTTGATCTGGCTATTGCTATTTCATTCCAGGATTTCTCCAAAAATAAAATAAAAATAAAAAAGATAAAAAAAATATACCCATTTGAGTTTAAAAAAAATGGAAACATAGCTCAAAAACCCCCAACAATTATAGGGTGTCATGAAATTGAATGCTATGGAGTACATAACTTCTTTGAAGAAAAAAATGGATCAAGTCAAATCATTTGAGTTTGCGGAGCACTCGAGTGTCCATTTGAGCATCCACATGTACTAGCAAAGTTCAAAATTGGATGGACCATCTACGAGAGTACCCATATTTTTAAACAATTGAAGAAAAAAACACTACGCATACATAATTTAGAGTCCATGATATGACAAACAAGGTGGCCATAGTCCCAAACATAAGCAAAAATCCTTCTCATTATGTGACATTGGGTGGAAGATCATCATGGGGTTGGATCCCAGCCTATAATAATAATAAATAAATAAAAATACTACTCTCTTTTCTACTTCATTAGGTCTATTTTTCCCTTTATTGGTAAAGCATTTTTCTATGGTGAGTTTTATGTTTTTTTAAGGCTGAGGAAAATTGACAGCCGTTGATGGCTGTTAGACGACCATCCAGAGCTCTCTAGCCGTTGATCGTAGTCCTGTTTCCTGCCACATCCTTTCCACATGTCCTGCCATCTAATACATATGCATTCCCACGTTTTAATTATTTTATGCACGAGTTGTGATCAATCGAAGAGATCAATTGCTCATCATCTTGCTAGGGAAAATTCCAACATGTTATCGAACTGAAGTATGTATCATAGTAGCATAATTCAAGTACAAATACGGATATGAATTTGATTTGATACATAAAAAAATAGCTAACGAAAAAATCTGGTACGAACAAAATATGGAAGTAGACTTCTCATATATAATACTTTTAATCCTATATATATATATATATATATATATATATTAACTAAAACGTTTTTTTATAAAGAATTTTATTGGGCCTTCACCCAATTACATCTATTCTGAAACATACAGTTCCTTATTTCCAAAACTTCTCATTTCAAGATTATGGAATGGATGCATCAAACTAGGGCCTTCATTCAAACTTAGCATTCCTAGAGGAAGATAACATCTATGATTTGCTTTGTAATCTGCCATCTTATTCAAATCACGAAGAATGTGATAAGAGGTAACATAAACACAGTCTATCAAAATAAAATGCAACATTTGAATAGTCACGTTCAAACTGAGATTGTTGAACTTTGTAACAGAGTTTAAAACTTTTATTATAATTTCTGAATCTCCAAATATTTGAATGTTGTTATGTCCATCTTCCTTTGCGAGTTGACAGGCTTTTAGAAGAGCAAATAATTTTGCTTGGTTATTTGTAAGTTGTCCTACTCCCCGGCTGAAACTGGTTTCTAACCTTCCTCTTGGGTAGAAAATCAGACCCCTTGCCCCAACTTTCCCCGGATTTCATTTTGACGCTCCATCGAAGAAGATTGAGACTTTATTGTTCTTTTGCCACCATTCTGAAAATTCTTTTTCTAGAAGTCTAGCCTGCCAAATTGGTTTAATAACAGGCCTACCGGAACCCAACTGAATTTTATCTGACTGCAACGATCCAAGCCATTTATGCTCAACTTTAAGTTTATTGGCATCAATTTGAGTATTTCCCACGGCTTCCAATAGAAAAGCCTTAGCTTTTATTTCTACAATCTCTAGTTTCGTGGCTTTACTGTTAAAATTCAAATCATTTCTTGCTAACCAAATTTTCCACCATAAAAATTTTGGAATGGCTTGCCAAATTTTCCTCCATTCATGATTGGTTGAAAGAATTCCAAGATATCTTGACTGCCAGTTTGTAAAAAGACTAACAGGTTCAGTATTTGAAGGAACTGAAACCGGTAGCCCACGCAAGATATGAACTCAAGCTTTATGTGTAAAAACACAACCAACAAAAATATGGCCTGAAGTCTCGACAACTTTGTAAAAAAACAACATCTAAATGGTCCAAAGTAACCTCATTTTGATAGGCTATCACCGGTTAAAGCTTTATGGTGCATGAGAATCCAAGGAAAAAAGTTTAATTTTGGAATACTGAGAGAATTCCATATTGTTTTCCAAAAGGTTGCGCTATGGGACGAAACTGTGTTTGACTGAATTACCTAAAACACAGTGAGCTGCTGAGTACTTGCCTGAAATTCCTGAACCCCACAGGTCGTTGCACGTTGAGTGTATGGGAGCCAAACCTACAAATTTAATCATCAACGTATTCTATTGAGCAAGAAGCTGGGGATGTCCACGTTCTTGCAGATCTGGGAGAGCCCACGCTACCCAATTTCCCTTTCTGTCCCAAGATGTAATATCATACAGTCTTAAAAAACCTTTGTTGACCAACCAGAGCTTGATCTCTTAAAGTGATGAATCAATATATAATGGAGCGTTGCCTTTTATTTTGTCATCCCACAGTAATGTTTTCTTGCCATTTCCTTGTATGTGATAAAGATGTTGATTAAAGAATTCTAATCCTCTTATGCATAAATTCCATGTAATAGAACCTTTAGGGGTAATTGTCACCTGTAGATTTCTTAGAGTTCCTCCATTAAGATATTTTTTTCAAATTTTTTGATTAACCGGGTGCTTTTTATTAGAGAAGAGCTGCACAACAGTTTGCCTCCCATATCTGGATTAACCAATCCCGAGTCTCTAATTTGCAATCCACCTTCTAGTAAAGGTATTTTAACAATATACCATTTAACCAAATGCATTCGACTCTGATTTCCTTTTCCACCTCTCTAGAGGACATCTCTGATCAACTTGGATATTTGATCCATAATCGCTTTTGGAGCCAGGAGAAGAGAGAATTGGTAAATTGGGAGAGCTGAGAGAATTGACTTAATCAATATAAGCTTCCCTTCCTTCGTGAGCCATTGGCCACCCCATGAGGTAATCTTTGCTTTTATCTTGCTAATGATTTCTAGCCAGAGAGAAGGATTGTTTTGTCCCAGGGTTAATGGAAGACCCAGATATTTAACCTTGTCCCATGTAGCATATCCATCAAAGCCTAAAATTTATGATATGTTTGCAACTGTTGAGTGATCTACGTTCCAGCCATACACGATGTTCTTATGGTTGTTAATAAGAGCCCCTGTAATAATACAAAAATGTTGCATAAAAACTGTAAAAACTCTTGCCATCCTTAGTGAAGCCCCTCCCATAAGCAACATATCATCCGCAAAGAGAACATGGTTGATAGATTCTACTCCACTTGCTGATTTGATGCCTGGAATAATCCCATCATTTTTTCCTGCAGTTAACTTTCTACTCAAAGTATCAACCATTACAATATACAAAAACGACGAGACTAGACAACTCTATCGAAGACCCCTGGTTGCTTGAAAGAAGTTTGTTGGTCTGCCATTTACTAATGGTGCTATACAAGGTTTATCAGTACAAGCTTTTATCAAATTTATAAATGCAGGACTAAATCCAAATGAACGGAGAACTTTGTAAAGAAAGGATAGCTTTACCCTATCAAAAGCATTTGCCATATCGAGTTTAATTAGTATGCCCTTCTCCTTTCTTTGAAAGCTAGAATGCATGGCTTCCTGAACTTGAATCACATTGTCCAGAATATGTCTCCCTTTTACAAACCCACCTTGAAGAGGTGAGATCAACTTCACAAGCAGAGGTTTGAGCTCGTTAGCTAAGAGTTTAGAGAAGATTTTATAAGATGCATTACAAAGAGAAATAGGTCTGAATCGATCAAAAGTAGTTGGATTAACTTCTTTAGGAATTAATGCAAGGAAGGTGAAATTGATGCATCCACCAACTTTGGCTTTTAACTGAAAAGCTTTGATAATTTTGAGTAAATCTTTTCTGATTACTGTCCAACAAACTCTATAAAAATGAAAAGAGAATCCATTAGGGCGTGGGGCTTTATTCGGCTCCATAGACCATATAATATCAATGATTTCTTCCTCCGAAAAAGGCTTCATTAACTCAACATTTTCCTCCTCACTCACCAAACAAGGATTGTTGGTAAAAAATTCAGAGGTTAAATGTGAAACAATAGAGCCATCCTCTCTATTCAGACTCTGAAAATGTACTTTAGTTGCTTGTTTAATTTGAGAAATGCCTTTAAAAGTTTCACCAGTCAAAGAGGAGATTTTCGATATATGATTTTGAGAAAGTCTAGCTCTATACTGTTTGTCGAAAAAAGAGGTATTCCGATCCCCCAATTTCAACCAAGTACTACATGACTTCAATCTCCAATAATATTCTTCCTGCCTAAACGCTTGAAAGGAATTAAACTGTGCTTTTTTCTCTTTTTCCAGCATGGCAGAGGTGGTTTCTGTTTCTTCCATTTCCAATTGAATCTCCTCCAATTTTTCCAGAGCCTCTTTTTAATCGTTGATTGGATTTTTAAGAAAATGCTTCACCCATTCCTTTAATGTTGCTTTGGTATTTTTTAGTTTTCTCTCCCACACATAATTCGGTGATCCATTGATTGGGAGACTCCATGCCTTGAATATTATGCTAAAAAACCATCTCGGCCTATCCACAGAGGACTGAACCGAAAGGGAACGGGGCCGATATCTTCTTCATCATCTAGCTGCAACATTATTGGTTTATGATCCAAAGTAAGCTTGGGCAAGATACTGGAGGAAATAATCTTTTTTTTCCATAAAAAAGAGCTCTAAACCAGAAATCGGTCCAACCTGATAGAGATATTTGTTGCTCTTGTTCGATTATTAGTCTAGGTGTATCTTCCTTTTTTTGGTTTAAAATCTATCAGTTCCCATAATAAAATGAGATTCTCCACCGTTTTGTGCATGGGATCTCTCCCGCAGACTCCTCCTTTTATTCTCTTTTGGATCCAATGTGATGTTTAAATCACTAGCCACAATAATATTGGAAAGAGTATTAGCAGCAAGAAATCTTGTCAGAGAATTCCAACATTCTCTTTTCTCTTGGAAATTTACAGGTATGTAGAGATTAAAAATACCCAGGGATATCTTACTTGGAATGTGACGGAGTTCAGTAAAAATCTAGTACTGTGTTTCAAGAGAGTTTTCAAAAGAGAAAAGATCATTTGTCCATAGGGTTGCAAGTCCACCAAAAGAACCTCATGCACTCACAACCTTCCCTGCATTTGTTTTCCAATTCTTTTTGCCTAAGGAAAGAATGCTATCCTCATCTATTTTTGTCTCTTGGAGCAAAAGAACATCGTGAGAAGCTAGTCTTAAGAGGTCTTTAACAGCTTCAACTTTCGAAGAATTTCCTAGCCCTCTGCAATTCCAAGAGACAATATTCATTATTTATTATTGACAGAAGGAAGAGGGCCTCCTTTTGAAGGTCTAGCTCGAGTATTCTTGCCAATTGACATCTTGATTGTAGCTGGACTTCCTTGCAACTTCAGACATTCGGCTTCTTCCTCCTGAACCTTCTTAAGAGATTTACGCCCTTTTTTGGAAGACCTCTCAAGGGATTCTTCTTCAGATGAACCATAATTATCCATAGGTTTCTTTTTTTTTTGTCATTTCTGCATATGCGTGAGAGTATCCATTAGCAGGAGAACCAAGATTCAACTCAACTGATTCTTTGTTTTCTTCTCATATTTGATCTTGAGATTGTGGAACTTCTCCCTCTCCAAGCACTGAAGGCACTTGTTCTTCAGGATTGTTCAACACATCAAAATTGTTTTATGTTGTTATTTCCTTCATAACTGCTCCAATTTCATTTTGTTTTTGTCCGGTGGGATTACTACCCGACCCCATTTCTCCTCTTTTTCCCTTTGATTTATTTCCTTGCTTTGTTGTACTTGTTTTTTGAAGTTGTGTCCATTGTTCTCCCTTCTCTTTGGTAGCTTCTTCCTCAGCTTTCTTCTTGCATGATTTGACAAAATTCCCATATCCATGACAATGTCTACACTTAAAAGGAAATAGCTCATAATCAAGCTCCTGCACATGTGACCAATCTTCTCCTGTCAAATTAATCGCTTCAGGAAGCCCTACCTCCAAATCCACTTCAACACATATTCTGGCACAAGTATATTGTTCTCTTCTTTCAACCCTATCAATATACTTCCTCAATGTGTTTCCTATAGCTTCTAGAGACTCCAAATTCCAGCAATGAAGAGGAAGATGTGTCATCCTAACCCATACAGGAACAACATAAGGGCCATCTTGATTCAGATCAAAGTCCGGAGTCCACTTGTTTAAGTAAATCCCTTGCGGGCCCATGAAATATGGCTCGTTTCTAAAAATTAAATCTCCATGTTTTGAATTTTCAAAAAGAAATACATAATATCTTTTACCTATCAGATTGATGCGTATGCCTTCTTAGATAAGGGGCTTCCAATTCCTTTGAACCCACCCATCGATTGCCTTGGAAGATGGCCAAAGACCAGTAAACTGGCCAATAAGACCCCGATCTACAATATTCATGGCTGTTCGGCAAGGTTGTTCTGTAGGTAGATCATCGAAGGAATGTTGTCTAGTTTCTTGACAAATGTCTGTTGATTATGACTGAGCTTCCTCTTGCCGCTTGCTGCTACCAATCTCTTGAAAGCAGTGAATTCAGGGGGAGGGTAGGAACCCCCTCCAGCAGCCATGGCATAAACTCTTAGAGCAATGCAAAAACCAAAACCCCGCAAAGATTTTCAGCTAATGTTCTCGTGGAGGGTCGAGCTTCACCGAAGAACACTCGGAGCACTGACAACAGAGAATCCTGAAGATCTTCGAGACCAATTCACCAAACCAAGCAAAAATCTACTTGTAGCGAGTTCAAGATTTTTTTTTCTTGGAGCGCGATGCTAATCCAATATAGAATTTAAACATTTATAATATTTTTAATAAAATATTGAATATCGACCATTAAATTTTTTTAGACATAATATTTACAACCAAAATTATTATTTAAAAAACAAAAAACAAAAATCTCAATAAGCCTCGATGTGACAAGTTTGAGAGAGACCACAATTAATTATTAATAATTAATTTAATAAGAATAGTATTTATATTTTATAGTGTTTAAATAATTGAAATTTGGTATTTAAAAAGTAGTTTAACAAATTTAGTTTTTGTTAATAAAATTTTGTATGCGTATTGTACATACACCAAATTTCAATTTCATAAAAAAAATTCAATACTACAGAATTATGGTACTATGGTATGCCACACCAAATTTCAATTTCAATAAAAAAAAATCAATATGACAAAATTATGCATGAATAATGATCATGAAAAACAAAATGCATGAATCATGATGATGAAAAAGAAAAGAAAAGGGATGCATGAAACTTGATCAACTGAAGAGTTCAATTGCTCTTTGTCTTGCTATGTGAAAGTACAACAGGCTATCGAACAGTAAGTACCTGCGATTTGCATGATGTGTATTAGCGGGGGTCTCATAAGAGGCAACTCATTAGAATCCAGATTCTTTTCTACTTGTCTTGGGTGGGTTTGTCCTCTGCATCTAAAAGATATAATATACGGAATTCATCAAGCGTTTTGCCAAGTTGGGTGGTTGTATTTTTGGATGCACATAGATTAGTATGGCGGAGAGTTCAAGATGGTCGCTGCAAGGCACGACAGCCCTAGTCACCGGCGGCACCAAAGGAATCGGGTACATTAAATTTCAACTCCAGAAGCACATTTATATGATTTTATAGTCATTTTATAGTTTTCCTAAATAATTTATTGAAAACGATGTAGTCTCCATCTTTAGAATGAATGGTGTTCTTTAGTTAAATTTATGAACATAATTTGGAGTGATTGCGGGTTTAAAATTTCAGAAATGGGTTGATTAGGATTTGACATAGTTCTACTACGAAGGGGTCTTAAGAGAAACAGAAAAGGCTGTGTTGTAAACTTTCAAGGCCGAAGAAAGAGACATTTTCAGGTTGTCATCTACGTGACCTGGTGTCTGTCCAATATACTGAGAGCAGAAGCATTTAGATGCTGTGAGGCTACGAACTTTGTTCGACAAGTTTTGACCCCAAAACGATTGTTTGATGTCTTGTTCTCGAAGTTTTTAAGACCCCATACCACCAAAACAAGATCTGCCCCTAAAATGGCACCTACAAGCCTTTTGTTCCAATTTTTCCACTTGGAAAGAACCAATATAGTTGACAAATTATATAGTCATCTATTTCGAATCATATCTGCCCATTTTGGGAGGCTTTTGGTCCCTAAAAGATTTTATTGAAGGAAGTGAGGAAATTTTTCCTTAACCTTCTCTCTAGAGTACCATTTGGCCTTTGCTTGGAAGTTGTTCTTTCAGCTTATTGCCGCCTGAATATGCACCTTAGGGTTAGCGTGGCATAAATCTTCAAGCCATCGAGGGCGTCCTTGAGGGCAAGTCACGAGTTGAGATACTATCACTCAATACTCAACTCCTCCGTCTAGGCCAACTCCTAGCGAAGCCAAGGGGGGTGGTCCCTAATAAAGAAAAACCAAGGCTCTAAGCTAAGTTATGAAAATGAGAGTTGATCTAGGAGTTTGAAATAATTATGGAAACAAGAAAGCAATGACACTGAAATTAAAGATAGCAACATGTGAGATGATTAATAATGACACATAATTGGCTTAAGCAAAATGGTTTGT
>LPNX010121545.1:32970-226908 GCA_001517045.1 Pseudotsuga menziesii
CCAATATACCGTGAGGTACAAGGAACCAAGTCCAGATTTGACGAGTGTGTTTTCACACATGAAATGTGGATTCGACCAGAGTCATGGGGGTGTGTCCAACACAACACCAAACGCCGGTGCATCTTGATGGGTCCCCATGGTCACTATCTAGTGGTTCCCGCTTGACTGTGAAATTTTCCCACAAAAGACAAGGCGAGACTCCAGATTTTTGTCCTTGAGGGAGATTAGTTTTAATTTAAAAGAGAGTTTTTTAATTAGATGTGAAAATTTTATTGAGTGTATGAATCCCGTTTATGGTTGTCCCAAAGCTCAGGCAAGCTTGCGATGGACAAGAGCATATGTGAAGATTGTGCAAAATTATTCGTTCCAATTTATATGTAAAAGAAAAGTTAACTTGCAAAGAAAGTAAATGTTCTACTAATTAATAAAGGCCAAGAATTTCTTTTCCCTTACTCAAGGAAGCTCTTTCGGTAGTTCGGGAATGCAAGGCTCGGTTCGTTACTTTTTATTGCGAAATGAAATAGCTTGAAGAGAAAAACTAACTAAGAAAGAAATTGAAACTAATCTAAGGTTAGCAAATCCAACAAAAATGAAAGCATAAAAGAAAAACAATCACGCCAAGAAAATGACGCGAATCTCGCTCAGGGGGATGGGAGTGAGCGCTGATTATCCCACTTGCCTTTATTATTTACTTTTACGATATTTTGAGATGGATGCCTTTGGTTCTTATAAATTTGGATCCAAAGGCTTACAAGGTTTTATGGATGAAACAAGATCGAAGTTTTGTGCTTCGGAAGGTCTTTGAATTGCTTGGATCTTTGATTTTTCGGTAGCACTTGTTAAAGTTTGAGCTAGGTTAGGGTTAAGAGAGCAAAATTTCAAATTTTATATACTTTAATGCATAAAATAAACTTTAAATCAGTGCTAGATACATGATATAACAATTGTAATAAATTTAAGCATAATTTTCATCTCTTTCAACTTTAACACTCCTCAATGGTCATTGTGTTTAAAGTTGGTCCTTGAGATGAATTTAACAATAGCAATGTACATGAATTAAAGTAGTAACAACAGTCCTAGGAAAGCAATTTAATAAACAGTAACAATGCTGGTCTAGAACTATTTTGGATCAGCCTTATACTCAGATACTTTTAGGTTTAGATCTTGTCACTGAAATGACAAGTCATTAAATGAACAGTGGACTTTCCAGAGAGAGAAAGATGAAAGGGTTATAATAGTGTAGTGTACATACCTTAGAATGTTTAGCAGAAAGAAGGGAAACTTTAACCCTTTGCCCAAACTACAACAACACTCTCATGAAGGTGATGACAACTTCTAATTAGGCCAAACACTCACAGATCAGACTTGTCAAAGTCACAAATCAATCACAGGCAGTTCACTAGGGTTAGTGTAGAAAGTGGCAACAAGGAAGGTCTTCTAGCATTGCATGTGTCCTTGCATGCTAGAAAGACATTAAACAAGAAGCCAAATGTATTTAATGTGATTCTCCTTAGTTTGGACTTAGGAAAATACATTAATTATTCTAATTTGATTTTGACATAGTGGAATCACTTTTATAAAGTGAAAAGTGAAATAATTTAAGTGATGGTTAATCTAATCTCGGCCATTGATCTCACCGGAGGATCTCATCCATGGATGCATAGTGAGGGTTAGGGTTTTCACTTAGCCATTGAGTTAAAAGAAGATTTGGTGGAGATGACACATGTACAGGAGAGATACAGACAGAGGAGAAGTCAGACAGAGAGATTTGCTAAGAAGACAGAGGAGCACCCACCCGACAAAGTCATCGAGTTTCCAGGCTAAGCTAGAGGCCATACAGGATCACACAGAGGAGGTCGCACCATTCGGCAGGGGTAGCCATACAACCATACGGATTTCATACAGTTGACGTCAGCGTCGTACGGATACATATAGCTGACGCAGGAGGGTCGTACTGTTGATGTAGGGGCCGTACAGTTGCGTAGGGGTCGTGTTGGGTTTGTCCAGTGATACTGCAGATGTTCTATTTCGCCAGGTTGGATGAATATTTGTTGGTTGTAATTGTTTCATATCTTCTTAATATAAATTTCATATATGACTGCTGCATTGGTTTTTCCATCTTGAGTTTTATCCGGGGGTTTCCATACCCAAAAATACTGTGTCTATATTGATGTGATTGTTGTACATGTGTCTCAGTATTTTATTTCCGTTGCAATACTAGTAAATGAAATTCATGTGTGATTATCAGTGACATTTAAATATACTGTTTAGCCTTAGTTTGAATTTTAAAGGAAAATTTACATGGTATTAGAGCTCAGTTGAGCTAAATCTGAGAGACTAGCAGCAGTATTGATAGATCAGGGGAAGATCTATTTGAAGACACAAACCTAGAGTCGGATCTAGGGTTTGACAGGTACACTTCACAATGGCCATGCAGTTGAGAGTTGAGGAAAGACTCCAAGGGGCTCAAAACTTTCCTACTTGGAAAGTGTTATCACATATATAGTAGTCGGGCTACCATATTCTATTTTTCAGATTCCAGTACATTTTTCAGCCTGCTCCCCTACATATGAGATGCTGAGATGAGCATTTATCACGGATCATGATTTGATTGATGGACTATAGTACTCTCCCATACCATGACTGAGTCTCAGGACACTTAGATTGAGGACTGATGTAGTCATTTTAGCCATTTGCAGAGCAGTTATTAATGCCAGAGTTGTATCAGTGTTTTCTCATTGGACTGATGTTGGTTCAGATGGATTATTTGCATGTTTATGACTCAGCTTATATATCTTGTGTTATGGTTATCAATTCTCTTATACTCATTTTTGTGACATGTATTAGCATTTAGTGTCATGATCTGGCGGTCCTATAAATATGTGGATTTGGATGTATTGTTATTATGTATTGATGTCCTTACTCATACCTGGAAGTTGTTGATCTATACTCATTGGTTTTACCCTCCTTAGGGATAATAGAGGTAGTCATTCCCACCATACTTTGGCTTGCTAGTGTTGGTTTCATCATTCATTGTCTCCATCCATCCATTACCTTCCAGTTATGTTTTAACCCGACTTACTACTTGACTTGTGACATGGAGGACCTTTCCCCGCTAGAGCCTTTGTTGGACAAGCTTCCTTGTTCATTTGTGTCTCGGCTTTGAGTTGCCTAGGATGTGTTTGCTTGCCTGAAACAAGTAGCGCTGCCATCAATACAATGCATTTGGAAATGAAATGAATATTTTATGAAAAAGCCCATTTATGAAAAATAGTGTTTTTAAACATACGTTAGTGTTTTTAAACATACGTGAATGCAAGGCTAAGCCTAATGAAATTGGCTTTGAAAAATATTGCAATGAAATATCTTAAAACATTCATGAAAAGTAGTGTTTTTCAACATACATGAATGCATAAAGCCTAAATAATAAAAGTCCGTATAAAAAATACGTGGACTAAGGCTATGGAAAATCAAAGGCCCAAAAAAGCAATGGTTCCTGAAAGTTATATCAAAGGATTGCTGGCCTTATTTGTATTGAGTTGGATTATGAGCATTTTTCAAGAAGAGTAAGCACCTCTGAAGTAACTCACCCATTTGTGAGGCAATGCCATCCCCCTTGTTGTTGTTTGTCCGGCATGTATCCCCTTTCCATATCCAAAGTGTCACAGTGTTGAGTTGGCAGTAATCCTTTGTCCTAGCCTTGTGAATTTTAGCCTTCACCCTTCACTAGCAAATTGATCACAACTATGAAGTGAGTATAGTCTTGAAAGTCTAGTCTGAAGTATAATTGATAAAAGCCTATATATGTATTTGGTTGATATACCGCCAATGAGGTGATTGCTACTTGTTATGATTGTTACTTAAATTATTTGTAGAGCATGTCTTAACTTTTTAACACTTGCAGCAGATGGATGCCAGGCTGAGTGATATTATTAGGTATCTGGTCATTTACAGGTTATTATTTTGTCTATTGGATATTGGAGATGATTAGGCAGAGACCTGGATAGGGTATGAGTATCTACCTTAGATGGATTTGGACTCTCTGAGTCTAGTGAGACAACTTGTTTTCAGTTTCAGACACTTACAGAGATGATCAGGCTCATTTTACCCTTCTGGTGCAGTTTTGCTTCACTGGATGACATGTCTGAGCAGGGAGATGATTTTGATAGATCTCCTAGGGCGTTGTATGGGGCATGGGGGGTCCAGCCACTTGTTTGTAACATATTATCCCCTTCCTAGAGAGCCTGGTAGGCTCAGTTGGATAACGCAGGCACCCTAGGAGGCAGTTTTTGGCACTTCACGTTTCCTGAGGTAGATAAAAAATAATTAAAATGGTTACTGAAGAATTCGATTTGGGCTACTGAGGCAAGGAATTGGCATGGGATGAGTTCTGATGACAAGGGTGATGTCTTCCACTTCTTCTCCAGCAGTTGCAGCACTTGGATGGGCCCACATCCATTTTTTCGGGCATATTATATTATTTTCTGGAGCTTTTGGAGGCTCACGATTTCCTCGAGGCACAATTTCATTGTTTAAAAATTATCTTATTTTTATTGTGCCATGGGGACACCTTAGGGGAGTTAGTTAACACTCCCTGGACCCACCATGTGCTTCATTTATTTTTTGTTGAGTGGGATCCCCTCTCCTAGGGTGATTTAGTCCACTTTTATATTATGTTATTGTAGTGATCCATGTATTGTATGTTGAGCTCATCTCAACCATTGATTAGAACATTTTTATCTTTTAATCTTAGCCACTCATTTGAAAAGTGGTTAGGATTTTGGTTCTCTCATTCTTATTTAAAGGAGAGAGCTTCTCATTTGTAAGGGGTCTTTGGCTCTTGGATCTGGATAATAGAAAAACATTTCTTGTGGATATTTTTGGATCTCCTTTGCATCTGGTGTTCTTCGATGGTGATTGGAAAATATTTTGCTTCCTAGCATTTGGGAATTTGTTGTGAGATCTATATATTTTTTTCGGGAATCTTTGTCTTGTCTACAAGAGGGCGACTTTAGCTTGGGCGTTTTTGCAGGGGATCCTCAACTCGCTTGGATTGGCTTTGCTTGTATCAGGGGGTTTTCATTAGTATCAATGCGATCTATGATTTCATCTTGCTATTTTTCTGTAGCATTTGCCTTTTTCTCATGATGCAGCAAATCTGATATGGTTGACGTTTGTTGTGTAGGAGAGAGGGCGCATTGGTTTCTTGGGGCAAAACCCTGGACTTAGAACTCACTCAAAAATTCTAAAATTGATTGGGATAGCAGGGATCATCATCATCAAGTCATCTACAAGGTTTTCCAGGTAAGATCTACAGGACAGTGATATTCTTCCATGGTTTCAATCCATTGATATGCATACTCCATTTTTATTGCTCAAAACCCTAAAAATATAAAAAAATCAGATCGTTTGATTTGGGGGCAAACCATTTCTGGGTTTCATAGATCGGGTCTTTCCCTATAGGAATCACCCTCAACGTTGAGGTAGATGTGGCTGGTTTGCCCTAGATCTGAAAAACTGACATCTCAGCCCTAGCGCTATCCTCCATGCTGCCAGTTCCTCCCGTGTTCTGACTTTTTTCGGCAAACTGCTTTCTTGGGTTTGTAGATCAGGTTAAATCCCAAGTCGGTTTACCCCAACGCTGGGCAGAAAGTGACTCCATTTCCCTAGATCTGAAAGGCATTGATCTCCAACCCTATCGCTACCCCCTCTTTTGCCTCTTTTTCTTGCAGTTTGACCTCTTCCTAGGTGACTCGGGTGCTTTGACATTATCATATCTTCTTTCGAGTCTATCCATCAGTACTAGATAGCCCCAATCCTGTTCTCACCTCTTCTGCATTAGTCATGTTTCCCAAGGCAGTTGATATCTTCACTTGTTGCTAGTACCTTAACCCCAAATCTAGTATTTGCCTCAACTTGGATCAAACCTTAAAACTTCCTAATCCCTAATCCAAAGTCTTGGTCCACCTAGTGACGTCATCCATAGATCTAGGGTTTTCACTTACCTTACACCTTACGTACCTCAAGTCCATTTGATCTGATCTGGTGTCTAGGTCTGATCTCTCCTGTCGGGAGTAGATCTGGGTCTCCCCTTTTGTTGTCTTGGGCTAAGATAACATAAAGTGAAGACTGCCTCGATTGGCGTGACAACCATTCATTTGGAAGTCGAGGCAATCTTGGTTCCACCTCCTTAGTTGCTTGTCCCTCTACCATCCATCCTGGATCCATCTTACATAGGAAACTACAAGGTTGGTGATAATAGAAAGAAAGGATCACAAGGATCCTAGATGTCAGTGATGCAGAGGAGCACATTGACTCCATGAAGGTTGCGCTCACTGATCTGGCAGAGTTGGTAACTTCTTTAGAAGTTAGACTCTAGAGCCATGTTGATCATCTTGGATGGGGTGAAGGACCATATAGTCCCTCACCTTTCCGGGAAGAAAACCGCACTAGAAATGTGGAAGGCTTTGGAAGGACTTTACCAAAGCAAGAACGAAAACCAGAAGATGGTGCTACAAGAGAGGATGTGCAATACCAAGATGGCCAAGGGTGAAGCAATGGTGCCTTATCTAATAAGGCTCACAGAGATCAGAGACGAGCTTGGAGCTATTGGTTCTAAGACTGAGGATGAGGAGCTAGTTCAGATAGCCCTCAATGGATTTTCTAAGCCATGGGACACCTTTGTCAAAGGTGTTGTGGCCAGGGAGAAGCTTCTTGATTGGCAGAGATTGTGGAATAACTTTCTGCAGGAGGAGACTCGCATGGGTTAAGGATAAGGCTCATCCAGCAGCGCCCCATAGATTGTGGATGAGGAGGCTCTAGCCCCGACAGTGAAGAGCAAGGGTAAGGCAAAGAAAAAGAAGGGTGGTAAGAAGAACCTTGACATGTCCAAGGTCAAGTGTTTTATCTGCCACAAGCAGGGTGTAATATCCCAAATACTAATATTCTCTAATGTTCTATTGTAGTGCTTGTTGTCCGCCGATTGCACACCAGCAGCATAAATCTTCCGAAAGTTGTCTCCTCACTTAGAAAAGTGGGAGAGGTGTGACCTTGGGGGCAAGCACAGAGCTAGGTACTGTCACCTACTCCTAGCTCCTCTGTCTAGGCTAACTCCTAACGAAGCCAAGGGGGGTAGTCCCTAACAAAGAGTTTTCTATGGCTCAATGTTTAAGTTAAGTTTTAAATGTTTTCAGATGCGGATGGGTGTTGTTTAGGAGTTTCTGTGATTTTAGATGATTAATATGATGAATTGAGCACAAGACAAAGCAATCCATGTTGCTATCACTGGAATTAAAAGATAGACAAATATTTGAGCAATTCACGAAAATAAATAAAGCATTTACATATATGACTTGTAATCAAACATTCAATGGACAAATGGCCTAGATTATCAACAATGCTAAAAGATGGAACCAGTGCCTATGGAGTAAAATTTATCGGAGATGCTTTGTGTTTAGAAAGATGTGAATCCCAAAAGATGTCAATGATTGTTAGGTTTTGCAAGTGCTCTTGGTAATTTTTAAGAGTTTTTAACAGTGGTCTTGCTTTAGGGTGTCAACAAAAAGGTTTATCAAAGCTGGGAGACTCTTCTAAGTTGCCTCCGTTGAAGACATGTCGGGCCTGCCCAGTATCCCAGGCTGATATTGTCAAGTGACCAGCTAGCCAAGAATCTATGACAGCGGGAGGTTCTGACGCCTCTACTAGGAAGTACTTTGGAAGAATCCCTACAACGCCGGTGCGTTGGTTACAGGGTGTTTAAGTGTTATTAGGTTACTCTTGCGGGGTTTAAAAATCCAGTGCCATTTTTGGGTACTCCGATCTAGGATCGGTCAGAGCATACTCCGACAAGGAGGGAGGGGGGTTAATTAATTAAAGGAGCGTGAGTTGCAAATTTTATTAAGTTAATTACTTAAAACCCTCTGACAGAGAGCGCTCTTGACCTCGTTTTATGACAGTGGTTCAAAAGACTTAGCTAATCTAGATGAAACTAATGCAAGGGTTGTGCAAACCTAAGATGCTCTCCGATAGAGAGTGCTCTTGACTTGTGTTTCTGCAAGTTCAAGAGTCTTACTTATGGATGATTTGATTAAACAAACACAACAATTAATATGAAAGGTGGTTGATTAAAACTCTCCGACAGAGAGCACTCTTGATCCACCTTATGGTGAGATTCAAGAGATTTTGGTTCTTTTTATGATTTAACAATTTGTAACAAGACACCAACAAGCAATGATGAATCTAGCAATTAGTGGAAATGAAGCTAAGGAACAACTAGCAATTAGTAAGAATGAAACTAAGTTTAATCAGAGAGCTAAACTAATTGCTTAAGGAAAGCTGAACTAAGTAAATCATGAAAATGAACATAAGACACACTTCCCCAAAATAGGGGAAGTAGAAAAGAAATGAGACTTGCTCCCACTCAGCCCCTTTTTATTAATCTTTTACAATGATGATGTGTTCTTTGCTTCTTGGAAGAACGGGGAAAGAAGGGGGTGAAAGAGAAGGGATAGCAGTCTTTTTGTTCTTCTTGCAGTCCTTGTTTGTTCGTGGCCTTTGGGCTCTCCTTCACCTGTCTGCAATCTAAGAGCTCTAGACACACAATTGTTATGATATTAGTTGATAAAAATTAACTTTGAAATTTAATCTACAAACTTGCTACAAACACTTACCCAAACTTACCGAAAAGAAGGAAGAAAAGAGGCAGGAAAAAGGCAAGGTAAGAGGGGTGAAAAAATGGTGAAAAGAGGGGAAAAGACAAGTCAAAGAAGGCTGGAAACTAAGTGAGAAAGAGGGCTGCAAATCCGAGAAAGAGGGCTGCAAATGAGGGTAAAAAAGGTTGAAAGTACAGCCCAAAAGATGGTTGAAGAAGAGGATGGAAAGGGGCTGCAAAAAGTGGAAAAAGGAGGCAAAAGAGGGCTGTCCAAAAGGGTAAAAAGTGGGGAAAAGTGGACAGCGAACTAAGGGAAGGAAAGGCTGCAAATAAAAGGCCTAAAAGGCTGAAAATAAAGCACAGGGCAGCCAACCGGGGCAAAGGCTAAGTGAATGAATGTTCACTTTAGCTTAAACGTGCCCTAATCCCAAGAAAATAAAGATTTTTAATTTGAAAGATGAATAAAAGTAAGGAGAGAATGGTCAAACCTGTGGATCTTTTTTAAAGCACTTGGATCTCGTGAAGTATGCAATTACCGGAAAAGTGTACTTGACTCCAAGAGAAGAAGATGTAGCTGAGCTCAAACTTCTGCTTGGTTGGATGGAAGGATCTGCAAAATAACACTCATATACTTGCCATACAAAAGATTAGATCATGTATTGTTCACAAATTGAAATAAAGAAGGGCATGAACTATAACTGAATAAAACAATGCTCTTTTTTAAGTTTTAAAAGTAAATCAATAAACAACTAACTTGCAAACCGCAAATACCTGTTCTTATGTGCTTACAGAAGCCTTCTAAAGCATAACATCATAATCTCAAATAGACAAGAAAGAAAAGCATTAAAACAACATCACCTCATCCATCAAGTGCAATCATCCAAAGAGTCACACCACATGAGCCTCCAAAGCCTTAATTTTATTCCAATGGTTGCATAGAAGCAACAAGCAATTATAAAACTTTCACCAGAGTTTCTTTACACAAAAATCCATCCGAATAGAGCTAAAGGAGCCTCTATTTGTACAATGAGAGAGTGCTAAAACCCTAAAACCAATCCTCATACCCTAAACAACCTGGCCACCAAACAGAGGTCCAAACCTAAATCGAAGAACCGGGAGTGAGGGGAGGCCTCCACCCAGGCGAGGCGCCCCCACTCCAACCCTAAACACTGAAATCCATCCACAGATGAGCCCACATGTGTGGAAGGCGCCCTCAGGAGAGAGAGGGGCGTGAAAGGATGAAGGAGACGCCCTACTGCATAGGAAAGCTGCCTGTTAGGTTTGGAAACCTACTTTGTTAGGTCTGGAGGAGCCACTGCTAGGTTTGGGACGCCTACTGATGGTGTAAGCTTCAGTCTTCACCTCGATCAAATCACTGAACCAATGAGTCCTCTCCATCTCATTCTTTAGCTGGAGATGACATGTCTGCTAACTGATAATAAATTAATTGCTCTCTTAATGATGACTGAAGCTGAGTTATGATAACTCCAATCATCATAAGTGCTCCATGAGATGTCATTTAGCCTTTTATTTTACTGAATTTGGATTAATTTGGAGAGTTTTAATTTTCTCCAAAATAATCATTTTTTAATAAAAAATTATTTTTTTTACTCAAAACTGACTTTTTTGAGAAAAAAGGCATTATGTGTCCGATTGTTGATCTGAAAGTTGGTTCTGATTGGCTGGCTGATCAATAATGATTTTTGGCTTAAGGTTAGAGCCTTCAATCACTGAATTCGGAGTTCGGATGACCGACTTACCACGAACGAGTTTTTTCCATTTAATTTATGGAAAAATTAACCCAAAAAACTTAGGAAAAGTAATTAAAAATTAAAAAATTAAAAAATAATTTTTTCACTGTTCGAAAAAGATTTTTAAGAAATTTTTTTATGTGTCCAGATGACTTAGGACATGACCATGATCTACCTAAATAATGTCTAGTAGGTTTATAACACTCAGTTGGGCTCTAATAACCCCCCAAGGCCCATAATTCAACATCGGGCATTCCAGCTTTGGAGGAAGCGGGAGAAAACCTCGTCAATTATACTCGGCTGAAGGCAAAGCATAATTGTCAGAGGCAAAAAACTCCCTGGAATACCTTATTTGAGATTCTATGTCAGGAGATCGAACCACTCAAAAATACCCTACTAGCACATTTTATTACAAACCCTGCGGGGCCATGGTCAAAATTATTAAAATAAAAAAGTGGCTAGCCAATATTGGCTAGACATGTAGACGGATCAACTGATACACTGGAATCAGACTTTGAACAAGTCTGTCAACCGACGGCTCCTCAGGTAACCCAACTATGGTACAAAAAGTTGGATAACAGTGTTGACTCACACACACAATCTTATACAAAATGCGAGATAACTGTGCATGCAAACTTGCCATGCAAAAATTCCCTAAAATGTAGCTGAATTAGGGTTAGGATTTGCAGAGAGAAATTAACACTTACCACTAATATTTTGGCTGATAATGACTCCAGAGATAGTTGCATGCATAAAGATCCGGATAGGTGGGCTAGTAGTGCTTCTTTCCTTCGGTGTTACCGCCTCGCTGTACCGTAAGCACCCTCCAGACTGAAGGTGATGTTTTTGTAGCAGGAGAGGTTAGATCCAGCTGAAACTTTGTGAGATTGTTTGTCTGTTGATGCTGGAGAGATAGATTGTCACATGCAAAGGTTTGGCTACCTCTAAGAGCCCTAGCGAATTGATCTGTGGTTCTGCTGCTCATGCCCCCCAAGCTCTCTGTTTGCTAATAGCTGCTCTAGATGAGCAAACTGGTGGCTGATAGTCCCAAGATGCCGTAGGATGGGCCTGCTGAGAAAGAGGAAGCTAACATGCGGAGGAAAGACTGGGTTTTGTGATCCCAGCGAATCCTTCTGTGATTTCCCCGGTACTTCCAGCTACAAATATGGGTCTGACAATAATCCTTCGGAGTGCGTTGGATCTCCGGATACTGAAGTGTATGATGAATGTTGTGGATAAACCTGGATGATTTATCCCGATAGGAGACTAAGGCAGATATCTCACTGCCGAACCCTCGTTAGCTGAAGACACTGTCTTCAACCCCAACTGTCGCGGTTGCATGCTGTGCTGCTGCTCAAAACTCCAAAATCAATCAACAATAATCATAGATACATCATTTAGTTCCATAACCCTTCTTAAATAGATCCTTATGCACTTTGAGGGTTTGCATGTCACTTTTAGGGTTTATGCTCACTTTTGCATGCATGCAATTCTAATTACAAGTTGACTTTAATACTGAAGAAATAAGGCCTGCATGCTTCGCATGCTTTATGATAATAACTCTGATGGCCCTCTTTACTATATTGATGACTGAATAATTGTCCTAATGTGCTCCTGGTATTAAAGGTATTCAGTCAATTCCCTATTTATAAAAAACAGAACATTGCACAGGGACACTTTGCCTCCCAATGCCCAGACAGGAAGAAGAAGAACAATACCGAGATGGCAGGTTCTGTAGAGGTGGAGGAGTTTGGCAAAAACTTCGATGAGGAGTTTTGTTTGATAGCTTGCATGGTAAGCACCATAGGCAACAGTATTTGGTACATCGAGAGTGGAGCATCTAGTCATATGACTGGACATAAGAGATTCTTCAAGGACTTGCAGGAGGGTGGAATAGGTATCCACGATTAGCTGGGTGATGATGCGTGGTATCAGGCGTAGCGAGTTGGCAGTGTTTCATTTCGGAGGGAGTCTAGCAAACTCCTCAAATTTGTTGATGTGTTATATGTTTCGGTGTTGACCAAAAACCTCATAGCTGTTTCCACTCTGGAGGGCAAGGGACTTTAGGTGAAGTTCCGAGACCATAGAGTGTATATCAGGCCCAAGGGGTCAGACAAGAGTTTGGATCGAGTTATTGGGATCCGGAGCGGGAAGGTGTATAGACTACACTTCGAGCCTGCAAAGGTTCTTGTTAGCAGCGATAGTAGTTAGGGTGAGTTGTAGCATAGGAGAATGGCACACTTACACCACCGAGCATTGAGGCACTTGAGACAGGCAGTCATTGGAGTTCCTCAGGTATAGGAGGAGAAGCATAACCACTGCAAGGGTTGTGCATTGGGGAAGAACATCAGGAAGCCTTTCCCACAAAGTGAGCACAAGTCTAAGGAGCGCTTGAACTTAGTGCATTCAGATGTTTGCGGACGTATGAGTGTCCAATCTTTCAGTGGTTACAGCTATTGCATCACTTTCATTGACGACTATTCCAGGAAGACCTGGATCTATTTCTTGAAGGCCAAGTCAGAGGTCTTTGAGCGGTTTCGAGAGTTCAAGACTCTTGTATAGAACTAGACAGGAAGGAAGATCCGAGTGTTGAGGACGGACAACGGGGGTGAGTATACCTCCAATGAGTTCTTGGAGTATTGTTCATCAGAGGGGATCAAGAAGAAGCACATGGTGCCTCATACCCTGAAGCAGAATGGAGTGGCAGAGAGAAAGAAGAGGACTATGGTAGGAGCAGCCAAGGCCATGCTATTTGATCAGGGATTACCAGTATTCCTTTGGGTGAGGCATACATGATTGCACTATACATTCATAACAACTGTCCCCACACAACTTTGGGGAGGAAGATACCTGAGGTGGTCTTCTTAGGAACTACCCGACGTGAGTCTTATTCACATATTTGGGAGTGTCTTCTATTGTCACATTCATGATGACACTAAGAAGAAGTTGGATCCTTCAGGTGAGAAGGGGCTACTTGTTGGTTACAGCGAGACCTCGAAGGCATCCAAAATATATATTCTTGCTCGCAAGAGGATCATTGTGAGCAGGGATGTCCGGTTTGATGAGGACATGGCCTTGCAGAGATCTGTGGACTTACCAACAGAGGAGCAGCCAACATAGGTCTCGGGGGTCAAGTTGGAGGAGCCAGAGGTACAGGTACAGACACAGGGCACAGGTTCTGGTACTCAGAGGGAGTCAGGTGGACAGGATCCTTCAGTAATTGACTTGGAGGATGAGCCACAGTAGGAGACGAAAATCCAACAGTTGCAGCAGGTAGATACTAGGTCAAGGCCTAAGTGGTTCAGGTCCACAGTTCAGGATTCCAGGTAGGTGAATCCTCCATAGAGCTCCATGAGATGGAGCAAACCACCAGAGAGACTTAGCTATATGGCATTGATGACGGAGTTGATTAACTCCGAACCTTCCGGTTTCAAGGAAGCTGCACAACATGGCGTGTGGCAGGAGGCCATGGTTGAGGAGTATGACTCAATCATGAAGAATCAGGTATGGGAGGTTGTGCTTAGGCCAGAAGGTAAAAAGGTGGTGGGATCCAGATGGATCTACAAGGTGAAGCATGCAGTAGATGAAAGCGTGGAGAAGTACAAGGCGTGCTTCGTGGCAAAGGGGTTTTCATAGAAGGAGGGTATTGACTATGAGGAGACCTTCGCTTCTGTTGCCAGATATTCTTCTATTCGGACCATTATCTCATTACCAACAGAGATGGGCTGGCGTGTCCATTAGATGGACGTCAAGACTACCTTCCTCAACAGAGTTATAGAGGAGGAGGTATTCATTGAGCAGCCAGAGGGGTTTGAAGTGGAGAACAGGGAGACGCATGTATGTAGGTTGCAGAGAGCTCTTTATGGGCTCAAGCAGGCACCTCGAGCATGGTACTCGAGGATAAACAACTATCTACGAGAGATGGGATTCCAACAGAGTGAGGCTGACCACAACTTGTACTTCTTGACAGGTGAGGTGCCTCTCATACTGGTCTTATATGTAGATGATCTCTTTCTTATAGGAGATGAGAGGCTGATTGACGACTGCAAGTCCAACCTTGTAGTTGACTTGGAGATGAAAGACCTTGGGTTGATGCATTACTTCCTAGGCTTGGAGGTTTGGCAGAGAGACAGGTGCTTCTTCATTGGACAAGGGAAGTATGAAGTGGAGATCTTGAAGAGATTCATGATGGTGGATTGCAAGCCTATGTCCATAGTACCATAGTTTTAAAAATCGGAATCGGACTTGGAATCAGTCGAGGGTCAACTTCGAATTAGAATTGGAATCGATAATGAATTGGCCATAAATTGGTCCATTTGAATTTAATGAATCGGTTTGCTCAAAAATACAGAAAATATTTAAATTTTAAATAAAAACAATATTTTCAAGATTCTAATCTATGCTTCCAAAGCATTGAAGACAAAATATCCAAAGTTTGCTCATGTATATATCATATAAGAGTAAATATATCAAAATGGCACAAAGTATATTGTAGTATGTGCAATACATATCTAGGAGACTGGAACTAGAATACTCTCACGAGTCACAATAGAAATGACAGATGTGTGTTAGGGGTTTGGGGTTAGGTTAGGTAAATCGTAAATTAAAAAAAAAGAAATAAAACTTAAAAAAAACTTGTTTTATTTGCTCCAGCCCCACCGATTTGCGTCATGGATAGGCCAGTTAGACCGGTTTGGTTCCCAACCGATCAATTCGGTACCGAATCGGCTTGTTTGGTACCAAACCGGTCCACCGAACCGATTTTTCAACCGATTTGGACCGATTGGCCAACAAATCGGTGAATCGGCCGATTCCGATTTTTTCGATTTTCAAAACTATGGTCCATACCTCTAGTTTCCAACTGGAGGAAGATTGATGCATCGGGGTCAGACGGATTTGATCCTACATTATACGGATAGCTTATCGGATTGCTCCTGTATCTGGGCAACACACGACCAAACATTAGCTTTGTAGTTAACTCTTTGTGCCAGTTCATGGTGGACCCTCAGAGAGTGCATTGGACGACTGCGAAGCACATACTTCGCTACATTAGAGGTACAATTGAGTATGGGTTGGTTTATGAGCGCAGGGGGAGTGTACAGTTAGCAGCTTTCACAGATGCTGACTGGGCGGGATGTGTAGAGGACCGGAAGAGCACTTCAGGTTGCTGCTTCAACATCGGATCAGGGGTTGTTTCTTGGTTCAGCAAGAAGCAAAAGTCAATTGCATTGAGCTCGGCAGAGGATGAGTACATGGCAACCAGTTTGGCTGCTTGTGAGGGAATGTGGATGAGGAAGTTGCTTTCAGGGTTGTTCGAGTGTGAGCTAGAGTCTACAATAGTTCACTATGACAATCAGACATCAAGCTATCTGAAAATCCAATGTTCCGTGATCGGAGCAAACACATAGACATTCCGTACCACTTCCTGATAGATTGTGTGCAGAGAGGAACCACTCGGTTGGAGTACATACAGACATATGAGCAGGTGGCGAACATTTTCACCAAGACACTTTGCAGATACAGTTTTGTGAAGTTCAGAGACAACCTGGGGTTGCTATCGAATCCCTTCCTCATTGAGAGGGAGTGTTAGAAAGTGGCAGCAAGGAAGGTCTTCAAGCATTGCATGTGTCCTCGCATGCTAGAAATACATTAAACAAGAAGCCAAATGTATTTAATGTGATTTTCCTAAGTTTGGACTTAGGGAGATACATTAATTATTCTAATTTGATTTTGACTTAATGGAATCACTTTTATAAAGTGAAAAGTGAAATAATTTAAGTGATGGCTAATTGAATCTTGGCCATTGATCTCACCGTAGGATCTCATCCATGGATCCATAGTGAGGGTTAGGGTTTTCGCTTAGCCATTGAGTTAAAAGGAGATTTGGTGGAGATGACACGTGTATAGGAGAGATATAGACACTGGAGAAGTCAGACAGAGAGATTTGCTAAGAAGATGGAGGAGCACTCACTCGACAGAGTCACCGAGTTTCTAGGTTGAGTTAGAGGTCGTACAAGATCATACAGAGGAGGTTGTACCATTTGACAGGGGCAGCCGTACAACTGTACGGATTCCGTACAGCTAACGACAACACCATACGGATCCGTACACCTGGCGCAGGAGGGTTGTACCGCTGACGCAGAGGCCGTACAATTGTGCAGGGGTTGTGCTGGGTTGCTGGGTTTGTACAGTGATACTGCAGAGGTTCTATTTCGTCAAGTTGGGTGAATATATTTGCTTCTTGTTGTTACATATCTTCTTAATATAAATTTCATATCTGATTGCTGCACCGGTTTTCCCATCTTGGGTTTTATCCGGGGTACCAACTCCTGATTTGCTGCTCTGCTGAAATGAACTAAATCATCACCAAAATCACCTCAATGGACTCCTAGGTCTCAGTCCTGGCAAGGAAAACATCAAGAACAAGGCTCTGAAGTGAAATTAAGCTATAGAGATCCATGCTGATACCCCATATAAAAGTAGCCCGGAATAGAAAGAGACAAGTCTGCATGCCGCATCATGGAAGCCTGGTTGAAAAATGTATATGTGATAACAATCATGTTGTGTGCTAGGGAACTTATCTTTTAGGCCACCAACCACTTAGCAACAATGATAACATCACCTGATAATCAATATTGTCCAACCCCTTAGGAGTTTAAAACCATCATAAATATGTGAAAATATGGAGACTGATACCATCTGAGCAATATATCAAACACAATGCTACGATGAGATATAATTCACATGAAGTAGTAAGCATCATCACCAATCTATCCATTAACAGGTTGATAAAAGCTATGCAACGATGAAGGGAGGACTGAATCAATTGATGGATGAGCCATGGAAATCCCTCACAAAGAAATGAGTCTTTCACAACCAAGGAAATTAATCAACCAAATGGAAGTACCATCTCCAAGTCGAGCCAAGGAGCATGAAGCTATCATCCTACAAATCCCTACAATGTGTGATGAAAATCACCATTGTAACCTTCATGCAATATGAGGGATAACACCAAGCACTGCATTTGTTTTCATCAAACAAAGAATTTGACCAAAACAAACAATTACACTACTAGAAGCATTAACATGAATCGTGAAGATGGTTTTAAACTAAACCAATTCTAGCACCCCATCATTCTTTCACCCTTGTACCAAAGATGTGCCCACCTAATTAAGGCCTCTCTTTATCTAGACTCTCCTCCCCTTTTCATTTCTTTTTCCTTTATCTCATGAGCTCTTTGGTTGTTTTCTTTTTTCCCCTCACTCTTTTTTCCTCAATTTCCATCTTCTTACTTTAGTTGCATTTTATATTTCTTTTGTTTCTCTTTGCATTCCCTCCTCATATATATCCTTTTTTTTCATTCATTTATTTTCTTACATTTTGTTCTTTTTATTTAATTTAATTTATTTCTAATTCATTGCTGCCCCTCTTGAACTTTTCACTTTTTTTTTCCTATTTCAGTTTATCTTGATACCTTTCTTACCCTGAATTCTAAGTTTCATTTGATTTTCTATTTTCTATTTTATTTTATTTAACATTTCATTTTTTCGTCTTAAATATCTCCTTTTTTAACTATGACAATAATTGGTTTTTTCTTTTTCCTTTCTTCTTTATTTTTTTTGTTTTTGTTTTGTATTTTGCTTTTCTTTCCTTATTTATTTTTTTTCTTTTTTCTTTTTTCTAATTCTATAATCTCCTATTCATTCTGGTTTCTTTTTCATCTTCAGCAATATTGTTCTTTTATCTTTCTGCTATTTCTCCAAGGACGAGTGAAGCGTTCACATTGAAATACGTAAGACTAAAACATCTCAAACCAATTTTTTTGAAAAGATAAGCAAATGCGAAAGCCTCTACTCTACAAATTGGCTTCTATCAGAGTCTTTGGAAACACACGTTACACATTTTTAACCGATGGGTGGTCAGGTATATGTGTCATAGGTTCAACTTGATTGGTGCATTGGTTTATTGCTCTCAAGCTGTCATCGGTTGTTGATTAATGCATTCCTTACACTTTCCCAGATTAAGTAGGTAAACAATTCAATAACTTTAATGGTATGCCAGTCTTAACTTTGTGCACTGTGAAGTTAATCATATTTGAAGTAGGTAATTTTAGAAAGAACTTGCTTTGTGTATTGAAGAACTTCACCTGCTTAATCCCAATCAAATGTGTTTCCCATATTTCTGGCCTGTGAATTGACAGTTAAAAATATAGCTATGTATTTTTCATGGATCACAACTGATTGTCTGGTCCTCTCTTCTTGGCCACAAAAGGTTGTATAAATTATTGTATCTACTTCTATCAATTATTAGCTTTGATAATGAGATTATTTTATTGTATCATGTATGCCCGTTCATGCAGACGTGCTGTTGTGGAGGAATTAACTGGTTTTGGAGCTGCTGTTTATACATGTGCTCGTACAGAAAAGGATCTTAATGAATGTTTGACTCAATGGAAAGAAGCAGGGCTGCATGTTGGTGGTTCACTCTGTGATATATCATCTCGTTCAGCACGTGAGGAGCTGATTGAAAAAGCTTCATCATTTTGCAATGGGAAGCTCAATATGCTGGTAAGAAGAGTTGATCACAGTTCGCTTCAGGAATTGTATCTACCACGTGCCATGTTTTTCTAACTTTTCCCTTTCCTGTTATTAACTCCAAGACTACTCGCTATCTTTTTGGTTTTGCTCAGGATATTTGGTATTAGGTGGTTTGCATCCTGTTTGTAATGTAAGCAATCAAGCATCTATAACATCACTGTGATTAACAGTGATGTTAATAGAGAATGATAGCCATGAATGCCAGTTTTACACACAAACATGGATAAGAATACACATAGGGATGAGAAAGAGTGGTTCCTACATTCATTATTAGGTGATGGAAGTCTCATTATTGAAAGGAAAAGGGACTACATTATGTAGCTCTCAAATACCTTATCATTTTAACTATTATATTAATTATTATTATAACTAGCGTAAATCCAAATTCTAGGTTTTATTAAGCGTTGAGAGGGATCAAATTTTTGGAGGTGAAAACCTTTTCTTAAGTATTGCACTAAACTATCAGCTTTGGCGTGATTCAGACCAAAAGACACATATTTTTATTTAAGGTTGACATATAAAATTTGTATTATTAATATTAATACTATTTATGGTCGACATACAATATTTTTTATTATTTTTTATTTTGTTAAGAAAGAACATTACAACATCTCCCCCATACATGGTTTTAAAACCATGTGCAAGGCCCTTCTAAAACCATGGGTTGTTTAGAAGGCCTTGCATATGGTTTCAAAACCATTTGCAAGGACCTCCTAAACCATGTACAATAAAACCATGGGTTGTTTAGGAGGCCTTGCACGTTGTTTTAATAAAACCATTTGCAAGGCCCTCCATGTACAATAAAACCATGGGTTGTTTAAGAGGCCTTGCACATGGTTTTAAAACCATGTGCACGACCAACATTTTTTTTTGCGGATAATTCAATTTTTTATTTTTTATTATTTTGTTAAGTAGGAACATTACAACATCTCCCCCATATTGTATTGTTTTTCAGACCGACATTATTTTTGTTTGGCCGATAATTAAATTTTTAATTTTTATTGTTTTGTTAGGTAGGAACATTACGACATCTACTTGTGTGGCGACATTTATTTTGAAGGATAATTAAAAGTTTTATTTTTTTGGCTGACATTTATATGAATAACGTTACATAACGATACAATATCTCTCTCATACTGGACTGTAAAGCGCCTCTCGACGCAATAATCATTTCTGATTTCAGTCTTTGGTAGGTCAAATTTTAGAGTGCCTCTCGACACAATAATCATTTCTGATTTCGGTCTTTGGTAGGTCAAATTTTAAAGGTTTCTTTGATCTCTAGGTGTTTGACCAAAAATTGGCTCTTGGCCATTTAAACTTTAAAGTTTAAAAACTCGGCTGCAGAGAAAAATCTAAAGTTTTGGCTATTAAAAAAAATAGAAAAAATCAGGAATTTGGTGGAAGATCATTGCATCGCTAATACCTATAAGCAAGGAAACAAAATCAATAATTAGAAACGGGTTCTTCAGAAATGAGTTTTGCACAGTTCATGAGCGCACCAAACACAGGAGAGCTTGTAGAAATTCGAGCATTAGTTGCAACCCCACACTACAGACAGAGCCACCATTCGAAGCCTCCTTTGCTATCTCAGGGATTTGAAATTATTTAAACGTGGAAAAAGATAATAAACCAACCGCATTCACCAGTGAATATAGCTGCCATTGAATCGAATCACTAGTACCTGTCGTCGGTTCAAAGAAATGCCTAATCACTGTCATCATAGAGCCACCGACGACGTTCTAGTGGGTGAGCCATCAATTGTGCACTCACACCTACACGCAATATTATTTCAAGTTTCCAATCCACCCAAGCCACCATTCAGTCACACTTTGTGATAGAGAATCACGACGATTGTTGTAAAGGGCAGTAACATTGCATTTTTAATTAAAGATTTATTTAAGAAAAAAAAAATCGAGGTTGCCGATATTATTTCAGTTGTCCAATCACCACAAAGGCGTAACGTTTCATCCCAGTCATGTTAATACTTTCAAAGGGGAATCAAAGAACTTTCATGGGGCAATTAACAGAAGGTTGTGTAGCCGCAGAATGTTAATAAATTCACAATGTTTTATACACATAATATTGGAGTCATCTAATACATCAATATGAATAAGCTTTTATTTGGCTAGTGAGCCATTGCATACCCTAACTCTCTTTTCTTGATTTATTAAACTAATGCCTATTATAATTAATTATCTCTTGATTTTTTTTTTTTTTTTTTCAATGTGGTTCACGCGCCGGCTTGACCGACGGGCTACATCCACGGAATAATTTCTGGCGGACCCACCCGAAGGGGCCTCACACCCGCGGCTTCTGCGTGCCTAACCCCAAGAGAGTCGATGAGAATGGATCCCGCGACCTCAGATGCTGGGAGGCCTAACTACGAGTACTCGACCGATTGAGCTAACTCTTGGGGCTTAATTATCTCTTGATTTATTAAACTAATGCCTATTAGAATTAATTATCAAGGCCACTTATGTAACATGGTTTTATTACATTTCATTTATTAAACTAATGCCTATTATAATTAATTATCAAGGCCACTTATGTAACATGGTTTTATTACATTTCATTATATTAGGTATATTGAAGTGTTATACTCCAACACCCCCTTTTAACATTTCAATTCTAACTAATAGAAAATAAAAACTTTTTCTTAAGCAGGTTCTCTCTATAGATTTGGAATCTTGTTGTAGGTACTCTGTCATGCTGGCTCATCACCCTCATAAGGGTATAATTCATGAATTCTCATCTTGAGTTACTGAATTCCTTGAATTTTCAAACTTTTGGATTATCCTGAATTCTTGAGTTCCCGAATTCCTCAAATTCCCAAACTCCGAATTATTGAAATTCCCAACTTCTCGAATTACTTGGACAACAGTCCATTCTGAGTTAACTGTGAAACCTTCTTTGATTTCTTCCTGTATCAAAGATTCAACCACCCAGAAAAAGTGCCCCCCTTGTTTCATTGTTGCATTTCTCAACTTCATATTCAGACTTGGATGATTCTTCAATTATGAAATTTTTTGCTATCAACGCTATATTCTGTTTTCCTTTAACTTCAACCTTCCCTTTTAGGAGATCATTAGCTTGAGTTTTACAATTCCACATTGTATGCCCTATTTTTATGCAATAATAACGCTCAAGTCCCTCTTTAACAATTTGTTTCCCTGTTTTTCTGCTCATTCAATTTTTAGCAAGTAATGCATTCTCCAAATGGAGAGCACCTACTAAATATCTTTCATTGATTCCTTCATTTAGCTCTTTATCTTTAGCCAAAGAGATGATATTATATCATCTAAAGATTGTGAAGACAATTGAGTTAATGTAAAATTGCATTGTTGTAAGTTGAAGGGAAGCTATTCAATAACATAACTTTTATATCTTCTTCTTCTAGTTTTGCATCAATTTCAGTTAACTGTTTTATAGGCGACCTTAACTTATTTATATGACTAGACATATTGGTTTCAAGTTTCAACGGACCTTAACTCATTTATATGGTTAGACATATTGGTTTCAACGGCCATTATGAATCTAAAGAGTTATACTTTTAAATAAAATTTAGCATTTACACTTTTGCACCAAGCAACTTTGGTAATTCTTTCCAAGTTTCTTATAAGATCTGTCAAGATCAATATGATGTAATTCTGAATCGAAGAGTGCAAGGCCAATGATTGACTTGGCATTGTTATTCTTTTTTTGCCACTCAATCAATTTATTAGGTTGTGCAGGTTTTGGTTCAATGCACTTGACAATTCCCCATAAATTTTTACTCATCAAGTGCATTTGAACCTTTACTTTCTATGCATGAAAATTGTATCCGTTGAATTTTTCTAGAGGAATTTCTATTCTTAGTAAATAAACTGAGTAAGAAATAAAAGAAAATGCCGAATGCTTCTGATAAAAAAAATTGTTACCTGTGTTGTATTCTGTTAAAAAAATGATTTGAATCCTTGCGATTGTTCTTGGGCAATCGAATGTTGTGACGTTTTGTGCCTTCTCAAAAACCCTTGAATAATACATGCAAAGAATGGTTATTGCTTCCTCTATTCATGTTTTGTGGCAATCCTGTCAAATGTCAATGAACGATTCTTTACGTTTTGCTGCTAAATTCTTCATGTCTGGTAGCGATTCGTATTCTTTTGACAACTTCATGCCTAGTAGCGATTCGTATTCTTTTGAAAACTTCTCTTGGCGTCTGGGCACTTTATTCCTTATCATCTTATTCTTTTTGGCAACTGCAAGCTCCCTTAAATTTAAGAATTGATAACTTCTTGGGCTTCTTCTCATAGCTATACTCAAGATCCTTCTCACAACAATACAATGGACTCTTTCTAAGACTTCTAGATTTAGGTATTGCTCTGATACCATGTTGATAAACTCAGAATGCATCATACACAAGATAGAAACTACAGACGTAAAACAATAGTTTTATTAATCATGGAGTCATCAAATACATTGACATGAATTGGCTTTTATTTGGCTAGTGAGTAGTGTTACCAGCTAAGTTGTACTTGAACTTTCAAGCAGGCAAAGTTTGAACATGTTAAGTGTTCATCATCCTTATTTTGAAGTCCATCAGGCCTTTTATGGCTCTTTTTTTTCTTTTTTTCCACATGTTCATACCTTGCGGGGATATTATAATGAATGTACTAGCATGATGACATTTTATAAATGACTTGGCTTTCCTAGATCTTAGACATCATTCCCGTTATTCCAAGGTGTTTTTTCCTTGTTAATTATGCACTACTTTTTAAGCTATGTATAATTTTCGAGTTTTTCACCTGCTTCTCCAAAGCTGGAATGGTCATCTTGGTGGTTAGGCCTTAGGAGGTTATTAAAGTTCATGTGTCAGTGTATATTACCATGCTAGAAATTATCTTAGATTCATATGAACATGTGCTAGGTTCCCTTAGTTTTTTTTTCTTTTAAATTTTTGCAAAAAATATTTTTCTCGTAAAAATGATTAAATTTTTAATGTTTTAATTAAAGAATTTCAAGATGCCATAAAAGTATGGCTAGGGGGCCAAATTTTCCATGGGGTTGCTTGTTTTCTAACTCATAGCACCCACTATATCCCAAAACCCACTTTCCAAAGTATTTGAGTGATTATTTATCACTTAAATAATAATTCTCTCAAAAAAGCCAAAAAAGACCAAATAAATGGCTAAAAAGACAAAAAGACAAATTCATAAATTAATGGAAACATGCTGTAGACATGTACGAAGTGTATCTAAGTTAACTAAAGTTTGTTTTGGAGTTAATTGCAAGTCAAATCATGAAGATTGGGATAAAATCCCAAGAGATCAAGTTACTCCCCATTGAGAGGGTGCCCATATCTCCAAGAGGGGCACATTCTTTGGGGTGGAAGCCTCTTGTTCAATGGTGGAGATCCCAAGGATTGGGTGGAAATCCCAAGGAAGGGTGGCGCCTACCTTAGGAGAGGTGGCGCCCATCCCTAGCTCTCAACTCAAATCACATCCCACAAATACCTCATGTAACTCAACCTTCATCTCCAGTTGAAGATTGTGCCCCCCCTCTCTCATTTCTTATTAAGAAATCCTTTGGTTCATTATTTCTCATGGTCAGAAGATCGAAGGGTTGCTTGGGTTTGTATTCTATTTGGAATAATAAAAAGGCTTTGGAGGTCTCATGTGGTGTATGGCTCAAGTGTGTGGATGATTATTGCATAGCTTATGAGGTAACCTGTATTTATTTATTTTTTGTATCTCTTTGGTTGAGTATTGGCCTTTGAAGGGGAACTATCTCTCAGTAGGTAAGAGAATTTCTAGTTTGATTATTCTCTTTGCTTACTTTCTTTAGATCTCTTAGATGGGCATGTGTATTCTTGCTTGATTTCATGCTTTCCAAGTTTCCATTGTAGGTAGCGCCAATGCTTGTTTTAAGCATTTGTGTGCAAGAATTTACAAATGGATGCAGGTATCTAGCTTAAAGGGATGGTTGATCTTGTTTGATTCCTCCAACTTTCAAGCATTTTTGAAGAGCATAGTCCCTCCACTCTTTACCAATGGACTCCATTTGTGCAAGCATTCCCAAGCTTGAGCTCTCTTTTCTCTCTCCTTCACTTTCAAAACATTTTCTCTTTTGGTTACGGTTCTTTACATGCTTGATCTAAACTAGTGTATTTTAAGACTATTATATGCTGGTTTGTTTAAGTATGTTCATTATTAATTAGATCTAAGTTTAAAGCATTATTGTTAGAATAGATCTAGTTTTGCTAAGTACTTGTGCATATGTATGATAGAGTTGTCGATCTTCCTCATCATACAAATATGTACATTAGTCTTATCCAAGCTTGGATAGAAGAAACCTATGGGAGTTCATGCTAGTTTGGGAAGCAGTCTGATGAAGTTTTACATGCCTATGATCTCCCATCTAGCTTGTGCATCGTGAATCATCATGCAGGTTTGCATTTGGTAAATAAAGTATCCTTGTTTTGTCTGGTAACCAAACATAAGGGAAAAATTTTAAATATTGATATGTAGCTCGAGAACCGTTGCTAGATTTTAGGAAACTTGTTCCCGAAGTTCCGATGTTCCATAGAACTTGGGAACTTGTAGGAAACTTTCCAAATCTAGCGGGAACCGTTCCGAATGGTTGGGAACTTATTGAGAACTTTTACCCTTTGAAATTGGGAACTTGGGAACTTTTTCTTGCACGTTTCCTTCACCGGGAGCTTCCACACATTCATGATCGCTACATGGGTTGTTAGCGACGTTCCTATTTCTTCGCGACCATTTATATACATTGTTGACTCATAATTCTTTCTCTAGAAAACTAAGCTGCAGTAAAAGTCTAGTTTGTGCTACCTTGTCGAGTTGGTTCATTGATCTCTCTCCACCGCCCATGCTAGAGTATTCACTCGTCCCTATGCTGAATTGCAGTAAACAACAAATGTAAATCTATTTTGACTTTTTATATATTAAATAAAAGAAAGTAAATTTATATATTTTACTATTTACTTCATAAATTAAAAAAATGTTTAACTAATTGGAAATAATTTTAAATCTTACTTTAAAACTAAATTTATATATTACATTTAAATAAATTATCTTGATTTTTATTATATAATAAGTTAAATTTGATTATTTATACACATTTGCAAATATTTTAGCATAGAATGTCTTGTAAACATATAATATTCTAATCCATTTTAATCATAGTTGACAAAAACTGAAAACTAACTCTATACATATATCCACAAATATAGGAACTATAACCTCTAAAAGTTTCCATTTTAGAAAGTGTCTACTTTATACAATCAATGACGTGGATGGTAATCTTGACTTTATTGCCATTTCCATCTGCTAAGAGGTTCTAGTTACAATCCTAATATAAGGGATAAGCTAAGTCATTTGGTTTGTGTTAATGTTTCTTTGCTTCTCTATGTTTCTTCTCTTCTCATGTGTTTTTAATTATTTTATTTTATATTTTTTAATATATATTATTGTCGTTCCCAACCTGCCGTTTCCCTCAAATTTGGAGGAAACTTCTAGACGTATTAGCGTTCTGAAAACCTGTGCAACATAGATAAAATGTTAAGGTGGTTGCATTGGATTTATCATTTAACTTAACATTTTGATTATGTTATGCTTAGAGTAGGAAAATAAGCTCCTTAAGGATTAAAGTGAGCATTTATTTTTCGCATTTCTTTTCTATACTTAGGAATATTACTCTCTTTCATTAGTTAGTTTCATTTTGTTCCTTTCAATAAAGCAACTTATGGTTCATTGGCCTTTTTTACAAGAACTTGTGCTACTAAGGTCGGTTTGTCAAGATTGAGATGTTTTTACAAGTTATAGAAACCATAGATTATGGGATTTTCACATCCTCTCCTTGCCTAAAGACCAAATCAATCACACGTCCCGTAGTTGGAGCCAGATGTTACCACCTAAGTTGTACTTGGTTGGACTTTGAGTGAGTCGTCGATGATTGAACAAGTCTCTTGTCCATTACCAGTGTTCAGAAGTCCATGCAAGCCAATTTTGGCCCTTTTTCAAAATTTTGCATGCTCATACACCTCAGGAAAATTGTAACAAATTGATGTAGCATAATGATCTTTTGTAATAGGCTTAGCTTACTTAGACTTAGTCATCAATTCATTACTCTAGAGTGTTTTTTCTTTGTTGATTATTTGTTTCTTTTCAACAACTTATAATCTTCGAGTTTTTCATTCAAACTTCCAAAGCTAGAGTAATTGTCTTGGTGGTTAGGCTAGGAGGCTATTCAAGTCTAAGTGTCTATGTATATTATTAGTTTTTCTCAGAGGTCTCCACTCGCTCTGAGAAGACAGGATAATCAATTTGGCCACAATATTCACTAATCCAATGTGAAATACACTTTAAACAAATTTAGAACTTGCAATGCATGAAATCCTTACAAAACAATCAGGCAATCACACATGACTCAAAAATTTACCCTAGAAATCCCAATGGGGAAAACCAACTATCTGTGGGACTTTCTTTTTTCTCGAGCCCAGAGAAAAATAAAATATAGAAGAGGTACAATAAGATTTAGAGAAGCAACTAGTGAACCTGAAGGGTCAAAATCCTAGATTTGCAGCAGCTGCAACTGCTGCTCCTTGGAAAATGCACCCCCAGCAGTACACCCTCACGCTAGATTTCTCAAATCTGACTCTGCCAATCACTGGAAGATGAACTACGTCCTCAATCACTGAAAACGTCCCCCCAGCAGTTATAGTTGCGCCCTCAAATCTCAGAAAAATGTCCCAGCTATCTGCACTCAATCAGTCTTTGACTGATCATTGAAAAATTATCCTCAGTCACTGAAGAAGACCCTCAGCTCTCTAGGCCCTCGTAGCCTCCCACACGTGTGCAACAGTCTCCTCATGTCCCACACGTGTGACGTATTGGTGCTCACATCCTCCTCCAGTTGTTCACTTTGCTGTTGTTGCTGCTCTTCAATCTCTGAAGATGCTTAGTGAAGACTCTCTCTCCTACTGCCCTGATGATAGAACTCCTTAGTCTCTGAGGATCTGTCCTATCATTGCCCTCAAGAATGCGTCCCCAACTTTCTCAAATGGTTTTCCCTCCTTTGGTCAACTGCTGCTCACACATAGTTTTAAAAATCGGAATCGGACTCGAAATCGGTCGAGGGTCAACTCGGAATCGGAATCGGAATCGGTAATGAATCGGTCATAAATCGGCCGATTTGAATTTAATGAATCGGTTTGCTAAAAAATACATCAAATATTTAAATTTTAAAGGAAAACAACATTTTCAAGATTATAATCCATGATTCTAAGGCATTGAAGACAAATTAACCAAAATCTACTCATGTACAACTTTCCTTTTCTGAATAAGGATGAGTTTTATCCTGAAAACTATTCCTTAAACTGCTGTTCTCTGCTTGCATTGATAAGCTGAATTTACTGCTTTTTATGGGTGCTATTCCCTTGTTTGATTCGCATGGGGTTAGGGCCTAGGCACACTAAGTCTGCACCATATGCTTTACATTGTGTACTATAGCCTTTGAGAGAGGAATTTTTTATTATTATCTAATAGGCACTTACCTATGGTTTATCTGGTATATTATTGAATTACCTTTGATTGTCAAATGTCAAGATAATGGAAAGTTTAGCTGGGTTGGGGAGGAGACATGGCATAAAATGCATGCCTACATTTTCTTCCCATATTGGTAAGAGCTTTGAGGGACTAAAGCTCAATGCTGTCCATTCATAGACATCTAATCATTAATGGAAGGGCGGAGTCTTGTGGAAATGGCTGCTTAAAGCCTTACATCATTTGATTTATGCTCATGCTGTTAAACCTTAAGCCTACTTCAAATGCATAAATATTAAAAACGCCATATTTCTTAATGAATTGCAAACCATGAAAGCCATTGAAATACAAAATCTCTCCATGGTTACCCACAAAATGGATTCCATCTGCAGATGAAATGCACGTCCACAGATCGTGGCTTGAGGGAATATTTGGTCTGTGTTTAAAACTTCCATATAACAGTACTTGCAAAAACAAGGATGGCAGGCCTTTATTTATTGTCTCTTTTACATTTTGTTTCCTTCAAATATTTAGTATGAATATTTTCAAGTAGCCTGAGGGATAAGCAAGAAAAAACATGGACATGGGCTCCAGCTCTAAACAGCAAAGTGGTCAACTCACAAAGCATATGTCTCAACATCCACCCTCTTCAATTCTAAGGCTTAAGGCTTAAAGTGCCGGTTATGTCACTGTCCAAACCGGACCGGTCAGGCTCGAAACCGGCCGGTTGGACCGGTTAGTTACCGAACCGGACCGGTTTGGTACCAAATCGGCCGGTTCGGTACCAAACCGGCCGGTTCGGTAACTAACCGGTCCTCGATCCGGTTAACCAACCGGTTTGACCCGGTTTGGTTCCGAACCGGTGAACCGGCTGGTTCCGATTTCGGTTTGGACGATTTTTAAAACTATGTGCTCACAGCTACTCTGATCTCCGGATACTCACAAAATATAATTTTCTCTTGCACCCTCATGGCCTTTTTATAAGTCAATTAGAAATTAGGTCACCAAACCCTAATTTCACTTTTGGTGCCAAAAATCAAACTACTACATTAGAATTGCATGCATGCACTTTTGCATGTAACCGACAAAAGTGACTTGAATCACTGCATGTCTCCACTGCTGGATCCATGACACACGGCAGAGTGTATCTCACACTCTACCCTCCTACATGTGTTGATAAGTGCCTCCGTGCTAGGAAGTCTGCATGGGGGACATCCTGAGTTACATCATAACTCAAGACTCCCTCTTAACGAGGGATGTCTGACCACAACTAATGCCCGGATCCAACAAATCCTTTGTTGCAGACATATATGTCCTGACTACCTCTACAGACCTCAGACCTGAAGTACTTTGATCTTCCTCCATCCTAGTGATCTCGGAAGGAGCCACTCGCTCTCTCTCAGACCAAATCATTGATCCTGGACTCATTCTCCCTCTGAGTTTCTGCTGCAGCCAACCCCTGAAGCTATCATCAAGTGGATCAACTGACTGGTACCTGATCTCCCTTCCTTGAGATGATTCAGCTCGCTCTTGAGCAAAGTCCATCTTAGCCATCTCATACCAACTCAATCTTTGGCTGGTACTAGAATGGGCATCTCGCTCATATCTCAGCTCAGTGGACTGACTCTCGAAAGGCTCATCCAAACTTGGAGCTTCTTGCTCCAACTCCATCTCTCAGTCGAAGAAGGATTCTGACAACCACCCAACTGCTCCTGAAGTAGGTCTTCCCTGCACCACATACTCTCCACCAATCTTGTGGCCCATCAGCATTGGGTCAACTCCCATAGGATGAGTGAATATAAATTGTCTCTGAAACACCACAAAGAAACCTGCATCATCCAAAGATGATACTGAGAGTATGCTCACTCTCAGTCCTGGTATGTAAAGAACTCCAACTTCCTCTAAGAGTTCCCCACAATCTAGTAGGAACCTAACTCTTCCAACTCCTTGGATCACATGCTTTGTGTCATCATAATCTCTGAAGGTCTACTCAGGAGTATCCTGAAGGAATATGAATGCTTCTCGCATTCTAGTCATATGACTGCAATGCTTGCAGTCCACAAGCCATCTCTCATCAACTTGTACCTCAGGGTGACTGCTATCATGACCAAGAACAAAAGAGGAAGAGAGAACTCCCTCTCAAACCTATTGGTGAACTCATTAACCTCTTCTGTCGCTGTTGTAGAAGAAGACCCCTGAATGTACCCTCTTCAGGTCTCCTTCTGTGTGAAATCATCCCACAGACGATCCCACTTAGGGAGGTTTTCTCCGGCTACAATGGATTCGACAAATATTGCCCATGATTTATTCACACCATTCAGGGCTTGTTGAACTAACTCTCCGTCCTCCACTTTCTCCCCCACAACTGCCAACTCGTCTCTAACCCGAGTTATATGAGTCATATAGGTGACCATTTCCTCATCCTTGACCATCTTGATGCTCTTCAGTTTCTCACGAAGCACCATCTTTCTATTTTCATTAGAGCTTTGGTATAGTTTCGTCAGAGCATCCCACATCTCATATGCATTACTTTTTCCTGAAATGTGTGGGATGACGTGGTCCTTGATTGCATCAAGGAGAATCCGCTGAGCCTTAATGTTCTTCTTTTCATAAGCGGCCTTTACCGTAGCGTCTGTAGGAATAGTTATGGGATGTGTATCTGTGCTCTCCATAATGTCCCAAAACTCACTTTCTTTCAGAAACAACACAACCCTGTCCTTCCATGCACCTAAGTTTGAGGCCCCATCCATCCTCCACATGCAAACTGCTGGCCATCTCTCTGGTCAATCTTGGTTAGAAACCAACTGACATTGTGAGCAAAACTCAGATTTGGCCTTTACACACCAAGATCTGTCTCAGATCTATCCTCTAACAATTAGATCTGATAGATCTGACCTCCACCAACTCAGATCTGACACCTGCACTGTAGATCTCGTCTATGTCCTGCTAATACCAGCTAGATCTATCTCAGATCTAGACTCCAACACTTCAAATCTAATGGATCTGACTTCTACAGTCACAGATCTGATGGACCTGACCCCTACAGTCACAAATCTAAACCCTACTCTTCAGATCTGGTAAATCTGGTCACCCTCTCCACAGATCTGACTCCTCCACTGAATCCTCACACATATCTGGTATGCTGCTCGCAGATCTTAGTGTGATTGCCCTCCTCTGACCTCTAACGAGGCTCTGATACCATATTAGTTTTTCTCATAGGTCTCCACTCGCTCTGAGAAGACAGGATAATCAACTCAAGCACAATATTTACTAATCCAATGTGAAATACACTTTAAACAAATTTAGAACTTGCAGCATATGAAATCCTTACAAAACAATAAGGTAAATCACACATGACTCAGAAATTTACCCTGGAAACCCCAATGGGGAAAACCGGCTATCTGCGGGACTTTCTTCTTTCTCGAGCCTAGAGAAAAATAAAATATAGAAGAAGTACAATAAGATTTAGAGAATCTAATAGTGAACTTGAAGGGCCAAAGCCCTAGATCTGCAGCAGCTGCAACTGCTGCTACTTGGAAAATGCGCCCCCAACAGTACGCCCTCACACTGGATTTCTCAAATTTGACTCTGCCAATCACTGGAAGATGAACTGCGTCCTCAATCACTGAAAATGTCCCTCGAGCAGTTATAGCTGCGTCCTCAAATCTTAGAAAAATGTGCAAGCTATACTGCATTCAATCAGTCTCTGACTAATCACTGAGGACCTATCCTCAGTCACTGAAGAAGACCCTCATCTCTTTGGGCCCTCACAACCTCCCACACATGTGCAACAGTCTCCTCACGTCCCACACATGTGACGTGTTGCTGCTCACATCCTCCTCTAGCTGCTCACTCTGCTACTGCTGCTGCTGTTTTTCAGTCTCTGAAGATGCTCAATGAAGACTCTCTCTCCTACTGCCCTGATGATAGAACTCCTCACTCTTTAAGGATCTGTCCTCTCACTGCCCTCAGGAATGCGCCCCCAACTTTCTCAAATGGTTCGCCCTTCTTTGGTCAACTGCTGCTCACAGCTGCTCTGATCTCCTGATACTCACAAAATATAATTTTCTCTTGCACCCTCACTGCCTTTTTATAAGTCAATTAGAAATTAGGTCACCAAACCCTAATTAGGGTTCCAAAACCCTAATTTCATTTTTGGTGCCAAAAATCAAACTGCAGCATTAAAATTGCATGTAACTGGCAAAAGTGACTTGAATCACTGCATGTCTCCACTGTTGGATCCATGACACATGGCAGAGTGCATCTCACACTCTACCCTCCTGCATGTGCTGATAAGTGCCTCCATGTTAGGCAGTCTGCATGGAGGACATCCTGAGCTAGATCATAACTCAACATATATTACCATTCTAGTCATCAATTTTGAGTCATATGAACATGCACTAAGTCTCCCTTGGGTTTACTTTATTTTCCGCAAATAAAAAAATTTCCCGTAAAACAAACAAATTTTTGATGTTTTTAATTGTAAAATAAAAAAAATACATAAAAGTGTGGTTAGGAGGCCAAATTTTCCACAGGGGTGCTCATTTTCTAACTTAGAGCACCCACTGAACCCCTAAACCCACTTTTGAGAGAAATTGAGTGATTATTTATCACTTAATTTAATTTTCTCTCGAAAATGGCCAAAAAGTTGTGTTGCAGGGGTACCTGTCCCCAGGGGCTGGGTTCACGTCCCCGTCTTGGGTATCGTCCCCAATTCCCGGAAACCGGGTCGGATAGTTCATAGACGTCCCCTGAAGTCCTCGTCGAAGTCCCCAAGTATTGGGTACTTTTGGCCCAAAAACAGGAAACTTTGCTCATTTTGGGGACTTCATCCCCCTATTTTGGGGACTTCAGGGAAACTCCGGTATGTGAAAAAAAAGTATTTTTAATAAAAAAATTACCTTTACGAAGAGGGACGGGGTAGGCATGGGTCCCCCTAACCTCTTAAGACCTCGCGGGTCTGTCCACTTCTCCCAACGCAGAGTTGAGTCTTGACTTTTGTTGGAGCCCGCGAGAGGAGAGCTTGTTGCGCAAAGGAGAGGAAAGACAAGCGTAGGTTGTCTTAGACTTAAAATGTTTGTGCTTTTAAGTTAATGACATGGCACTATCTAGCTTGGAGGGGATGGTATCTATTCTTAGACTGTTTCTTCGAGAAGATTCACTTATTCTTTTATGACTCTGGATCTTGTCATTGGATTTTTCTTGGCATAGTTTGTGTTTATTGTTGATCCTTTGTGCAAGTTGTTCCAATGTTGTTACACAGACCGTATTCTTTGCCCTTCATGAATGATAGAAAACCTACTTTGTTGATGTTTGTGCAGACGTTTCTATGCATGTGTATATTTTTAATTTTGAAAAACCAAAAGCTCCATCAACTATTGTCATGTTTTTACTTAAGGTTCATATGTAATTACCACTTTATATCAATGATTTATGAACTTTGAAGCAATGTGCATGTTAATTGTACTTGTTACTTTTTGAAATTGAATACTAGTGAAAAATAAATTGATTTAATATATATATATATATATATATATATATATATATATATATATATATATATACAGTACGCCTACGTACCCAAGTCCCCTGTTTCAAAAAGTGGCGTCCCTGTCCCTGTACCCATACCCGTACCCAAGTTTCCAGGCAACTTAGCCAAAAAGAGAAAAAATCACTTTCCTAAATCAGTGGAATTTTGTCCCAGACATGTTCTAAGTGGTGGCACAATTAACTAGAAATCAATCTAAGATAACTAGAGGTGGATTGGCATCGAATCCAAGACAAGGCGAGTTTCCTCATTTGAAGGGGGGCATAGTCTCTCATGAGAGGGGCACATTCCTTGTTTGGGTATCATGTAATTGGTTGGGAGGGATTCCCAATGAAGAGGGGCACACCTCTTGAAGTTAACTCTCAATCAATCCCTCGATTCACTCAAGCGACTTGCTCTCACTCTACCAGTTAGCTAATGCACCCCCCTCTCTACTTTTGGCTATTTAAGCTAGCTTTGGCTCACTTTTTCCTCATAGTTAGAGGACCAAAAGGATGCTGAAGCTCCACTTCTGTATTTTGTCATATCATTTGGAATAAAAAGGCTTTGGAGGCAATCAATGGTGTAGTGCAAGTATGTGTGTTAATGATCAATGTTGTTTTATGAGGTAACATGTATTAATTTCATTCTGCTTTCCTGTATTGTCAGTTCGACCTACATAGGATTATTGTTAATCGGTAGGAAAGAATAAGCAAGTTTGTTTACTTCATTATTCTTTTATTCATCTCTGCTTGGAGATCCATGATTGGTATGTTTATTTGTTTCATAGTGGAAAAAATTTGGCAAAAACTGGTGATGTCTTGAAAAATCGTGATTTTTTCTGGCTACAGATTTTTCAACCCCCAAAAATTGCGATTTTTCAAAAAATCGAACATCAGGAAAAATTGGGAAAAAATAGGGAAAGGTCAAGAACAATCGGGAAAAAATTGAGAAAAATCAGGAAAAATCTGCAAATAGGGGAAAACATTGGTAAGCAAATTTTGACCCTTTTAAAGTACAAATTTTGCTTTTTTTAATGCTTGCTGCGGTTTGTCGATTTTTGCCGATGTTGCTGGGAAGATGTTTTCTGGACCCTTGCTGATTTTTTGCCGATGCTGTTTTTTTCCACTATGATTTGTTTATATGCATACTTTTCAAATCCTTGGTATAGATTGTACCGTATATGACATTTTGGTTGTAGTATTGTTTAAGCTGTGCAGGTGATCTCGCTTGAAGGAGTGACGATTCTAGTTTGATTCTTTTATCTCTTCAAACTCATTTGGAAAACATAGTCCCTCCGCTCTCCACGAAAGTAGACTCCATGGCCCAAAAGTTCCCAAGCTTCTAGGATCCTTTTTTCTCTCTTTCTATCATCATTTTAATCAAGTTTTTCTTTGGTTACCCATGCATGCTTGAGCTAGTTAGTTCCTTTTAAAAAAATCAAAAGCTAACATGTTCAAGTATGCATTCCTTTAAAGACTAGATCTAGTTTTTTTAAGTTTTATTTTGAGTAGATTGAGCATTTTATTTAAGTACTTGTGCTTATTAATCTTTTACATCTTCAAGTGCTAAAGTAGGATCTTTATTTTTATGTTTCTAATGATCTATTTGGCAGATTCAATGCCACTTTGGTGGCTGGTTTCTACATTTTAATGAACAAGCAAGAGGAGATGCTAGTGAAATCTGAGCAATTTGAACATCTAAAACTCCAGCAACACCTTACCTTGATCCTATTTCATGATTTGAAACCTATATGCCTTTCGATCCGAATCTGTAAGGACCAAAGGTACCCACCCTCTAAAGTTGTAAAAAGAAAGTTAATAAAAGAAGAGGCAAGTGGGCTACCTAGCGCCCACACCCATCCCCCCAAGGGGAATCCACATCATCTCATTTTGTGGCATGATTGTTAGATTAGTTGTTTTTCTTCTTTAGTTAGCTTGGTTAGTTTGTTTCAGTTTTTCTTTTCTGCTTTAAGAGTAACCAATATCTGATTGTGTATTCCCAAAGTATATTGAAAGAGCTTGTTTGAGTAAGAGAAAAGAGATTCTCGGTCCTTAGATTAATTACATTACACTTTAATTGTTGTTCTTGTAACAAATTAGACATGTAAATTTCCTTAAAACCCACTCTTGAGTTACACAGTATATTTTTTATTATTATTGATAACCACAAATGAATTTCTTCACAAATAATGTAGCGGAAGATAAATACTGAGAAAAATAGAACAACAATCACATAAATAGAGACACCAATATTTTCGGGTATGAAAAACCCTTGGAAAAACCCAAGATGGGAAAAGCGGTGCAACAGTCTGAGGAGATATTTTATTAGCAAGACATAGAACAGTACAACCCAGAAATCGATTTTACCCAACCTGGCAAAATCGTACAACCAAAACTCACTAAGAAACCTCGAAAGATCGTACGGCTCTTGCGTCAGCCCTACATCAACATGTACGGCCCTACGTCAGCATGTACGATCCTCTGCGCCAGTGTATGACCCTTCTGTGTTAGCGTACAACCCCTGTGTTAGCGTGTACAACCGCCTGCGTCACACGTACGATTTCCTGTGTCACCTGTACGACCTCCCTGCATCACTGTCACGGTCTCCCTGCGTCACTGTTACGGCCTCTGCGATTTTCCTTTGTTGTCCTGTTGTTCTTCGGATAGAAGTTCTTCAGTCTCACCTTCTGCAAAATTCTCCTGCAAACTCTGCGATTTTCCTTTGTTGTCCTGTCGTTCTTCGGATAGAAGTTCTTCAGTCTCACCTTCTGCAAAATTCTCCTGCAAACTATCTCACTCTTCGACTGAAAGCTATGAGTAAGAAATCTCTCTCTGACAATGTGTGTGTCAAAGCAACCATGTGTGTGTCGTCTCCACCAAATCAATCTTCTTTTAACTCAATGGCCAAGCGGAAACCCTAACTCTCACAATGGATCAATGGATGACTTCATCTGGTGAGATCAATGGCCAAGATTAGATTAGCCATCACTTAAATTATTTTTCATTTTAACTTTATAAAAGTGCCTCCATTAAGTCAAATTAAAATTAGATCACATAATGCACTTTTCCTAAGTATAAACTTTGGATAAAGGCAATGATCAATCTGGCTTCTTGTTTTATGTCTTCTATCAAGTAAGGACACATGCAAATGATAGAAGACCTTTCTTGTTGCCACTTTTTAACACTCCCTCTCAATGAGAAAGGGATTTGGTAGCAACCCCAACTTATCTCTGAACTTCACAAAACTGTTCCTGCAAAATGCCTTGGTGAATATGTTCGCCACCTACTCATCTGTCTGAATGTACTCCAACTGAATGGTTCCTTTCTGTACACAATCTCTTAGGAAGTGATACCGGATGTCTGTGTTTGCTCTAGTCATGGAACACCGGATTCTCATATATTTTGATGCCACTCTGATTGTCACAATGAACCACCGTAGCCTTCAACTCACACTCGAATAACCCTGAAATAAACTTTCTCAGCCACATCCCCTCACATGCTGCTAAACTGGTTGTCATGTACACAGCCTCTGTCGAGCTCAATGCAATTGACTTATGCTTCTTGCTGAACCAAGAGACAACGCCTGACCCAATGCTGAAGCAACAACCTAAAGTGCTCTTCTAGTCTTCTACACATGCTGCCCAATCAACATCTGTGAAGCCTGCTAACTGTATACTCCCACTGCACTCATAAACCAATCCATACTCCACTTTACCTCTGATGTAGCGAAGCACATGCTTTGCAGTTGTCCAATGCACTCTTCGAGGATCCACCATGAACTGACTCAAAGAGTTGACTGCAAAGTTAATGTCTGGCCGTGTGTTGACTAGATACATGAGTGACCCGATAAGCTGGCGATACAATGTGGGATAAAACTCCTCTGAACCCGATGCATCAATCTTCCTCTAGTTGGTAACTAGAGGTGTGGACATGGGTTTGCAATCCTTCATACTGAATCTCCTCAAGATCTCCACTGCATACTTCCCCTAACTAATGAAGAAGAACCCATATCTCTGCCAAATCTCCAGACTTAGGAAGTAATGCATCAACCCAAGGTCTTTCATCTCAAATTCTGCTGCAAGGTTGGACTTGCAGTCCTTGATCAGCCTCTCATCTCCTGTAAGAAAGAGATCATCTACATACAAAACCAGTATAAGATGCACCTCACCTAACAAGAAGTACAGGTTGTGGTTAGCCTCACTCCGCTGGAATCCTATCTCTTGTAGATAGTTGTTGATCCTCGAGTACCATGCCCGAGGTGCCTACTTGAGCCCATAAAGAGCTCTCTTCAATTTGCATACATGCGACTCCCTATTCTCCACCTCGAACCCCTCAGGTTGCTCAATAAAAACCTCTTCCTCTATAACTCCGTTGAGGAAGGCAGTCTTCACGTCCATCTGATGAACGTGCCAACCCATCTCTGCTGCCAATGAGAGAATAGTCCGAATAGAAGAGTACCTGGTGACAGGGGCGAAGGTCTCCTCATAGTCAAGACCTTCTTTCTGTGAATACCCCTTTTCCACGAAGTGCGCCTTGTACTTCTCCATGCTTCCGTTTGTTGCATGCTATAACTTATAGATCCACCTGGACCCAACCACTCGTTTTCCTTTTGGCCTCAGCACAACCTCCCATACCTGGTTTTTCATAATGGAGTCATACTCCTCAACCATAGCCTCTTTCCACACATCATGTTGCGCAGTCTCCTCGAAATTGGAAGGCTAAGTGTTAATCAACTCCATCATCAATGCCACATAGCTAAGTCTATCTGGTGGTTTGCTCTGCCTCATGGAGCTCTGTGGAAGAGTCACCTGCCTGGAATCCTAAACTGTGGACCTAAACCTACTTAGGTCGTGGCCTAGAGTCTACCTGCTGCTGCTGCTGTTGGATATCCTCCTCCTACTGCAGGTCATCCTCTAAGTCAATGACTAAAGGATCTTGTCCACCTGACTCCCTCCGACTACCAGAACCCGTGTCCTGTGTCTGTACCTGTACTTGTGTCTCCTCCAACTTGACTCCTAAGTCTTGTGTTGGCTGCTCCTATGCTGGTAAGTCCATAGATCTTCTTAAGGCTGTGTCCTCATCAAACTAGGCATACCTGCTCACAATGATTCTCTTGCGAGCCGGAATATATACCCTGTATGCCTTAGAAGCTGTAGCCAACTTGTATTTCCTTCTCACTTGAAGGGTCCATCTTCTTCCTAATGTCAGCATGGATGTGACAATAGCATACACTGCCAAATATGCGTAGATGACTTACATCTAGCCTAGTGCCTGTGAAGACCTTCTTGGGTGTCTTCCTCCCCAAAGCTGTGTGGGGACTTGTTCTGAATGTAGAATGCAATCCTGTATGCCTTGGCCCATAGGAATAGTAGCGATCCTTGATCAAATAGCATGGCCTTGGATGCTCCTACCAATGTCTTGTTCTTCCTTTTTGCCACTCCATTCTGCTGCGGGGTATGAGGAACTGTATGCTCCTTTTTGGTCCTCTTTGATGAACAAAACTCCAGGAACTCCTTGGAAGTGTACTCACCCCCATTTTCCGTTCTCAATACCCGAATCTTCTTCCCTGTCTGGTTTTCCACAAGAGTCTTGAACTCTCGAAACCACTCGAAGACCTCTGACTTGGCCTTCAGGAAATAGATCTAGGTCTTCTTGGAAAAGTCATCAATGAATGTGATGCAATAACTATAGCCATTGAAAGAATGGACACTTATGGGTCCACAAACATTCAAATGCACCAAGTCCAAGGTCCCCTTAGACTTGTGCTCACTCTGTGGGAAAGGCCTCCTGATGTTCTTCCCCAACGCACAACCCTTGCAGTGATTATGCTTCTCCTCTTGTACCTGAGGAACTCTAGTAATTGCCTGTCTCAAATGCCTCAGCGGTCCATGGTGTAAGTGTGCCATCCTCCTATGCCACAACTCACTCTGACTGCTGCTACTGTTGACCAGAATCTTTGCAAACTTGAAGTGCAGTCTGTACACCTTCCTGCTCTGGATCCCAATCACCTGATCCAAATTCCTATTTGATCCCTTTGGCCTGGTATACACTTTCCTATCTATGAACTTCACCTGCAAACCCTTGTCCTTCAGGGTGGAAACAAATATGAGGTTCTTAGTCAACCCCGAAACGTATAATACATCAACAAAACTGAGGGGTTTGCCAGACACCCTCTGAAACAAAACAGTACCAACTCCCTGCACCTGATACCGTGCATCATCTCCCAGCTCAATATGGAGATTTACTCCACCCTCCTGCAAGCTTTTGAAGAACCTTTTTTGTCTTGTCATGTTACAAGATGCTCCGTTGTCAATGTACTAGATGATGCTTCCTGTGGTTCTTGCCATGCAGGCTATCAAACAAAAATCCTCATCAAAGTTCTTGCTAGACTCTTCCACTTCTGCAGAACCTACCATCTGTGTATTGTTCTTCTTCTTCCTGTCTAGGAACTGGGAGGCAAAGTGTCCTGGCTTGTGGTAGATAAAACATTTGACCTTGGACATGTCAATGTTCTTCTTACCACCCTTCTTCTTCTTTGCCTTACCCTTGCTCTTACCTTCTAGGGCTAGAGATTCTTCATCCACAATCTGTGGGGCACTGCTGGATGAACCTGAGCCTTGACCCATATGGATCTCTTTCTGAACAAAATCATCCCACAATCTCTTCCAGTCAGGGAGCTTCTCCCTAGCCACCACGCCATTAATAAAGACGTCCCATGGCTTAGAAAAGCCATTGAGGGCTATCCAAACTAGCTCCTCATCTTTAGTCTTAGAGCCCAACTGCTCCAAGTTCATCCCTGATCTGTGTGAGCCTTGTGAGATAAGGCACCACTCTTTCACCCTTGGCCATCTTGGTGTTAGATTTTTATCGTTTAATCAATATGATCTAGGATCTTATCAGAGAGAATAACATGCACAACAATAATCACAAGAGACACAAACATTTTGCCTCGGGGAAACCATAAAGGAGAAAACACCGCAACTTCCTTAGAGATAGAATGAGCACGAATAGCAAAAGTAAAACCCAAAAGTACAAAGATGATCTCTTTCTCACTTGTGTGAGCTACTCCTCTATCACTCATGCGTTATTGATGAGTGAGTGTGTGTTTTAAATAGAGAGTCTCACTCTCTATTTATACCTAATTTTCACTTGACATTTTCTTTACAGGGCCGAATTCTCTAGGAGAGTCTAATAACCCTAATATAACTCAGTCGAGGGGTCCAATGCCTCGACATACAATGGAGGGTTAACCTCAATGACTTTACATGACTTAATTATATTAATGACTCTCTCGATCGGAGGAACATATATCTCCGTTGGGGTACAATGAAATACAATATGAAATATACTAGTGAATACATTCGAAGTTACAAATACATCAACACTTGGTGCTTCACAGCCTCTCCTATAGCACCATCTTCTGGTTCTCATTCTTACTCTGGTAAAGGCTTTCTAGAGCCGTCCACATGTCTAATGCGGTCTTCTTCCCGGAAAGGTGAGGAACTATGTGATCCTTCACCTGATCCAAGATAATCAACATGGCCCTAGAATCCACCTTCTTCCATTTAGCCAACTCTGCCGGATCTGTGGGCGCAACCTTCTTGGAGTCAATGTGCTCCTCTGCATCACTAACATCCAGGATCCTCATGATCCTTTATTTCCATGTAGGAAAGTTTTGAGCCCCTTGGAGTCTATCCTCGATTCTCAACTGTATGACCATAATGAAGTGTACCTATCAAACCCTAGATCTGAACTCTAGGTCTGTGCCTTCAATAGATTTACCCCCGATTTATTCAATACTGCTGCTTTCTCTCAACTCTGCTCAAAACAACTCTGATACCATGTAAATTTCCTTAAAACCCACTCTTGAGTTACATAGTATATATTTTTTTTAGTATTGATAACCACAAATGAGTTTCTTCACAAATAATGCAACGAAAAATAAATACTGAGAAAAATAGAACAACAATCACATCAATAGAGACACCAATATTTTCGGGTATGAAAACCCCCGGAAAAACCCAAGATGGGAAAACTGATGCAACAGTTTGAGGAGATATTTTATTAGCAAGATATAGAACAGTACAACCCAAAAATCGATTTTACCCAACCTAGAAAAATCGTACAACTGAAACTCACTGAGAAGCCCCAACAAGATTGTACGGCCCCTGCGTCATCCCTATGTCAGCGTGTACGGCCCTACGTCAACATGTACGACCATGCGTGAGTGTGTACGACCCTCTGCATCAGCGTACGACTCTGCGTCAACGTACGACCCCTGTGCCAGCATGTATGACCGCATGCATCACGCATACGGTTGCCTATGTCACGGCCTCTGCGTCACTTGTGTTGTCCTGTTGATCTCCGATAGAAGTTCTTCAGTCTCACCTTCTGCAGAATTCTCTTGCAAACTTTCTCTCTCACTCTCCGGCTGAAAGCTATGAACAAGAAATTTCTCTCTGACAATGTGTGTGTTAAAGCAACTGTGTGTGTGTCTTCTCCACCAAATCAATCTCCTTTTAACTCAATGGCCAAGCGAAAACACTAACTCTCACTATGGATCAATCGATGAGAACCTTCGGTGAGATCAATGGCCAAGATTAGATTAGCTATCACTTAATTGTTTTTCACTTTAACTTTATAAAAGTGCCTCCATTCAGTCAAATTAAAATTAGATCACATAATGCACTTTTCCTAAGTATAAACTTTGGATAAAGGCAATGATCAATCCGACTTTCTGTTTTATGTCTTCTATCAAGCAAGGACACATGCAAATGATAGAAGGCCTTCCTTGTTGCCACTTTTTAATAGTTAGTTCATTTTTAGAAAATCAAAAGCTAACATGTTCAAGCATGCATTCCTTTAAAGACTAGTGTTATCACCAACCTTGTGGTTGCCTATGTGAGATGGATCCAGGATGGACGGTAGAGGGACAAGCAACTAAGGAGGTGGAACCAAGATTGCCTCGACTCCCAAATGGATGGTTGTCACGCCAATCGAGGCAGTCTTCACTTTATGTTATCTTAGCCCAAGACAACAATGGGGGAGACCCAGATCTACTCTCGATAGGAGAGATCAAACCTATACACCAGATCAGATCAAATGGACTTGAGGTATGTAAGGTGTAAGGTGATGGAAACCCTAAATCTATGGATGACGTCACCAGGTGAACCAAGGCTTTGGATCAAGGTTTATGAGATATGAGATTTCATCCAGGGATGATTTTAAGGAACCATACTTATTTAAAAGTGTATAAATGTTGGCGAATCTTACGAATTCTTAAAACACCAACTATAAAATGTTTGGCAATATTTTTCAAAAAATATTTTAATTTCCAGGGATTTTATATCATTTATATAATAATTTGGCGATTTTTAGGGTGAAAAAATTTTACCCCATCAAAATTGGGCGAAACAGGGCTTCAAAAAATGCAAAATGGCGAATCTTTTTTTGGAGAAAAACATGGAAAAATAGCCCATTGGGCTAAAATTCGCCCCTAAAATTATCCTTGATTTCATCCAAGCTAGGACATAGATGACCTATGGGGTAAATACTAGATCTGGGGTTAAGGTACTAGCAAGAGGTGAAGATATCCACTGCCTTGGGAAACGTGACCAAGGAAGAACATGTGAGAATGGGATTGGAGCTATCTAGTACCAAGGGATAGACTCGAAGGAAAATATGACAATGTCAAAGTATCTGAGCCATTAGGAAAAGGTCAAAACGCAAGAGAAAGAGGCAAAAGAGAGGTAGCGCTAGGGTTTGGAGAAACAATGCCTTGGGATTTGGGCAAATGGAATCACTTTCAACCCAACGTTGAGGAAGACCCACTTAGGGTTTGGCCTGATCTACAAAAACCAGAAACGGTTTTCCGGAAAAAATCAGATCACGGAAAAAGATGGCAGCAATGGAGGATAGCACTAAGGTTTGGAGGCCAGTTTCTCAGATCTAGGCCAAATGGGTCACTTTTTGCTCAGCGTTGAGGAAGATCCTCCTAGGGTATGACCTGATCTATAAAACCCAGAAATGGTTTGCCTCGAGATCAAGTGGTTTGATCTATAATATTTTTGGTTTTTTATTATTTAGGGTTTTGAGAATAAAAATGGAAGTACAAATGCCAATGGATTGAGATCTTGGAAGAGAAGCACTAACCTGTAGATCTTACCTGAAAAACCTTGTAGATGCCTCAATGGTGATGATCCCTCCTATCCCGACCAATTTGAGAAGATTTGAGTGAGTTCTATGCTCAATGTTTATCCCCAAGAGGCCACTGCGCCCTCTCTCCTGCACAACAAACGTCAACCATATCAGATTTGCTGCATCATGAGAAAAAAACAAAAGCTACAGAAAAATAACAAGATGAAATCATAGATCACATTGATGCTAATGAAAACCCCCTGATATAAAACGCATCCAAGCTAAACGAGTTGAGGAAGCCCTGCAAAAACGGCCAAGTTGAAGTCGCCCTCCTGTAGACAAGACAATGTTTCCCGAAAAAATATATAGATCTCACATCAAATACCCAAATGCTAGGAAGCAAAAGATTTTCCAATCACCATCTAAGAACACCAGATGCAAAGGAGATCCAAGAATTTCCACAAGAAAAGTTTTTCTATTATCCAGATCCAAGAGCCAAAGACCCCTTGCAAATGAGAAGCTCTCTCCTTTAAATAGGAATGAGAGAACCAAAATCCTAACCACTTTTTAAATGGGTGGCTAAGATTAAAAGATACAAATGTTCTAATCAACGGTTGAAATGAGCTCAACATACAATACATGGATCAATACCAGAATATAATATAAAAGTGGACTAAATCACCCTAGGAGAGGGGATCCCACTCAACAAAAAAAAATGAAGCACATGGTGGGTCCAAAGAGTGTTAACTAACTCCTTTTGGGTGCCCCCACGACACAATAAAAATAATATAATTTTTTAATTGTGAAATTGTGCCTCGAGGAAATCGTGAGCCTCCAAAAGCTCTAGAAAATAATATAATATGCCCGAAAAATAGATGTGGGCCCATCCAAGTGCTGCAACTGCTGGAGAAGAAGTGGAAGACATCACCCTCATTATCAGAACTCGTCCCATGCCATTTCCTTGCCTCAGTAGCCCAAATTGAATTCTTCAGTAGCCATTTTAATTATTTTGTAACTGCCTCGAGAAACATGACATCCCAAAAAATGCCTCCTAGGGTGCCTGCGTTATCCAACTGAGCCCACTAGGCTCTCTGGGAGGGGGGTAATATGGTACAAACAAGTGGCTGGACCCCCCATACCTCATACAACACTCTAGGAGATCCAAGAAAAATATCTCCCTGCTCAAACAGGCCATCCAGTAGAGTAAAACTGTACCAGAAGTGTAAACTGAGCCTAATAATCTCTGCAAGTGCCCAGAACTAAAAACAAGCTGTCTCACTGGACTCAGAGAGTCCAAATCCATCTAAGGTGTATACTCATACCCCCTCTAGGTCTCTGCATGATCATCTACATAATCCAGATAGACAAAATAATAATCTGTAAATGACCATATAACCAACAATATAACTCAGTCTAGCATCCATTTGTTGCAAGTGTTCATAGGTCAAGACATGCTCTACAAATGATTCAAATAACACTTATAACAAATAGTAATCATTTCACTGGCGATCTATCAACCACATATAAAGGATTTCATTTATTAACTATAACTTAGACCAGATTTTCAAGACCATACTCACTTCATAGTTGTAATCATTTTGCTAGTGAAGGGTGAGGGCTAAAATTCACAAGGCTAGGCCAAAGGGTGACTACCAACTTGACATTATGACACTTCGGATATGGAAAGGGGATACTCACTCTAGCATATGACAAACAAACACCAACAAAGGGGATGGCAGTGTCTCACAAATGGGTGAGTTACTTCAGAGGTGCTTATTCACCTTGACAAATGCTCACAATCCAACTCAATTCAAGTAAGGCCAGCAATCCTTAGATATAACTTTAAGAACCATTGCTTTTTTGGGTATTTGGTTTTCCATAGCCTTGGTCCATGTTTTTATTACATGAATTTTTATTATTCAGGATTGATGCATTCATGTATGTTGAAAAACACTACTTTTCATGAATGTTTTAAGATATTCTTTTCATTGTACTTTAAAGCCAATTTCATTAGGCTCGCCTTGCATTCACGTATGTTTAAAAACTCTACTTTTCATGAATGGGTTTTTTCATAAGATATTCATTTCATTTCCAAACACATTGTATTGATGGCAGCGTTACTTGTTTCAGGTTAGGCAACACAACCTAGGAAACTCAGAGCTGAGACACAAATAAACAGGGAGGCTTATCCAATCATAGAGGCTTTAGTGGGGAAAGGTCCTCCATGCCACAAGTCAAGTAGTAAGTCGGGTTAGAAACATAATTGGAAGGTAATGGATGGGTGGAGACAGTGAGTGGTGAAACCAACACTAGCAAGCCAAAGTATGGTGAGAATGACTACCTCTATTTTCCCTAAGGAGGGTAAAACCAATGAGTATAGATCAAGAACTTCCAGGTCTGAGTAAGGACATCAATACATAATATCAATACATCCAAGTCCACATATTTATATGACCGCCAGATCATGACACTAAATGCTAATACATGTCACAAGAATGAGTATAAAAGCAATAATAACCATAACACAAGATATATAAGCTGAGTCATAAACATGCAAACAATTCATCTGAACCAACATCAGTCCAATGAGAAAACATTGATACAACTCTGGGCATGAATAACTGCTCTGCAAATGGCTAAAATGACTACATCAGTCCTCAAATCTGAGTATCCTGAGACTCAGTCATGGCATGGGAGAGTACTATAGTCCATCAACCAAATCATGATCCATCATAGACGGTCATCTCAGCATCTCATATGTAGGGGAACTGGCTGAAAAATGTACTCGAATCTGAAAAATAGTATATGGTAGCCCGGCTACTATATATGTGATAACAACTAGATCTAGTTATTTAAAGTTTTATTTTGAGTAGATCTAGCATTTTATTTAAGTACTTGTGCTTATTAATCTTTTACATCTTCAAGTGCTAAAGTAGGATCTCTATTTTTATGTTTCTAATGATCTATTTAGCAGATTCAATGCCACTTTTGTGGCTGGTTTCTACATTTTAACGAACAGGAAAGAGGAGATGCTGGTTAAATTTGGGCAATCTGGACCATCTAAAACTCCAGCAACACCTTACCTTGATCCTATTTCAAGATTTGAAACCTATATGCCTTTGGATCTGAATCTATAAGGACCAAAGGCACCCTCCCTTTAAAGCTGTAAAAATAAAGTTAATAAAAGAAGAGGCTAGTGGGCTACCCAACACCCACACCCCATCCCCCCAAGGGAGATCCACATCATCTCATTTTGTGGCATGATTATTAGATTAGTTGTTTTTCTTCTTTAGTTAGCTTGGTTAGTTTGTTTCAGTTTTTCTTTTTTGCTTTAAGAGCAATAAATATCTGATTGTGTATTCCCGAAGTATACTGAAAGAGCTTGTTTGAGTAAGAGAAAAGAGATTCCCAGTCCTTAGATTAATTACATTACACTTTACTTGTTGTTCTTGTAACAAATTAGACTTGAAGTCCTCGTATGCTCTTGTCCATTGCGGGGTTTGCCTGATCATCTAGATAATAAAAAAGGGACTAAGGTGACTAGCTTAATAGGGCAATTGACAAATAATTTATCTTTAAGAACTCGAGAGGTCACGTTGAACAACACTATAGAGTCAGGGGGCTACTTTAAGCAGGTTATTCCTTGCCCTGTTGGACACTTGGTGTAGTTGCAATCATGCTCAGTTCAAAGGGATAAGTTCCTAGTGGACCAAACAAGAGTGAACTCACTAACAACCATCTTCTAATAATAAAATTTACCAAGAGCACTCACACAACGTTTCTTTAATATTTTCAATTACTTGGCACTGATCTTTTCTTATTATCTCAAGTCAAGCTTTTGCTTTCATAATGATGATATCTTAAGAATGCTGTAAAGTAATCCAATCTTTATGCTCTTGTGTTTAAACCTCTTAACTCCTAGAAGTAATTGTTTTTCTCTTTCTTAGATTAACAGACTTAGTTTTCTTTTATTAGGGACAAACCCCCTTGGCTTCGCTAGGAGTTAGCCTAGACAGAGGAGTCAAGATCAAGTGACAGTAGTTGACTTTTGCTTGCCCCCAAGGTCGCACCCAGTGGATTGAAGATTTCTGCCACATAACCCGAGGTGCAAATTATGCGGCAACATATAGCATGTATCCAATTGAAATCCAACCGTAAAAATTGTAATCCCAAATATGTATAGGCAGTAGTGATCTCGATCTCCTCCCTCTAGAGGAAGAAACCGTGTTCCAAAAGAGCCTTCTTTGATGCATTGAAGATCATAACCTTGGTTTTACCCAGGTTAATTGTCAATCGATGGAGACCACAAAAAAGGGCTAGGGAATCCAATTGTGTCTACATGACTTCAATGGAGGAGGCCAAGAGAATCAGATCATTTGCAAATGGAATGATAGAGATCAAAACATGGTGAACAAGGCACCCATTACTATCCTAGATATGCTTGCGAAGAAAAAACTCCATGTATGTTTCAAATATTGTAGGGGAGAACATCTAAAACTCAATTTCTAGTGCAAAGATGCTAAGGATAGAATCATATAGTGCATGATAGCCATGAGAAGGGTCTCTAAGATACTCAATGCCTTTGAGCTTTTGAAATAGTGCTCACTCAAGATTGAATCAAACACCCTACAAAAGTCTACAAAACAACAATAGACTTTCAAAGAGGGACGTCGCCTCCTCAATAATGGCTTGGAGGGTGTGAATTTGATCTATGGTTTGGTGAGTTGGTTGAAACCTAGGATATCGTCAGATCAAAGGAGTCTCCTCTCAAGCTCAACCAAGAGCTTTAAATGGACTGTGATTGCATAGAGATTAGAGAATACGTGACGAACCATAATTGTCATATAGTTGTTTGGATGAACACTAGTACTGATTTGTGAATCAGGTGGATGTTGTGCTGTGACCAAGTCTCCAGGAATCATGTACATGCCACATGATTAAATATCTATTTGCTTTGTGTGGAATGTGCTTGTCTTCCATAGATCTTCTATGAGATGATTGTGCACTACTTAGAAGTTAAAACTTCTCATCTCCTTGTTGATAATGAATGTTTCTTTCTGTGGTCTTTATTGCACCTTGCACCTTCCCTGGGCATAAAGGTCATAAGGAATAGGGTTCAGTATTTATATTGTATTCATGCCCATAGTGCAATGTCATAGTTAAAATCTGTTAATATTATTATTATATTATATTTATAGCGACATAACACGTGGAGACATATCTTTGCCCTTGGGCACAACGTGATGTGTAGCTAAGGTAACTCCCCTAATTTGGCCTCGATGACATGGAGCCATCTTGGTTAACACCTCCAATGGGGCGTTTCATATGTGGATGGTATGACCTCAAGGGGGCATATATGAGGTTAATATCTAGGTAATGTGGTAATTGTATATGCAATAGGGGTTGGCCTATAAAGGGCTCACATGCGAGAGGCAACAGTAAAACATAACTAGCAGAGGGGTAGACCAAAGTTGATAGCCCCCCCCCCTCAACAAAAAGTAAAACTTAAAGTAAAATGGGCTGTAATCACTCTCATCATCTGCACTCATAATAGAGATGTCAACACTAAGAGCGTTCAGAATAATGTGAACACGGAAAACCTTTACCCTGATATGAAATTATTCAACTGATTAACTAGTATAAAATTGTTCCCTAGTTTTTTATATTTGACAATATACTTTCTTTCATGAATATGTTGGTGCCTTTGCAAATGTTTTATGAAAGTCTGACTTATTCATGTGCAAGATGTCTTGATCGGAGATTGGTTCTATGCTCAGTTATTATAATGGAAAATATACTATGTTGATATAGCTTTGTAAGATGCGCTTTAATGATAATATAGGGTAAAATCAAATGAAATTTTTTTCAATTATCATTGAACTTCACTGTCAGGATAGGGGTGTCCTGTCCTTTTGAAAATGGACAAATTGAAGTAGAATTGGTTATTCAATTGAAAAATATATATTTTGCGAGCGATGCTAGTTATATTAAATCTGGACTAAGTGGTGCTTTATTTTTAGAGTTTGGGCACATGCATTTTAGTATTCTGAGGTAGACATAATGGTGTTCATGTGCAAGAAAATTAACAAGCAGTTAATATCCTAAATATATACAATATTACATAGTTTATTTGCATTGTTTTCCATCGAGACATAGTTACAACATTCATGTGTAACTATAGTTTGGGCACATGCATTTTAGTATTCTGAGGTAGATATAATGGTGTTCATATTCAAGAAAATTAACACGCAGTTAGTATTCTAAATAAATACAATTTTACATAGTTTATTTTCATTGTTTTCCATCGAGACATAGTTACAACAATCATGTGTACCTGTCTTTAATTGTTATGATTTTGACTGCAGATAAATAACGTAGGTACAAATATAAGGAAGTCCACTGTGGAATACACAGCTGACGATTTATCATTTCTTATGTCTACCAACTTTGAATCAGCTTATCATCTGTGTCAGCTGTCACATCCTCTACTAAAAGCATCAGGAAAGGGAAGCATTGTTTTTATTTCTTCTATTGCTGGTGTTGTAGCTGTTCCCTCTGGTACCATATATGCAGCCAGCAAAGGTAAATGCCTCCAAGTTTGCTCTTCTAGAATCTATACATACTATTTTAGTTCTCAGGTCTCAACTAGCAACTTGTGACACTAAGTGCTAAGAATGTGAATATGCATTTTCAGACAATGTTAATTTCATTGGGATGGTCTGGTTGACTTGGATGTTAAATGAAATACAGGAGCAATGCACCAAATTGCAAAGAATCTTGCATGTGAGTGGGCAAGCGACAATATACGTGTTAACTGTGTAGCACCATGGTATACCAAGACAGCACTCGTGGAAAAGGTTATCTCTCTCTCTCTCATGTACACTCAAAATAGATACACACTTACACTGTCCAGTGTTTTCCATTTCAAATCTTTGTTATTATGCCCATTCCTTGCTTAAAAAATTAAAACTCAACAACATTATGTCTTTTTTTCTTGCATGGCATTTTTAATTTGGATGATGTTTTATTCAAGTTGAAGAAGATAGTTGTACCATTTTCATATCGACACAGCCTTCTGATTTGCATAAGCCAAAAAAACATCCAAAAAAATAAGTATCAGAGCTAGGCTTACTGAATGAAGGACTTCAAAATGCATGAATTGTGGGACTGAACAAACTTAAAGCAGGTGAAAGTGAACAAAAACCTTGGAATTGGACAATGTCAAATAAGGACTCGTTTCCCAAATTTTACATGTTGAAGATGAATAAGAACTAGTGGGCATATTCCTTGTCATTGTCATATGCTGGTTTATCTCATTAGCATTGTTTTGCACCAAAGGTCTCAAAGGTGTCCAGGTAAATATAGGAAGTAGGTCCATATCATTGATTTAACTTCCCGTCACTTCCGAATTGGTGCATGCCAATTCTAAGAGGGTTTCCTAAATGGTGAGGCTTCAGTTATGAACACACGGGGGGATATGGCACCTCAAATCTGCAATTAAATATTAAAAAATCTGCACTTTCTTTTTCAAATCAGCAAAAGTTAACTTCGGAATTATGATTAAATATGTCAAAACAATTCTGAAATCTCATAAATCTGTGATTTCCTCCCCCAGTTTCTCCAATGAAAGTTGCATATAAGATAAACTTATTATGTCTAACAAATGGCTAAAAGTAGGTCAACAAGACTACAAGGTGCATAAGTAGTGATACAAAGCGGGAGTGCATAGGCCTCTCCTATAAAAGCCAAAAAAAAATTAACTATTTCAATGCCAAAAAGGAATACAATGCTTTGGAATATAGTGCAAGTAGAAGAGCCTCAAAGTCCCAAGTTCCAACCACCTGATGAAGGAGAGGAGGGTTTGTTCCAAGTTCCAACCTAAGGTATCCACCATTGATTGTGCAACTCTCTTGTTAGTTTTTCAGGTTACCCCAAAAGTGTTTACACCATGTTTGGTGTGCTTTTTGAGGTTTGAGGTACATGGTTTATGTTCTACTCCTTGATGGTCCAAGATTGATTGACACATGGGGGATGGTCGTGTTGTCACATGATTTTGACGATCTAAATGTTTGCAGAGAATAAACAAACGCCAGATTAGTGGAACCTTGGGACTCTGCCCCAAAGTGTCACACAGGGAGTGTCCCCTCTCTTTAGGTTTCCCAAGTCCACCACGACAGACCTAGAACAACCACAGGAGGTGTCCCCAGTCAAACTTTCTTGGATACTTGCCACTTAAAACCAGCTTTCACACGTTACTAGTAAGACCAATTTGGAAAAATAAGAGTGTTGATGTTTGTAGAATCAGACAAGTACTTCCACAGTTTCTGTGTTTAATAAGTGGAAGTCTCCATTAATACCTCTTAGACTTGGGAGATTCACCTTGATAAAGTAATTATTAAAGTGAATGCCTTTTTGTAATTAATATAGTTTAATTTAAGTCAAATGTCTAAGTATCTCGCATTAGTTAGTTAAAAAATCCTAGCCATCAGATCATAAAGTGAAGGTGAGATCTAATCTCAGCCATAGATCACGTTGGAGATCTAGGGTAAACTCAAGGTTATAAAAAGAAATCTAGGTGAGAGGAGGAGAGACACAGTCATAAAGAGTGAGATAGTGGGATCTCATTGATTGGTTGTGTTACGCTTCTGAGTGGTTGAAGCATTCCTTCCAAATATACCAGAGCGAGGGGTTTCTTTTTATTGTAAAGGCCAAGTTTTTGGGGCTATGATATGTATTGCTGATTTTGGGGCTAAGTACCCATGATCAAGTCATGATAGGTCCTCTTGGTTTTCATGCTAGGAAGTGTTGGCTTAGTGACATTGCTGACTGCCTCTTGATGGGCGAAAGTCCCCCATCTTGTTAGGCCATTTGGGCCTTGGGTTGGTGTCTGATGCTTCTTGGGTTGGGTCCATTAGGACACATTACCACACTGATATTTTGCTTTGTAGAGGTGATTGTGCATGTAAGGGTTGTCATACCTGGTTTAGCACACCTCATTTTTCCCACTTGGACCTATTGTTTTCATAGAAGACCCCTCCTCCCAGTCTCCAAACCCATGACATCATTCCTTAAAGAAGAAGCCCACATTATTAAAAAAAGAGGGCGTTGAGGGACAAACATTTGTTGGGGTTAGTTGGGGCATGATGCCCTCCTTTTGGCTCACCTTGGACTTGGTGGAGCCTAATTTCACATATTTATTTTTATTTTATGTCATTGTGTGCTTTAGTCCCCAAGTTTGTGGGTGCACTAACCTAAAATTTTATATTTTGTCATTAACTTGTAGGCTCAAAAATTTGTAAAAGGTTGAGGGTTGTCTCATATAAAAAGACATCCTCACCTCATTTGTAAAGCATGGACAAGGGTTCAAATTATGTATTCTTTTATCTTTCTCTTGGTTTATTGGAGCATTTGAGCTAATGCACACTTCTCTTTGGATGTCTTTTTCTCTTGCATGAAGGATGAATGGAAGGATTTTTAGGGGGATAGTCACATGCTAAGTGGATGCTAAGAATAGTTGTGATAACTCGTACTCAAGGGTGACCTAAGGTGGATCTCCTTGCTCATTCTTAATTAATGCTGGTAAGTTTATTTCCTAACCCTAGTTGAACTTCATTCTTGAAGTGCTTTGGACTAAGGTAGGGCTTTTTTGATAGCATTTTGTCAACTTGCTTGAGAATACCTTCCTACCAAGGAGCTCTCCATTGTTCTATTGGGCCTTGGAATTCTCTATTTGCCCTAATTAGGGTTTCACTACCTAACACTAAAAGTTGCTAGCTTTACCCTAGTTGCAAGTAGTGGAAAGCGTATTAAGAGGAGGGGCTTTATCCTCAATCTCTCATAACCCTAGGTTTTGAGACAAGAATCTAATACCCTATCCTTCAACTATCGTCTTTTTATCAAATTTTACATGCCTTTTACTTTATTTTATGCGAGAAATATTTTACAACTAGAAAAGCCCTAAAAATCAATAAATTCAAAGATCCAAAAATAATTGTGAATTTGTTCTTTTGGTCCACCCTAAAATTTCACCCTAAGGTTTTATCCATAAACCCTAGAGGGAATCCTCTTCTAAGGAAGTGCATTGGGATACGTGAAAACCGTCGTAATTTGTGAATTAGAGGGTGTGGTATTTCTGGCCTATCATCTAGCTTTGCCCTAGTCCAATTCTCCCATTTCCCTTTAGATCACACTTTTTGGAGTGCTTGCCTTAGGAAGTGTGACATTTCCTTGGGAGATGTGAAATTGCCTTGAAAGGCGTGATATTATCTGGAATTTGTGATAAAGTGATTAACTCGATCTATATATGATTCTTGTATCGAGATTTGATATTGTTTGACTACGATAAGGAATTGATCATAGCTATTAAGGTTTTGTGAAAGGTATTTGTAGCTTGTTGGTGGTTGCAAGTATCTTTTATTGATTAGGGTCCCGCCATAGGTTTTTGAGTTACCTAAAGTATTAAGAGGTTAAATTGTGGTGACATTGGGTTTAACTCTCTCCTAAGCTTACTGTCACTAGCAGTAGGTATACATAGCCTTTATTTGCAAAGGTGTATTAGTTTGAGTGGTAACAGGTTGGAGAAGGACTTTCATCCAAGTGTGCAGGGGCAAGGTTCGAGGAAAGGAGCAAGGGGCAACAAAGGGATTAACAACCAACAATATCAAAGGAGAGATCTTGAGGTGTGATATGCTACCTTGTGTGATATGTCAACTCGTGTATGCTCTTTCCCTCTGTGGGTGTTGCCTGGTCGTTGGGAAATCAAAAGCGGTTTTTGACACTTTCTAATTTATTCACATTAATCTAATAATTCATTAATAAAATCAACTCCCCCTAGAAACATTACAAAAATCCGGCGTACGATAGTTGACAATCGTGGGCAAATTTCTCAAAGGAAGCGGGAACAACTGAGTAGTGACCTCAAGATATAGTTAGGCTACATCCTTGTTGGTGTAGTGTTGGACACCTTCTCAGAGACTTCGATTCAGCCCACATTTTTGAGTGAGGAACCACTTTAGTCATCTTCCATACACATTCCCAGTACTTCTAGTATATCGAGAATTCCCTTCCCATAATTCAACTCATCTTTTAATAATTAAAACTGACCAAGACACATTTGCAAAACATTTTACTTCAGTAGCATTATTTCACTTTGACTCCATTGGCACTGATCTGGTATGCAATTATTTTATTCTCTTTATGTGTTGATGTTATGCTGGTGAATATTTACTTAAATTTGCAAACAATCTTGTATCAGAATTTACTTCAAAAAACTCCTAAACAACTTCCATCAATAACGATTAAACATAAAGAGCCTTAGATAACTCTTTCTTAAGGGCCACCCCCCTTGGCTTCGTTAGGAGTTTGGCCTAAACAGAGGAGTCAAGATCAAGTGACAGTTTTTGACTCGAGACTTGCCCCCAAAGACACCTAGCAGATTGAAGATTTATGTTGCGCTTAAACCCCAGGTGTGTGAAAGGCGAAGTTATGTCTTGCATTTTTGTCTAGCAATGTTTAAGGAAATGAGAAACCCTAATTTCTCAAACTTGGAATCTCGATCTTCTTCCTGGATAGAAAGATGTGCCTCCTCAAGGAGAGTTGTCTAGTGGTTCCCTTTGCCAAATTTTGTGGAGGGAAGCTCCAAAAAATTGATGCCCTAGTTCCTTCTCCGTAGTGTCCTGCAGTGAAAAATTGTAACTTCTCCAAACTGGAATCTGTCTCCACCAAAAGATGTGCATCCTTGAGGCGAGTTAGCCTGGCCTTCTTTTCTGAAAAATTTGTGGAGAAAAATGTTAGAACTTGGAAGCCATAGTTTTCGCAGCTGCATAGTTCCTTCTTCCAGGGCATCTCTAAAACCGTGTTAGAGTTTGCACTTTAATTCAAATATGTTAGATCTACAATCTAATGCAATAGGATCACTAAAAGATAGACAAGCACAACATAAAAGATACACAAGGATTTTATGCTGGGAAAACCCTCTCTCAGGAAAAACCCAATAACTTCTTCAATATAGATTTGTCACTTAATACAATGTCAAACAAAGATAGAAAACCAAAAGATAGATAACTTCTGCAACTTCTTCTTCTACCCAAACAAACTTGTCTTTATCTCTCTCGAAGTGAACTTGCTTGAGCTTGGAGCGTGTCCAAATGAGGGAGGGCGCCTCCCTATTTATACTCTTTCATGTGGGTGACCTTTTGCCCCAATAGGGACAACTTCCTTACTTGACTGGGCTGACTTCTCTTTTGGGAGACCAAAATACATTTTACGCTATTCTCATGGGGACTATTGCCCCGACTTACAATGGAGGTCTTACCTCGATATTATTAATTACATGTCCAAGTATAATAACGAAATATCCTAATGGAGGAAAAACATCTTCGAAGGAGGTACAATAACAATATAACAATAATAAAATAATAATACAAGAAAATGAAGAATATCTTTTGAAGTTACATTTACAACAACAATTCCGACCAACGGAGGGGAAATTAACGAATTTTGGGCATCTAATTTTTGCTCCATGGGCATAGTATTAATACTAATTTTTGCTCCATGGGCATGTGCAAATACATAAATAGAAAACACAGTGGAAACCAACTCTATCTGCACACATAGTTCATGCATATACAAGTATAATAATCATATGAAAACAATAAAATCATTGCATATTCAAATACAAAGAGAATGTTTATCTTCAAACAAAGAAGATCCAAGTAATTTGATCCAGGTCGTGCCTAGGTGCACGTTGGGGACAACAGTCCATTGAATGAGTCAAGTATTGTTATAGCGGAAGCATATAAGAACCAACAAAGCATGAAATACACTAGGTCGACAATAAGTATGTGCATAGACAATATGCGAGAATTCAAACCAATTTATTACTTCTTGTCCATGAAAGATGGAGGAATCAAAATTCTATTGATCAAAAGGATGTATATTACATTAGTGTACATGCTTATATAGAATGCTGAGACGCTTGGGTGACTACCCGCTACGTTTGGTTACAAAAGAAGTTATAACGGTTCAAAAGTTCAACCGTCGCAGAGCATGTCGGTATTTTGTATGTCGAGGCGGACCTGTCGAGATGAACCTGTCGGAGCGAACATGTCGAGGCAGGCCTGTCAAAGGCGAACCCGTCAAGCGAACATGTCGAGGTGAACCTATTGACTGTTGGTTGGCTCATTCCTCCTTCCTTCAGAAACAATGGTCTCCATTGCGTATTCGTTCAAGTGAGGATACTTGTTGGCTACTTTAGTAGCAGAGTACCATTTTCCTTGCTCAGGGAGTTGTCTAACTTTAGTCGCTTGAAACAAGGGAATGGAGTTCGTCCTTGTATGGCGTATGCGTCATCCCATCACGGTGTCTCAAAGAAGAGGTTCTTGAACATCTGGATGGATGTCTTTCGGTTCTGTTGTTTCCAACAATGGTGCATGATATGGTCAAAGTATATCTACATTGAAAACTGGATGTAGGCCAAGGCATGCAGGAATGTCGAGCTGGAAAGCGTTTTCTCCAATCTGTTTAAGGATACTGTATGGACCATATCGCAAAGGTTTCATCTTTCTGTATGGACCAGTGAAGCACCCCTTCTTTAGATGTAACCAGACCTTATCCCCAATTTGGAATGAATGAGGAATACGATGCTTGTCGTGTCTGGCCTTAGCTTTTGCATTAGCTCGTTGCAACATCTCCTGTGCTTGCTTTTGAATGTTGTAGATTTGATCTCTGAACTTCTCCACTTCTCGTCCTTCGAAGTCGGTGTCGTTCGACTGTGTCGAGGAATTGATTAAGTCGATAGGCGCTGAGGGTTGAATTCTGTAACAGATCTCAAATGGACTCTTGCACGTAGAGCTGTGTTGAGCACGATTGTAGATGTGTTGTATGTATGGAAGGTTGTCATCCCATGTTCGACGATGCTTGTTGTTGTACATGCGAAACAATTGTACGACTAAGCAATTTACAACTTCCGTTTGTCCATCTATTTGCGGATGGAAGGCTGTCGACAAAGAAAGTCTCGTGTCGAGTTGTTTCCAGAGAGTTTGCCAAAAGGTGCTGACAAATCTAGCATCTCTGTCGGAAATAATGGTTGTCGAGAGGCCATAATGTTTCCACATATGTTCAAAGAAGAGTTGAGCAGTCTGTTGTGTTGTCGTAGTCTTCTTGCATGGTATGAGTTTAGCCGTCTTGGAAACTCTGTCGACTACTACTAATATCGTGTCATGATGACGTTTCGTAGTAGGATATCCCGTCAAGTAGTCCATAGAAATAGATTCCTATGGTTGACTAGGAACTGGAAGGGGTGTGTATAGTCCTTGTCGTCGATTCGACAGTTTAGCAATGACACAAGTTGTTAGCACTTGTGCTAAATTTTATTTTTTGTAGAAATAGGCATTATGATCGAATATTTTTCGAAGGTTTTCTTGATTTGGCAGCTTCAAGTTTTCTCTTAGTGATTAATGCATGCAATTTTCCAGGTTCCGACAATAAAAAGGGAGTTAAAAGGATTTTGGATAAAAAGAGGATTATTTTTATTATTGGGAAGATTTTATCCATCTTGGATAAAATTTATTAAAGTTAGCTTTACAAACCAATATGGGATTTATGTGCAAAATTTTATATCTCTTGGGGCCAAGGTACATATTTTTATCAAATTTATATGCCAAAGGGGCAAAGGTATGTAAGGTGGCTAAAGGTTTTATTTCTCATTTTATAAAGGTACCGACAAAGGTTTTCACAATTATTGGCATAATGCCCGCTCAACACCACGAGCTAATGGTCATACAGTGGGGCCACCGCACTAACGCGGTTGAAATCCAAACGTCGAGCTCACAAGGGATATTATATTGCTTTGATCCTTGACGTATTTAGAAACGTCCTGGGTATATAAATATTGGAAATGTCATTCACTTTATGCATGTGGGACAATAGTTCCTGTAGAAAACATATAAAAAAAACAGAGCAATCAAATCTTGTCGTAAATATCGTTGCCATAATCTTGTCCAAAGACAACAAGCAAATGCAGTAGTCACACCCTGCGCGAATATGCAGCTATAATGAAGCCATGGCACAATGCGTTCTCATTATTGACTTGAGACCAACGTCCAAGCACCAAGTCATGTAGAGAGGAGCTCGCATGAAGTTATCAATTCTTTATTGCGCCTTGGTGTAAGTACGAACTTGCAACACCTATAAATTGTAGAAAACGCGCCCTCCTTTTAAAACGGGATAATAGTTTATCTGGCAATGTTCTGAAGATTTCAAGTTCGACCGTGAATGAGAATTCACACCAATTTTGTGCGATAGAGAGGTCGATTTTGGACCCACTACCTGTACATTGTGCACCATGCGAAGGCTGCATCAATCACAATGCAAAAGTCCACGCTCCTCCAGTCTGCAGAATATACGATGGTTTTATTATGGGCAACATTCAACATTAACAGCGTGATCACTGAACAAGGAAAGTTTGAGAAAAAAATAGGAAATTTGGGCGTGAGGTAATGAAGAGTTGCTGTCCAGTAAATCAAAAGGGATCAACGGTGCAGATAAAGACAGGCATCATCCAACACCCCAGAACCATTTCGCTGAGGAAAACAACGGACAAGTTAATTAGTTAAGGGACTACGAAATGGTATTAAACTGCTCACCAAATCAGCCATCAGATTGATGGGTGAAACAAATCAACGACGATGGGGGGCTTTCGCACCACCAACAAGCGTGAAGTAGTTAAAAATATGTGGCCGCGAAATCGAGTACGAGCTCTACTTTTGGACGGCTCAGATCTTACTCAAATCTGGATCGACGATCAACATCTATTTCGAAATGTGAAGATGTCAGTAGGTTAATCTTCCAAGACTCGGCGAAATTGTATGTGCCGGACAAGTCAAACATGTGTTTGCATCATCTTAATTCGGCCAATATTGATGGACGAACAAAATTTATTTTGCTGGCAGAAATTTAAGGGAGTTTAACCTCAAATAATTTGGGCATGATCTCCTTACATAGTTAAACTGTGATGTTGAAGCACTTAAAGAAGAGGCAGCACTAGTGCAGCATGGTGAATTTTATAGAAATGACTGTTTTAGTCATTGAATTCAAGGAGTTGTTTCCGCCAAAACAGGAAAAATTTTGAGAAACCGAGAGAGGTTTTTCTTCATAACACCCTTATCTACAATAACCTCTCTTAGTTTTTACACATGTGCTATGGTTTGTGAGAATTTAAACCATCTTCACAAGGTATTTTTCCAGAATTTCGCAACCCCGTCTTAGTCATCCACTTCAAAAGCAGATTCCGAGGAGCTGGAGGGGAATCTAGCAAAATGAATACATGGGTTTTGTTGGGAACATGGTCAATTACAAAAATATCTCTCAAATTTGACACAATTGTCACCATTTGAGATATGCAGGAGGAGCTATGAAGCCCATTTTTTAGCAAGTTGGCTCCTGGAGGAGGTGAAATGACGTAGATAGGGGGACATATGTATAAGAAAAAGTGTTTGAAAGGCCCCTTCACCTCTGCTGTTGAAGAACAATTCAAGGTTGAGTCAGCACCAGATCGTTGGGGGTGCTCTGAAACGTCACTTTCAACCAGCAGGCCTGAGTCCCGAATGCCATACTTGTTGTTTTGATCAAGCACGTGCATCACCACATATTTTCCTAATTTGTTTGTGATAATGGAAAATCTGCCACCTCAGGAATTTGTCAGGACTTTGATTACCATGTTGTAACCTAAGTCACATGACACGCGGACACGGGACACGGAGGACATGAAAATACGAGTGTTCGACACGAGACACGACGACCAAATAAATAGGACACGGGGGACACGTTTTATATATATATATATATTAAAAAAATACATAAAGATCTACATTTTTTAAAAACTAGACAATGATGAATCAAGAATAAAATTATCAATGAATCATGAACTTTGAAGTTTGAACCATCAACTGCATATTTGATATTTCTCACTAAACCACAAATCTCAAAATGTATTACATCGATATTGAGAGAATGCCACTGACAAATACAAAATAAAGTAGATACTACTTAGTACAAAGTCTAGTATCTACAATACTACTAGATACAAAATGAAAATACTAAATAGCCACAGGTAAGAATATGATAGCTCATCAATGGTACTAGCCATTGTCAATCATCCTCCTGCTCCTCCATGTCAAAATTAGCATTACTGTCTTAGCTCTTTTCCTCTATCCTCCTCCTCTATACCCTTTTTGACAGGACACATGTCCAGAATCAAGACATGTTCCTAGCAGGTGTCGGACATGTGCTGGAAAGTGTCCAGATTTTGCGACACGAAAATTTTGGTGTCGAACACGTATTAGGGCAAGTGTCGTGTCCGACACGTGGAATATGGGACACGGGCCCTATTTGGAAGTGTCCTGTTACTTAGGTTGTAACATATTTGGGCTCTGTTTCGGGGTTGGTCTCGGGAGCCATGGCATTATAAATAGGTCCTCAATTGATGAGGAAAGGGTTGGAACTTCCATTCAAGAAGTTTTTTTCTCTTGTTTTGTCCCTGTAACTTTCTTGGAAGAGTTAATGAGAAACATTCTCCTGCGTTTCAGAGATTCAACACGGTGTTTTTACATTCAGTATGTTTTCTTGTTTATTCATGTTCATTTCTGTGTATTTCTGCTAATGCGCCCTAGTTGTATATGAGGAATTCACTCTTAGTTAAGCGCTCCTCGTACCAAACGCTGCATTTGTTGTGTGTTTCTGGTAAATGTTTTGGAATTCATCTTTTATGCTCCACTGCAGATACCAACCTTTGATGTTTGTTCTATTAAAGGTGGTATAAGAGATTCATCCGTAGATAGGTGCGTCTTGTTTTGTTGGGATTTTCCCCCCTTCCCCCCTTAATCACCCTTTCAAGATATTTGACTGTTTGTGACACTTACTTTGCCTCATAATACAAAGGAAATTCCCTTTCTCATTTTCGTTGTAATACCCTTGTCTGATTCAGGTTTCGACTCCATTGCCCAATGATTTTTCTTGTCTAATTATTCTACCATTTTCAAATCTATCAACACCCTGTTACCGTTAGAAATCTAGCCTTCTGCGAGCTCTTCAAAGCTATATATGTGTGTGTGTGTGTGTGTGTTTCTTTCCTTTGTGACAAGAGAGAACCCTCTCTGACTGTATTGGTTAGAATACAGTCTAAAGTTTGGTGAAATGGTTACCCCTATGACTTCCTACTGCAACCATAGGAAGGAAGGCCAGTGAAAATACTTCCTATGGTTGCGGTAGGAAGTCACAAGCTTTAAGTGAAGGCCAGTAAAAACACTTTTGGAGGATAACAAGTGTTTTTGCGACTCCAAAATGTCTTGCGGTCTTGTTGTAGTGCGCATCCCAAATGAGCTTCTGTCGGTGCTTACCGGTCGGTAGTAGTCGGTAGTAGACAACTTGTCGGTCTAAAGCTGTCGATAAATTGCAGAGAAATCACAGTCTATTGAATACAATTGTAGCAGAGTAGTGGTGTCATAACCCTGCAAGGCTCATCACTATAGACAGCAGAGTAATGGGTGGTCTGCTGAGACAATCGGCTGTGGCATTCGCTTTGCCTTTCCGATACTTAATTACCAACTGAAATTGTTGCAGGGAATTAATCCACTTAAGTTGTCGAGTTGTATGTAGTTTCGAGTGGGATGGAGCAAACTACAAAGGTTTATGGTCAGTGAGGATGATCGTTTCCTTGCCAAGAATGTGGTGTATCCATTGCTTAAGAGCTTGCACAACGGCGTACAATTCTTTTTCATATGTCGAGTACCTTCTAACAGTGTCGTTGAAAGTCTTAGAATGAAACGCGGTTGGGTGACTTGACTGAGTGATCACTGTGTCAAGGGCATAGTACAATGCATCTGTCTCAATCTCAAAGGGTTGATGCAAATCAGGTAACACAAGTACTCGTGCAATACAAAGCTTTGTTTTTGAGTTGCTCAAAAGCTTGTTGTTGTGTCGATGTCCATTTGAAGACAATTTTTCCATTTCCTTTTGTCAACTGATTCAAAGGCCATGCAATGTGACTAAAGCCAAGTATGAATCGTCGGTAGAAATTCGCCAAACCAAGAAAACTTCTTAGTTCATGAATGTTTTGAGGAATGGGCCAATCTTTGAAGATCTGTACTTCTTCTGGGTCGACATGGATGCCTGCAGAGTCAATTACATACCCCAAATATTTGATGTTGGTCATCGCAAATGAGCATTTGTCCATGTTCAGATATAGTCGATGTTGTTGGAGAGTGTTGAAGTTGTTTGACATGTTCTTCCCATGATCGACTGAAAATCAAGATATCGTCGAGATAGTCAATGACACATTTACCGATGAAAGGTTGTAGAAGGTCATCCATATATCTTATGAAGGTTGCAGGTGCATTGGTTAAGCCGAAAGACATGACTAACCATTCAAACAATTCTTCCTTGGTCTTGAAAGTCGTTTTCCATACATCGGTGGACTTGATTGGAATCTGGTGGTATCCCGACTTGAGGTCGAGTTTCGTAAAGAACTTAGCACCTTTCACATTGTTGATGAGTTCATCAATTCGTGGAAGAGGGTATCTGTTCTTTATTGAAATTTTGTTGAGAGCCCAATAGTCGATGCACATGCGCCAAGTCCCGTCTTTCTTTGAAACTAAGACGACTGGACTTCCACAAGGAGAGGAGTTGAGGCGGATATGACCCTTGTCGATCAAATCCTGGATTTGCCTGTGAATCTCTTCATTTTCGAGAATGGATCTTCTGTAAACAGATGCGTTAGGTAATGAAGAACCAGGAACAAGTTCACTGGAGTGTTTTACCTGGCAATGCAGAGGTACTCCGTTTGGTGCTTGAAATACGTTTTGGTATTCTTCAAGAATGCGGTTGATCTGTTCTTGTTGTTGGGATCTGCGCTAGTCAGTGAGTCGACTTGTTGCTGTAGTCTTCTTGGAATGTTGAGGGTTTATCATGATTAATACGAACTTTTGAGGATGATTGTTAAGCTTCTTTGTTTGTTTGGCAGATATCATAGCAACCGTTGATGTGGGTTGTCGCTCTGGTATGCCATACGATTGATTCCGGATTTTGAGAATCACCTTTTGAAGCCGTGACTGTTATGTACCGTGTCAATCCCACAGGTAAGGTTTCCCGAACAAGGCGTCGGCTACGGAAAGTGGTGCCACGTCACATAGTACTTCATCTTCAAAAGGCTTAATGAAGTAGGCGAGTCGGCATTGGCGTGTGATCCTTAGTTCCTGCCCATCCTTCATCCAACCGATATTGTAAGGCTGAGGATGTGGAGTGGTGACAAGACCTAATTTCTTCACAAGATCTTCGGAAATGAAGTTCTTCTAGCTACCATTATCCACAATCAGATGTAACGGACTTTTTTGAACCCTATTCATGTATGGAACAGGCACCCTCGTTCCTCCTCATCGACGATAGTCAAGGCTGTCGGAGTGGTCGAGGTCGAAGCCAAGAGAGTTGATGCATCTGGATCAAATTCTACCAGGGTTCTGTCGGACAAGTCGGATGTTGACAATTTTGCCAAAAATGTCTTACGAGCTTTGCATTCTGACGTATCATGCCATGTTGAACTGTGATAGTCACACCATTTCTCAGTAGGGGCTTGTTTACTGCGATCCCTCTTGTCTTTTTGAAAGTTCTTCTTTTGATGATCGGGCTTTGGCAGAGTCAGCTAAGAAGGGTCCTTGAACTTGTTGAAGTCGGTTGATGACTTCTTGTCGGATGTTTGACCTATTGGCTTGTTCGCAAAGCGTGTTTTTCCTTTATGTTTAGCTTCAAGCTTGTTGGCGTAATGAAATGCATCCGCAAGCGTACTGATAGTCAGAAACTCCTACGGGGATAAACCACTAACATACTTCAGGACAAGCAATTTCTCTTCTTCTTGGATGCCAAGTCTAGCCATGAGTCGATAGAATTCATCGGTGTAACTCTGTACGGACTGGTCTTTCCATTTCTTTAGTTGTTTCCACTTCTTATACTATTGTTCAAGATACTTGGGCGGGTAGAACTCCTTTCGGACATATTCGACAAATTTTACCCATGTGTCTATGGGGTCGTCTTCTTTTTCCATCTTTGTCGATAGATTCTCCCACCAGTAATGTACAGACATTGACATCTTTAAGGATGCAATGGTGATCTTTTCCGCTTCGAAGAGTTGATACACTGCGTACTAAGATTCCAGGTGTTGTACCCAATTGTCGACGGATTCCGCATTAATCTTTACTTCAAGGTTCGGTATGTCTAGATTCATTTGCACTTTAGGGGGCTGATTATATCAGAGTGAGGTCACGTCAAGGATTCCCCGGAGTTCGAAGTGTCTCTCGTGAGAATCTCGCTGAACTGGGTGAACATTTTGGTTCGCTAGCGAGCCAGTGCTTTTTCTATGAGTTGTTCTGTCTCGTCAGTTGCATGTCTATTGTTTGCTTCTTCGACCAACTTTTCTGAAGTCGAAGGAAGTGTCTGCTTGTTTTGTTGGGCTTGCGACGTGTTTGAACAGGCATGAGTTAAATAACTTTGATGGAAGTGCTTATCTAACTTAAGCTCTGAACAAGATATTGCTCTGATACCAATGATACATGTCGTGCCCAGGTGCACGCTGGGGACAACAGTCGACTGAATGAGTCGAGTACTGTAATTGCGGAAGCATATAAGAAGAACCAGCAAAGCAGGAAATACACTAGGTCGACAAGAAGTATGCGCACAGACAATATGCAAGAATTCGAACCAATTTATTACTTCTTCTCCATGAAAGATGGAGGAATCAGAATTCTATTGATCAGAAGGATGTATATTACATTAGTGTACATGCTTATATAGGATGTTGAGACGCTTGGGTGAATACCCGGTACGTTCTGTTATAAAATAATTTATAACGGTTCAAAAGTTCAACTGTTGCAGAGCATGTGGGGATGATGTATGTCGAGGCGGACCTGTCGAGGCAAACCTGTCGAGCGAACATGTCGAGGCAGACCTGTCGAGGTGAACCTGTCGACTGTTGGTTGGATCATAATTGGTTGTGTAAGAGCGATTTCCCCCCTAACTGTAGGCTCTCTGTCCAACATATACTCTTTATGCTAAGAGGCCATCCCCAAGCTAGGCTATGAGGCGACCATGGTGAAGGGAACACCTACAAACTTCTCTCTCTCTCTCATTCCACAACCCATTCTGCTCTCTATTCTTATCCAAATTCTCATCCATATCTCCACAGGAATCTCACTCAGCCATCACAACCATGGTTCCCACACTACACCCTTCTAGGCTCAGGCATCCCCTTTACTAATCCACGGTTCGCTTGGGCAATCCATCTTGCTAGGTTCTTACCAGGGTGTGCGTAGAAGGAGTCCAACATGTTGTATGTTGTTGGAGAGCCTCCTGTAGTGTTAATTCATGGCCTTCCAAGCATGCAAAAATAATAGAACTTGATGGGTAAAGGATCCTAGCTTTCCCAACCTGTATGCTCACCTACGACCATCTCTTTCTTCCTCAAATGTGACAGCTCTGTCTCCAAATTCGAATTTTTGGGTATGCATAGTCTAATAATGGTATTGGACAACAAAAGGAAGAACTATGAGTAGTGTAAAATTTTTCTTAATGAAAAATGGATGATGGACTCCAAAAGAGATGAGATGATGGTGGAAAAAACAACTAACATAAATTCTGACCATAAAAGAGAGGACTCTTACAACATTCATAGAAGTATATTCATCCCATGCTCCCATGACTACATGAGAAGACTTTTCTCACCAACCTTACACATTTATTTAGTGATTGGATTTAACAGCCAAAAGGAAGTAATTGGCTCATTTAAGGGAAACTGCAGCACTTGGGTGAGATCTAAGGTTGACACTTGGCAATAGAGGATTTAATCTCCCATAGTCCCTCTTTCCTCTTACCCTCTAATGGAATCATATCCCCTCTAGTGCTCCTTACACAACCATCTTGGACCATAAATATTATTTCAACCATAATATTTACCTAGATTTTATGTCATCATGAAAAGCTAACCACATGGTCCATATAGAGATATTCATATCACATATGCCTATCCATTCATTGGTTGGGCGTTGGCCTTGAGCTCTGTACTAGGAATCCATACTAGCATATTTACATAATTTTACATAATCTAATTCAATACATTACAAGGGTCAAACTGAGGGTATTACAGAAAGTAGAATGATGATGGAAATTATGTTGTTTGGAAGAGTGGGAAGAAGAGCATAAACTATAAATCAAGAAAGATAGCAACATCATGAATGCTCATGTATATCTAACCATGGGTGTCTTACGCTAGAGCATCCCTAGCCTGGAAAACTATCTTGCACATTTGTTCCTTTAAATAATTTATTTTGATGGTCAATGGAAGAACAAAGGTCATCTATTTTTAGCTCATAGAATGGTATGTTGCTATAGGAGTACTTGGTTGCAGAAGGGTGAAAAGAATGATGGCACAATTACTTTATTAAACTCATTGTTGAATCATTGTGCCTAAAAAAATATACTGTAATGTACTGAAATATTTATTGTCCTTAATGAATTATACTTTGTATGTTACCAACAATAAGAATATAATAGAACAATCAATTAATTGATCTTTAGTACACCTCTTAATTTACTTACTACTTGAACACGGGTTTGATTTAGATTGCAGAATATCAACAAACTTGTCCTTTTTGTCCAAGGGAGGAGATTGTATTCATGCTTCCAGGATTTACAATTGTGAAAGAATCTAACAATGTTGTCTGTTTTTTATGCAAAAACATCCCTAGCGTAGAAAACTATCCTATGCATTTCGTTGCTTCCAATAGTTTATTATGGTGGTCAATAGAAAATAAGAGGTTTGCACCTATTTTAGTTTGTAGAATGGTAGACTCTTGGAGTTTATGTTGCTAGAGAAATATTTGGTTTTAAAAGAGTGAATAGAACCATAGCATAATTACTTTATTCATCGCAATATTTAATCAATTTTCCTTAGAAAATTGTAATGTATTGAGATATTAATTGTCCATAGTGATTTTTTTGTCAAAACCTTGGAATATGAAGCATCATATTTGGAATTTAATTGTAGGGGTAGTTGTATGGCCAGAACCCAAGGAACACACGCATAAATATGAAGTTTGTGAATGAACACGAGACCCTTGGATATCATTTGATTTAGGTTTGTGTAGTGTCGGTTGTTGTGGGTTATAGAGACCTACGCATTGGCTATATGCACGTAAAGAGGCCAGGAGCATAGTTGCAAAGACTGTAGGTGAAATTATTTGGTGTAAATTTTAATGTGATTTTAATTTGGTAACAAGCTGTGTGTATGGGATGCCTGTTAATATTTAACGTATTTGTGATGTTATTTTTGTTGTGTTGGTTTTGTTGTATGGGTTTGATTGCAATCCTCCCAAGCACTACATCAAATTATGTTGAGAGACAACCTCTTCCTCGAGTTGGGAAACATATTCATGTAATGAATTTATCTCATCATGAAGCTATATATTATTTTCCTATAGTAAAACAACTTGTCCCTGAAATGAATTGAAGTATCCTATGATGAAACATTATTATTCTACATAAAAAAGAACTTCATTACAAAGTTTTAATATCTTGCAAGCAAACAACTTCATTACGAAGTTCATCATTAGCACTGTCCATGTAAATTTTCCTCCCATGACATCTATGGTTGAATCAATCTCCATATTCATTTTGGAAGTAAATTGAGAAAAGTACTCTACAACCATTAAGATGGTGGGCTCACATTGCGAAGTGTCCAAGAAAGGTGCATGAAGTGTGAGGGCCGAGTAGAAAAATATTTTCTTCAAAAAATGAACCTCCCCCACTCTAAGAGAAATTCCCTATGAAAAAGAGCCTTTTACCTTTATAAATGGCTACAATCTTTTAACCCTTAACTTCTTCAAATAACTTTTCAAATTGTTAAGTTTTTAACCAAAGAAAAGCTTTCGGTAAAGGAAACATTTTAACATTATGTATTTCCCTCCAATCAAATTTCTCATCTTTTATTGTGTAAAAGCCTAAAAGGTGTGTTGGGGGTTTAGTCCCTAATATACCCCTGCAACTTAAAACCTTTCTCTAAGTATCATAAAGGATCTACTTGTAATATAGAGACATTTTAAACCTTAATTTTTTGTCACTAATAATGAAAAAAAAATTACACTTGTGTAGATCCTTGGAAATATGCAATTGGGGTGCAACTTAGGAGAAGACCTCCATATCAATGTCACTAAGGGATTCTAGTGATGGTGTGCTTGAAAATACAACGCATTGGATGGAGGAAGGAGGGGTTGGATGGAAGAGATTATTGTCACTACCAAAAACTAAAGAGTTGCCCAAAAAATCATGCCATTAATTATAATGGACAAATTGGACAAAAAATCAATAACATTAATATATTAATTTATTGTTAAGGTCATAGTTATACCAGACACCAATTTGGTGTATGAGACCCCCTCGTTTGTGAGACAAGGGACCCCACTGCGAAATGATGTAACTGCTAAAGTCTACAGAGGTGTACATACCCAATCCCTCGATTTGAACCTATGACCTCCTACGAGGAAACACAAGTTCTTAACCGTTAGAATCACTCCGACATTAAATAAACAATACATTAGAACACAAATGAATTATTTAGAGAATCAATGAGTGATGTGAAAAGAAAAGTGTACGAAACACAAGGCTAAGGTGTCGTAGCTCATGTTTGTGGGGGTGCCAATTTTAGCCACAAGAGGTCATCACATCACAATTAGCAATGGAACCTTTGAATGCTCATTGAACATTTGGTACAAAATTCCATGGATGTGTCACTTCAACCATAGTGATTTTAATAAAATTTAAAAGATAAACCCATCACACATAACATTTGTACATGGGTGCTTAATTACACTAGTCGATTCCCTCTGCTACCACTATACCCCTAGGTTCACCCAAACATATTGTCAGCATGGAGCACGGGTTATCCTAGGTTTGAACCTATGATGCCGTGAGGAGTGTCTTAACAGGACATTGTATCGTTAGTCGGTCTACACCCTTGCACGTTTTTTTTAATTATTAATTATTAATCATGGTTTTTGTTTATTTAGATATGAAATGTTTTCAAATCGTAACTTAAATTATTTCTTAAATGGAATGCCATAGCTCCTTTATTTCTTCGTTTTGGTCCCATTGATAATGACTTAATTTCATTATAAACAACCTCCATTTCATGTCTTTTCAAAATCTTCATATTTGTCAATTTAGTATAATTCTAGTGTATTAGTGTATTATTCATCATGATAAATTTATTTTCTTTGCAGGCATTAGAAGATGAAGGATTTGTAAAAAAGATTCTTGAGCGTACTCCTTTAAGGCGCATAGCTGAGCCTCATGAAGTTTCATCTCTTGTAGCTTTTCTTTGCCTACCTTCTGCTTCATATATTACTGGTCAGGTTATTTGTGTGGATGGAGGAATGACAGTAAATGGGTTTTATATGTAATAAGAAGGCAGGGTTTAATGTTAGTAAGGTCAAGGTATGTCTCTTACTAAATTGTGACATCTTCATATATAAGAATAAACTATTAATAGAATAAACTATTAATAACATGAGTACCTTATTTTCATGCCTTGTATTTTGGACTTGGTCTTAGTTTGGTTAAAATGTATGTAATAGAATTACATCCATTTACTTGACAACGTGGTCACAACTTTAGCATACATTGAGACCTTGAGGATCAACAACGTGGAGGGGTTGACTATATTTGGATATTTCTAAATGTGTTTGTAAGGATAAACTTGATATATGTGTATATTTGTGTATTTCTATGTAGGCATGGATAGTAAGGGTGCGATGCATTACTATGTAAGGGTGGAATGAATTTAATGGGTATGTATGGACCCATGGTTTTTACATTTTTTGTTTCTTTTTACATGGTGGTGAGTATATGCATACATATGGTTATGAACACATCACGGTCTCATGTGAAAGTTGGATTCGACGGTCTTTAGGTTGAGTTGTTAATGTTAATATTTGAAATTATGATGATTTTGGTTATGATTAATGTTTGATATGGTGTTATGTGATGGTTTGTGATTATATCACGTGTGCTACTATAAGTTATTCACTTGCCTAGCCACCAAATTTTAAGAGTGTGGTACCTTTTGTCAGGAGAAGGAGACATAACCAACGAGGCATGGAAATGTCCAATAGAGAGAACATTAGAACAATAGATATGATTTCACCTTGACGAAAACTTAGTAGTACCTAATACAACACAGTAAAATAAGAACAACATAGATATATCAAAGTGTGACACATACCTAACCTATTGAAAATGAACCTAAGGGCCTTTGACCTATAACACCCCTACGTTAATTAAATTGATACCAAGGTTACTTTAATACGGAAAAGAGTTAGGCATTTTTATTTCACCCATAAATAGTTAAATAACCAAGATTTCTAATAATATAATTGATAAAAATAAAAGTTACATTAATAATTTAAAGCATGTAGAATATTAGAAATTATTATAGATATAATGAAATTTTACATGACACTTGGGTGAGTGAAAATAATACAAAATATTGAGAAATGGCAAAACCTTGGTGTCAAAATATTGAGAAACGACAAACGTTTCTACCATGACTTTGTGTCAAAGTGAAGCAATATTAAACATGGGTTTTCATGGTGAGGGTTTTTTTGAGTTAAAGAAACGGTTAGAAAAATGAGATGCGTGTGAAGATCATAGTGCGTTGTTTGTTAATCAAGGGTGGAATATATTTGGTGTGTAGTTAATAATCGTGTGGGTTATATTTGGTGTGAATTGAGTATTTTTTTAATAAACTGATTGGTTATACTTTCCTCTCTTTTTCCATGAAAATACCATGTGGGTTTGAGGAATATGGGAGAAAGAGAGTATCCCAACATGGTTGAGTGAATAATCAAAATTTGACATTTGGATAGTGCAAGTGTGGAGTTGGTTTTATTCAAGTTTTTTTGTGGAAGTGTTAGGTACATTGTTACCAAGATGTTTATATGGTGTTGATATGTATTATTGTGGGTGTCAAATAATCATGAATTAATGTATATGTATAACTTAGTAAGTCTATAATAATCAAAGGTGTGTATGCATGACTTAATAAGTCTGTAACAATCATGTGTGTGTTAAATATCTTTTAGGATTTATTAAGTCGGTGCTAAAATATTGTAAGATTCATCTTCACAGGAAAAACAAAATTTGATTGTAAATTAAGCATGCATAATATGGTAGAAATTAAATTAAAAACAAAATAGAAGGAAAAAGGAAATTATCATGAGAAAGAATGGCTAAACAATTTTAAAAATTCAATTGAGAAGGCTACTATTAAAATAACCTTCAAGATTTCTTGCATTCATGTTTGTTTTTGCTTGGTGTGGGAGATGGAGAGAAAAGAGAGTTTCTTAATTCAAACAATAGATTTAACTGCTCCTCTTTTGCATGTATTATTTATTGAATCTGCTCATTGGTTTTTCTTCCATTATCGTGTTTTATTGTAGATCATTTATGCTTGTTTGTTTACTATTTGTAGAGTCTTTAAGTATGGAATGATCCTAGATGTTTTTTGCAGTGCCTTGGGCATGGAGATGAGTATTGAAAAATATTTGTTGTTGGAACACGGTATAAGTGAACAAGTAAATTTTTTTATGTCTTTTGGTTGGGGCAAACTTGGATGTTGGATTTAAGTACCTGGCATTTTATTTGAAGTTGAATGGATATGTAAAAGGTGATTGGATTTGGTTATTGAAGAGGGTAGACAAAAGGATTGATAATTGGTTTCTTAGATGGCTCTCTCTTGGAGTTAGGTTGATTTTGGTCAAATTGGTATTGGAAAGTATTTTAGTGTACTAGTTGTCTTTGGCACATATTAAGAAAATTATATTGGAGAAGTTGACACAAAAGTGCTTCATATTGTTATGGACATGAAGGAAGGAAAAGGAGGGGATTCATTTAGTAAAGTGGGATAAGGTGGATATACCATTGGGCAATAGGGGGTGGGGCATCAAGAACATTTATTTGTTCAAATTAGCTTTGTCAGCTAAGAGTTTATGGAGATGCCTAACGGGGAATGGGGAATGGCCTATGGAGCAAAGTAATGAAGGATAAGTAATTGAAGGATTACACAGTTATTGAATTGACAAGGTTGGAACCCAAATGATATAGATGAGCCTCAAATTTTTGGTTTGGATTGCTTAAGGCCTTTCTGGTGGTAGCCAAGTGGCTAGCTTGGAAATTGACAATGGGAAGGAAGTGCTCTTGGGTCACGATCCATGGGTTGGAGATGAAAATTGTCACAAGCTATCTCAGGAACTAATCGAGGTTTTAAGGGATAGAGGTTTATTTTACCTGTTTCAAGTTTATTTGATGAAAGGGGCCTATTGAGGAGATGAGATGGATGAGGGTTGTAGATTTGGGTATTCCAGTCCACCTTAGGGAGAAATGGGAGGATTACATCAATGGTTTGCAAAGCTCACGGATCTTCCTTAATTAGGATAAGGACTCCCTAGTGTGGTCGTGGAACACGGTGGATGAGATTGTTACAATAAAACAAGCTTATGAGGTTTTAAATTTTTTCTAGCTTGAGGAGGATAGGTGGTGGTTCAAGTTAATTTGGAAATGGGGTATCCCTTTGAAGGAGTGCCTTTTCATGTGGTTAGACTTGTCAAACAAGGTTTCGAAGTGGGATAAATTTATGAGGGGAGGGCAAGGGAGAAATACTTGCTTTTGTGCTTAAAAGATGTTGAAACGATAGATCACCCGTTAGCCAGTTGTGCCTTCACTAAGTCTGTCTTGCGTTCAATCAAAAGGGAACTAAATTGTCCAAGCATGTGGATCTCAAGGATTTTGGAGGCGGGCTTGAAAAATTGGAAAAACAGTGATTCAGAACCTGCTTTTAAGGTTCTTCCCAGTTATTATGTTGGGGCATTTGGTTATTCAAGAACAAAGTGGTTTTTCAAGGATGGAGACCTTGTGTTAATTCGATTGTGCAAATAATGTCGAGGGATTTTTCGGAGGTGAATCGGGTGAAGGGGAAGTAAAAGGTGAGGAGAATTAAGGGGCCCATACTTGATAATGAGAATCCATATGAATATTTTGATGGGGCATGTTAAGGGTATTTGTGGTTATTAGACAATCATTTTTTAACTTTAAAATTGGGTGCAAGAAGAGGAACAAATACAGGGGAAGAAGTTATGGCCATGTGGATGGTGCTCTATTTTGCTAACTTGAGGGGATTCGAGTAGGTTCAGGTGGTTGTTTTTGCCCAAGTCTGTCATCTATTGGATGTGCAAGTAGGTTTTTCTTTCAGTGCTTTCTTTGGGGTAATAGCAGTAGAAAAATTGTTAACTTCAAGAGTCATTCGGTAACATGTCTTTCCAACACGTGCATATGGGAGTTGTGTCATTAATCGCCTTTTAAAGGAAGCTTTGTGCTTGGACAAGGGATCTTTCATGTTTGAATAATATGTGGGAGGGGACCTTATCGATAGGGGAGCCTCAAAAATCTATTAAAGTCTTGTTGCTTTTTTTTTTTATGGACTCTGTTTATTAAGTTAATTACTTAAGTTATGTTTCTTTAAGAAGAACTTTGTGGGGAAGGGGAAAAAAGTTATTAGAGGAGGTTGTGTTATTATACAAATGTAATCAAAATCAATATTTTATAGGCCATGATGTATTGGTATTTCTATCTTAACTTGATTCAATGAATATCAAGTAACAAGTCTGTTTTCTATGGAAAAAAAAACCGAGTCGTAAGTATGGAATCTCTCCTCTTTACTTTTGGTTGGGATTTATTATTGGAAATATTATTTTGTTGGAGGTTTTGGAAGATTATGTGAGTATAAACCCTCACTCCTTATCGTTGCAAGGCAATGTAGTTTCCATGCGATTATTCTTGGGATCTCATTTATTTCTTTTGCAATTGATTTTTGCTTGGGTTTCATTGTATTTTTAATATTTCCAACTAAGAATTGTCACGCCATTTGTCTTATAACGGGATTTGCTATCGCTTTGTTAATCAACAATGTTGAATCTCAGAGTGTTGTGATTTTGTTGTATTAATTTTCAAATTCATAGTCTACTCTCAAAGGAGTATAACCATGCAATCTAAACATGTCTAGACTCTTGCAGCTTTGCCATTGATACTTCTCTTCATTTTTTGTTTTGATTTAACTCAAAATAGGTCCCACCATCCAATTGCATACAAGGAATAAGGTAGTGTTCTAATTGATAACTTGGGACAATGGTGTGGTTCCTCAATTAGTCTCATTACTTTCTATGACTTATGATGATCATGTACCTCTATGTTGATCATGTATAATATGGTAATGGATTTAATTCATGTTTATTTTTATTATGCATATGTGTTCATATGTTTGGAATTATTTTAATGGTAATGATTCTCAACATATGAAGGTACTATGGTAGTTTATTGAGTTATAATGAGATTGGAAACATCATGTTAGTACTTGCACAATAGAAACATGTTAGATATATGTGTGCGTGGACAATATCACATTGAGTATAGTTTCATTGTGTAATCCCTATAGCTCTTGTTTAGATGGCATACGGTGTTCCTTATTTCATGCCACTTGTTGCAATATATTGATACTGGATACATTGATAAGTAATTGATTATGTGGGGATGCCAACTAGGCAATGATGATTGATTCAAGTTTCCATTGCTTTTCACATGGTGGTTACATGATCGTTTGTGTTGCGCCTTATGTGTTAAGTCATCACATAACAATCAATACACAACTATTTTTTTAAACACAAATAATAAAACAATGCAAGAAAGACACATTCCATTTGTGATTAACAATAATTGCAAGAGTGTCACATACAAAGAAAACAAGTCAACACAATATCAAATCATCAATAATATGCTTCATGCTTTCTATCATCAACCATCTACCTTGTTCTCAACACATGTATTTTCCTCAATACCAGACATCCATAAAATTCCCAGGTTATCTATCAATTTCTTGCTTTGCTAGACTTTAAGAGCTCAATTATTTTGATGATGTACAAGAATCAAGTTAAATCATTCACATGATAATGATTTTAGTACAATATCATGAACATCTTTTGTTACCTCAAGAACAATGTTAAGAGTATCAAAATCTTACAAGCCAACAATAATTATTGGAATGAACAATGTCTCACTTAAAGATATCTCAATGGCTTTGACCATGGTTACAACATAGCTACAAGAAATATCCCTAAATTATAATAGCGAAAGAGTAATGTTCTTTTTGTAAATTTTCCTTTAATATTCAAACTAGGGCTCAACAATGTAGTCAAAATTTCTATTGATAACATCACATCACAATATTGACACTATTATTTTGGGCATGGAACCCCTTGGAAAAACCCAAGATGGGAAAACAAGTGCAACAGTTAGATATAGATTTTATTATGAGAAAATATGGAATGTTTACAATCACTGCAAATTCACCCAAACCTGGCGAATGCAGTACCCTAGTAGAATCACTGGAAAAATCCCATCTAAACCCCAACACCCTCATGCGTGAGTGTATGTCCCACTGTATGGTCTCCCACACATGCAGATTTGTACGAATGTTGTACGGAATTTGTATTGTCTGTACATAAGCTGTACGGAATTCGTACGGTTTGTACGACCTTCCTCTGCAACCACTGCCTATCGATCTGTGCGAGCTTTATCATGCCTGGTAGCTCTATGATCCTGTTTTCTTGCTCCTCCATCTTTCTAGCTAGATCCTATGTCTGAGTTTCTCTCCCTTTCTATATCCTGTCTCTGTCGAAATACAAGTGTGTGTGTCCTAATTACCAATTGAGCTTTCTTTTATAACTTTATGAAAAGAGAAAACCCTAATTTCACTTTCACTTTATAAAAAGTATTTTAATTTATTTTCCAAAGTAAACTTAGTAAAAGTAAATTAAATACAAGTGGTGTCTTGATTTAAGTATTTTGTATGCAAGGACACTTGCATGCAGGAAGACCTTCCTTGTTGTTGTTATTTTAACACTCCCTCTCAATGAGGAAGGGATTCTGTAGTAATCCCAACTTATCCCTGAACTTCACAAAACTGTGTTTGCAAAGTGCCATGGTAAAAATGTCTGCCACCTGCTCATCTATCTATATGTACTCCAACCGGATGGTTCCTCTATGAACACAATCACTCAATAAGTGGTACCTGATGTCTATGTGTTTGCTTCGGACATGGAACATTGGGTTCTCATATTACCTTATGCCACTCTGATTGTCACGTGAACTATTGTAGCCTCTAGCTCACACTCGAACAACCCTGAAAGCAAATTCCTCAGCCACATACCCTCACAAGCAGCCATGATGGCTTCCATTTACTGAGCCTGTGCCGAGCTCAATGCAATTGACTTCTGCCGCTTTTGCTGAACCAAGAGACAACCCCTGATCCAATGTTAAAACAACAACCTGAAGTACTCTTCCTGTCCTCTACACATCCTTCCCAGTCAACATCCATGAATCATGTTAAATGTGCACTCCCCCTACACTCATAAACCAATCCATACACCTTTGTACATATGATGTAGCGAAGTATGCGGCTTTGCATTCGTCCAATGAACTCTCTAAGGATCCACCATGAACTGACTCAAAGAGTTGACTGCAAAGTTGATGTCTAGTCATGTGTTGACTAGATACATAAGAGATCTGATAAGCTGACGATAAGATCAAATTCTCTTGACCCTGATGCATCAATATTCCTCCAATTGGAAACTAGAGGTATGGCCATAGGCTTGCAGTACTCCATCCCAAATCTATTCAAGATCTGTGCTACATAATTCCCTTTTCCAATGAAGAAGAATCCATCTCTCTACCAAACCTCCAAGCATAGAAAGTAGTGCATCAACCCAAGGTCTTTCATATCAAACTCAATTGCAAGGTTGGACTTCCAGTATCTAATCATCCTCTCATCTCCCGTAAGAAAGAGATCATCCACATATAGGACTAGTATGAGAGGTCCCTCACTTGTCAAGAATTACAGGTTATGATCAACCTCACTCCACTAAAATCACATCTCTCGTAGATAGTTGTCTATCCTCAAGTACCATGCTCGAGGTGCCTGCTTGAGCCCATAAACAGCTTGATATAGTCTGCATACATGTGTCTCCTTGTTCTCCACATCAAACCCCTCTAGCTTCTCAATATATACCTCCTCCTCTATCACTTCGTTGAGCTAGGAAGTCTTGACGTCCATCTGATGGACTCACCAATCCATCTCAGCTGCTAGTGAGATAATGGTCTGAATGGAAGAATACCTAGAAACAGGGGCGAAGGTATCCTCGTAGTCAATACCCTCCTTCTATGAAAACCCCTTAGCCATGAAGCACACCTTGTACTTCTCCACACTTCCGTCTGCTACATGCTTCACCTTGTATATCCACCTGGATCCCAACACCTTTTTCCCTTCATGTCTTGGAACAACCTCCCATACTTGGTTTTTCATGATGGATTCATACTCCTCAACCATAGAATCTTGCCACACATCATATTATGCATCCTCCTCAAAGCTCAAAGGTTCATAGCTAATCAACTCTGTCATCAGTTCCATATAACTGAGTCTCACTGGTGGTTTGCTCCATCTCATGGATCTTTGTGGAGGATCTTCCTACCTGGAATCATGAACTGTGGACCTGAACCACTTAGGCCTTGGCCTAATGTATACTTGTTGCGGCTGCTCAATATCAGTCTCCTGCTATAGCTCATCCTCCAAGTCAATGATTGAAGGATCTTGTCCACCTAACTCCCTCTAATTACTAGAACATGTGCCTTGTGTCTGTACCTATACCTATACCTCTGGCCCCTCCAACTTGACCCCCGAAACCTATGTTGGTTGTTGCTCTGTTGATAAGTCCATAGATCTCTGCAAGGCCCTATCCTCACCAAAATGGACATCCTTTCTCACAATTATCCTCATGCAAGTAGGTATGTATACTATGTATACCTTCAAAGTCTTGTTGTATCCAACAAGTAACCCCTTCTCTCCAGAGGGTCCAGCTTCTTCCTAGTGTCAGCATCAACATAACTATAATAGACACCCCTAAATATGCGAATGTGACTCACATCTAGCCAAGTGCATGTGAAGACCTCCTCAGGTGTCTTCCTCCGCAAATTTGTGTGAGGACACCTATTCTGAATGTATACTGTAGTCCTATATGCCTCGGCCCAAAGGAATAGTGGCAATCCCCAATCAAATAGCATGGCCTTGGCTTCTCCTACCATAGTCCTGTTTTTCTATTCTGCAACTCCATTCTGTTGTGGGGTATGGGGCACAATGTGCTCCTTCTTGATCCCCTCTGTCGAACAATACTCCATGAACTCATTGGAGGTGTACTCACCCCCATTATCTATCCTCAACACCCGAAACTTCTTTCTTGTTTGGTTCTACATGAGAGTTTTGAACTCTTGGAACCTCTCAAAGACATACACACTAAAATACCCAGAAGCGAGGGATGTAAGTGAACCTGGGGATGAAGAGAATAGAGAAGAATCCGCACCTATGCAGGAGACACATGAGCTAAGGTATTTCAGATCGATTCTAGGAGCAAATTCAAGGCCAAAACCTGAGTTGTCTACCTATGATGGAAGTCTCATTGCTGAGCATCTCATTGACTGGATCAGTGAGTTGGATGATTCTTTGAGTATGATGAGATTGAAGAAGACAAGAGAGTCAAATTGGTTGTGACAAGGTTGAAAGGGAATGCATCCTTGTGGTGGGATAGTATGCAAGAAGAAAAAAGGAGGAAGAATAAGTCATTCATAAAGAGCTAGGATAGGATGGTAGCAAAGATGAGGGCTAAGTTCTTGCCCAAAGATTACCATTTAATTCTGTATAGACAAGTACCGAACCTTAGACAAATATTGTTAACAGTGAGAGACTACACTGAAGAGTTCTACAAAGTAAACCTAAGGGCAGGATATTTGAAAGAGTTAGCAGAAAAAGATGCTAGATATTTCAATGGTCTAAGGATGGATATTCAAGAAGAGATCAGCATGATATCACCTAGAACAATGGAGGAGGCGTATCAATGTGCCTTGAGGGAAGAATAAAAGATACCGAGGAAGCAGAGCTTCAAGCAGAGGAAGAGGACAAGCAACTGGAAGAGGAAGATTTGGAGCATGGAGGGGAGAGCCGAATAACTCTAACCAGCAAGAGTAGCATGGTAGAGGAGGTGACTCTAGCAAATGAGGACCTTACCAAGGAGGTAGAGGTAGAGAAAGAGGCAGAGGAGTTGTCATTAGGTGCTACAAATGCAACCAGTTGGGGCATAAATCATTTGAATGTCTAGGGAAGGAAGACGTAGAATAGAGAGGAGCCTAACCTACGTAGCTCAGAATGAGTAGCAGCAATAAAAGTCGACAGTGGCGGAATTTTTTCCAGAGACAGGAGAGGATTTGATGATGAATAAGGTCTTATTGAAGCCTGAGAAGGAGCAAGCAGAGCCTGCTCAAAGAAAATGTTTATTCAGCACCACGTGTAAAGTCCAAGGGAAGTGTTGTAAGATGGTGATTGATAGTGGGAGCACTAACAATCTTGTTTACACAGAGATGGTGGAGAAGCTGAGTTTAAAGAGGACTAAGCATCCTATTCCATACAAGGTATCTTGGTTACATAAAGGACATCAAATCTTGGTAAGTGAGCATTGTGAAGTTGATTTCCAAATAGGTCCATATAAGGACAAGATTCTTGTGATGTTATGCCCACGGATAATTGTCATATACTGTTAGGAAGACCGTGGCAATTTGATAAGAAAGTGATTCATGATGGTAGGAGTAATTGTAATAGTTTTGAGAAGAATGGGATAAGACATCTACTTCACCCTTTACAAGAAGATGGTACAACAGGACAATCGACACCCAAAGCCCTGATGTTGTCGAGAAAAGAATATTTGCAACAGATTGAGAAGGACGAGTTGAACTATGATGTGGTATGCAAACCGAGAGTGGTGAGAATGAAGACTAACATGACAGATCTACCTGAGGAGATTCAAGAGATGCTGAGTGAGTTTAGTGACATCGTGGTGGATGATTTTCCTAATGAGTTACCACCAAGGAGGATATAAGCCATCAAATTGATTTTATTCCAGGAGCCAGTTTACCAAACAAGGAAAGTATAGGTTGACACCTCAAGAGAATGAAGAAGTGAGGAAACAGGTCCAAGGATTGTTGGACAAAGGATTGGTCCAGAAGACTCTGAGTCCATGTGCAGTACCAGCAATACAGACACCAAAGAAGGATGGTGAATGGAGGATGTGTACTGACTCCAGATCAATTAACAAGATTACTATCAGATATAGGTTTCCATTACCAAGGATGGATGATATGATGGATTGCCTAAGTGGAGAAACATGCTTTTCAAAACTAGATTTGAAGAGTGGATATCATCATATCGTAATCAGAGAAAGAGATGAGTGGAAGACAACCTTCAAGAAAAATGATGGGTTGTATGAGTGGTTGGTCATGCCATTTGGATTGTCCAACGCACCAAGCACTTTTATGAGATTGATGAATGAAGTCTTGAGAGATTTCATAGGTAAGTTTGTGACAATTTACCTTGATGAAATTTTGGTTTTCAGCCAAACAGAAGAAGAGCATCTGAATCATTTGAGATATGTTTTAGAGAGGCTGCAATGGGAAAAGTTGTTGATAAATGTGAAGAAGTGCACATTTATGAAGTCAGAGCTAGTATATTTAGGTTTTGTTAGCTCAAGATATGGGTTGAAGTTGGATCTAGAAAAGTTGCAAGCAATCATTGATTGGCCTTCACCTAGGAACATATTTGAGGTAAGAAGTTTTCATGGATTGGCAAGTTTTTATAGGAAATTTATAAAGAATTTCAGTGGTATTTGTGCATCTATTGTCGAGACAATTAAGAAGGATAGACATCCATTTCAATGGACAGTAGAGGCTGAAAGGAGTTTTTCAGTTCTTGAAGAATAATATCACTAAGAAACCAGTATTGAAGTTATGAGACTCCAAACACCCTTTCCAAGTAAAGTGTGATGCCAGTACAATAGCAATTGGAGCTATGCTTAGTTAGGAGGACGGACTTATAGTGTATTTCAGTGAGAAGTTGAATGTTGCAAAGCAGAAGTATTCATCTTATGACAAGGAATTTTGTGCTATTGTTCAAGAAATGAAGCATTAGATACATTATTTGATGCCTAGAGAATTTGTGTTATATTCTGATAACCATGCATTGCAGTACATTATGCAACAACCTAAGTTGAACCTGAAGCATGTCAAGTGGGTTGAGTTCTTACAAAGCTTTACCTTTGTGTTGAAACACATAAGTGGATAGTCAAACAGAGTGGTTGATGTCTTAAGTATGAGACTGTTGATTATGCAAGAGAATCAGATCCAAGTCTTGGGATTTGAGCATTTAGGGGATTTGTATGAGATTGACATTAATTTCCAGGAGGCTTATAGGGCTTGTAAGAATCCACTGGAGGTGGATGGAGAGCCATGGATGGAGTATACGTTACAAGATGGTTTACTCTTTAGAAACAGAAAATTGTGTATACCAAAGTGTTCCATGAGAGAGAACTTGATACAAGAAAAACACAATGGAGGTATGGCAGGTCACTTTGGAAGTGATAAAAACTTTGGACAGTTAGGTCATTTCTATTTTTGGCCAAGGATGAGGTCTGAATTTGAGAATTTTGAAAGCGGATGTAGAGTATGCCAACATGTTAAAGGAAGAAGCCAAAACACAGGGTTGTATACACCATTGCCTATTCCAACTAGGCCTTGGGATTCTGTGAGTATGGATTTGATTATGGGTTTGCCAAGAACTCAGAAGGGACATGGTTCTATCTTCGTGGTTTTTGATAGATTCACTAAGATGGCACATTTCATTCCATGCTACAAGACTAGTGATGCTACACACATTGCTAGGCTTGTTTTTCAATGAAGTTGTGAAGCTACATGGTTTACCTAGAAGCATTGTATCAGACAAAGATGTGAATTTCACAGGTCATTTCTGGAGGACCTTGTGGAATAATTTGGGTACCAGACTGAACTTTAGTTCATCATATCACCCATAGTCTGATGGACAGACAAAGGTAGTTAATAAGAGTCTAGGGAACCTATTGAGAATTTTGATTGGAGAGAGTCATAAGTAGTGGGACAGAGTGTTAGCTCAAGCTGATTTTTCCTATAATGATTCATCAAATAGAAGTATAGGGATGAGTCCATTTAAAATTATTTATGGAATACATCCAAGGGGAGTGTGTGAACTTCGTGATTTAGGTCAATTGGAGAAAAGGAGTGCTGATGGAGAAGAGTTTGCAATGAGGATCAGTGAACTACAGGAGCAAGTGAAAGCAAGGTTACAATAGAGTAACACCAGTTACAAGGCTAGAGCATATTCCAAAAGGAGAGAGAAGAACTATGAAGTAGGAGATTTGGTCTTAGCATATCTAAAGAGAGACAAATTTCCAAAAGGAGAGTATAACAAGTTGAAGATGAAGAAGATTGGACCTTGTAGGATACTCAGAAAATTCTCAGCAAATGCTTATGAGTTAGAGATTCCTACAGGAGTGGGTATTTCACCAATATTTAATGTTGCGGATCTATATCCTTATGTAGCAGGTGATACTGGAACCTTTGTAGAAGGTGAAGATCCGACTGAAGACCTACAATGGGTGGGGCAAATGCCTGCGGCATAGCCATTGGAATTTGAGGCCATTCTGGACACTAAAGTGGTAAAGAGTACAAGAAAGGGGTACTATCTGGAGTATTTGGTCAAATGGAAGAAGAAACCAAAAGAGGATTCTACTTGGATGAGCGTTGCAGAGTTGGAAGCCAAGGGTTTCACTATGGCTAATCTAATGAACAAGGGTTCATATTTTTCACCCTTGCGAGTCTGATGCAGGAGCATCACGGAATGCCATCAATGTGATGATTTGGTCACATATTGTGGCATATTTTTGTTTGTTTTAATGAGTCATCATTTGTTAGCGCAAGTAGGAATGATGGCGGATCATGACTCCCTGCGTGGAGATCAAGCCGCAGTTTGTTTTGTTGAGACAAGGACGTTTTCATCATGTGTTGTGGTTGATTGTTTATTTTCAGTTGCAAGACCACTAGGTAGGGAAGTAATAGATTAGCTTAAATAGGCAAATTAGAGAAGTAGAGGGGGTTGTGCTCTAAAGCATTAGAATTTTGAATTTGTAGAGGAAAGGACATACCTGCGTTTGGTTCCACTTGTAAATATTTTGAATAGACCGAAGAAGAGGTCTGAGCTGTGTGTTTGTGTTTTTTCTTAATAGGAAGAGTAGATGTGTGTTTGCAGTGTTATTAGCCTCTATGCATTTACTGTTTTGACTATGAATCCGTGAAGATCCGACTTCAGTGTTTTCTTGAACATCTGTGTATTTCTGTGAAATTATTAATTCAAGTGTTAAATTGTTGCTTGAATAGATGAGATAGGTCGTAGATGCATGCATAGAAGTGTTAGGCTAATTAATCTTAAAGATTGCAGGCTGGATTAATCGTTCCTTTGATTAATCAGCGTAGCACGCAGATTTTCTGCCTTAACAAGTTTTTTGTCGAGAATGAATAGTGGAGATTGAGTCCGCAGATGAAGATGTGACGGTCTAGAAGAGATTCACAATGGAATTTGTGAGGACGATAACAGATCTACAAAGATCTATGAGATCTACATCAAAGAGTAGATCGACGGTCGTGGAGAAGGCTGCATAGATTTGACAGCTGAGAAGATTATGGAAGAAAAGTTGCAGAAGGAAATTTGTGGGGGAGCAACTTTGGAAAGTTGACATCCCGCATCCGTCATCCCGCAACCTGCTTGTGGAAAGCCTACTACGGAAACTCGGTAGCGAAAACATAGTTGTGGGGAGGCCTGTTATGGGAACTCTATTGCGGAAGCAGAATTGTGGGGAGGTAATTTTAGAGCAGAATTTGGCTGAGGGATGAATTTGGTAATCCTTCTAAGTGTAGGAGCCACTAGATCCTGGAGGTGTTGGTTGGGTTGGCTGTGGTTTATCCCACCTACACCACAAATTCATCCCATAGTCTCTTCCAATTAGGGAGCTTCTCCCTAGCTACAACACCTTTGACAAAGGTGTCCCATGGCTTAGAGAATCCATTGAGGGCTATCCAAACTAGCTCCTCATCCACTATCTTAGAGACAACATCTCCAATCCCATCCCTAATCTGTGTGAGCCTCATGAGATAAGGCACCATTCCTTCTCCCTTGGCTATCTTGTCGTTGTGCATCCTCTGTTGCAGCACCATATTTCAGTTCTCGTTCTTGCTTTGGCACATACTCTCCAAAGTCATCCACATCTCTGTTGTGGTCTTCTTCCTGGATAGGTGAGAGACTATATGGTCCTTCAACCCATCCATGATAATCAACATGGCTCTGGAATCAATCTTCTTCCAAGCTATCAGATCTGTCGGATCTGTGGGTGCAACTTGTGTGGATTCAATGTGATCCCCTGCATCATTGACATCCAGGATCCTTGTGATCCTTTCTTTCCATGTAGGAGAGTTATGTTCCCCTTGGAGTCTATCCTCAACTCTCAATTGTATGGACATATTGAAGTCTACCTATCAAGCCTTAGATCTAGAAGTCTAGGTATGTGTCTTCCTATAGATATGCCCCTGATCTATCATTGTTGCTGTAAATATCTCAGCTTTAGCTCACTAGAGCTCTGATACCATGTAAATTTTCCTTTAATATTCAAACTAGGGCTAAACAGCGTATTCAAAATTTATATTGATAACCACACATGAATAGATTTTACAAGTATGCAGCGGAATATAAAGTACTGAGAAATAAATCACAACATCACATCACAATATTGACACTATTATTTTGGGTATGGAAACTTCTGGAAAAACACAAGATGGGAAAACCAGTGCAGCAGTTAGATGTAGATTTTATTATGAGAAAATATGGAACATTTACAATCACTACAAATTCACCCAAACCTAGAAAATGCAACACCCCAGCAGAATCACTAGGAAAATCCTAGCTAAACACCAACACCCTCCTGCATGAGTGTATGGCCCACTGTATGGTCTCCCACACGTGCGGATCTGTACAGTTGTACGAATGTAATCCTATTGTACATAATTTGTACGACAACTGTATGGAATCTGTACAGTCTATATGACCTTCCTGTGTAGCTTTTGTGTATAGATCTGTGTGGGCTTTGTCCTGCATGGTAGCTCGATGATCCTATTTGCTCGCTCCTCCGTCTTCCCAGCTAAATCCTCTATCTGAATTTCTCTCCCTGTTTGTATCATGTCTTTGTCATAATACAAGTGTGTGTGTCCTAATCACCAATTGACCTTTCTTTTCTAACTTTATGAAAAGCAAAAACCCTAATTTCATTTTCACTTTATACAAAGTATTTTAATTTATTTTCCAAAGTAAACTTGGGAAAAGTAAAATAAATACAACTGCTATCCTGATTTAAGTATTATGCATGCAAGGACACTTGCATGTAGGCATACCTTCCTTGTTGTTGTTATTTTAACACTTTTCTTGATCAAAGAAATACACAAACTTGAAAATTCTCTTCTTACAAGTTTACAACATCATATATTGATTTGCATTACAAAGATGCATCAATCTGACCATCATACCATACAACTCATATGCAATCCCATGAACTAAGAATGATTCACCAATGCCTGCATTTTGGTTTACATTTATAAGGCTTATGAATGCTCAATGAGAGAATAGAAAGTAATTTCAACCAATCAGCCAAAAAAACCAATAAGACAAGCATGTTCAATGCATTTAAACTCATCAATGCCATCCTAAGAATTACATCAACCTTCAACAATACCATTGCTATGATCATGGAAATAGACCTCATAATCTTATATATAGTAAGTACAACACATTGTTGCCCGTAAAAATATATACAAAGTTTAACCATACCATTATAAGCAAATCACACTCTTCAAATGAATATTCCAGGTGTGATAACTTATATCTTTGTGATGCAAGTGGATATGGTAAAACTATTTTGTCACTACTTAGTGCAATTTAGCCAAAGCTTGATTATACAATTGCATGAAAGATAACACTTTTCTCAAATTGTTTAATCCAGATTACAACCACACATCATGTTTATTTTCCCATAATGAAAACAACATATACTAGTAAAAGTTGGCATTCTAAACAATATACTAAAAGAACAATGATCAAGAATTCCATTCTTACCATGATATTTAATCTACAAAATCCATACAATTCCTCAACAATTATCCAAATCCACCCTTGTTACTGCAAATAAGCTTCTCAATAGACAACCAAGCAACATTATATAAATTTCCCAATGATGATAAATTTTCCCCTTTGGTCCAACTTAATTAGATTGATAAAATTAAATTAAATATACATCAATCCATCTGCTTCATAATAATTCCTCATCAAATTTACATTGGAATTGAAAGGAACTACAAGCCCAACAATTGGCTATTCAATCTTACTATTGACTCCATATGCTCACACATACAAGCATATAGGAGAGAGGAAGATTCCCAAAGCTAAGATTTTTTTTACTTATACCGATGGATTTTCCATAAGTTATACGATGAATGCCATGTATGTGAAACAATTCAATTCAGCAAATTTAACATGTCATATTTAAATTCAAGCAAGGAAGATGCCCATAACTGAAATGCAATTTCAATTACCAAACTTTTCAAACCTTTCATAATGACCAGCAAGGAAAATACCCATAAGTATGTTGGAAGTTCACTTCTTAAATACCCTTCGCAAGGAAAAAATTTCAATTATTGGATAATCCAAACATTTTATACTTAGAGTATATCGAAATCCCTTCGTTGAGCATCCATTTCTCTTTTCAACTATCATAATTTATGTATATATTAGGCAAATCTCTTTGTTATAGCATCTTTTGCCACCTCATTGCATTGATTCTTGTATTGGCTTGAGTTATGATCCCTTCCTACTTGCAGACTCCCTTTCCTTACTTGTGGACTACATTTCCCCTTTTGTCCCTCCTCTAAAATTCTTTAAAAAAACCATTTTGCAAGTCATACACTCCCTACCATTGTCTAGAGTGCATATATATGCTTCCTATCAATGTGTAACCCACATATGCATTTATTTGGCACAACAAATACAAAATTGGTTTAAATTTGGGTGAATTGTACGGGTTCCTCTAGTTCTTGACCTCCTATTGCCCATGAATAACTACCCTAACTACTATAACCACATGTTTGGAGTATAAAAATAATATAAGGGGTAGAGGAGAAAGGGGAAATCATGAGGACATCATTATGATGGCCTTTGTTGCTAGAATATGCAAGCCCATTTTTCTTGTGTTTGCAAGTTGTCCCCTTTAGATATGGAAACCCTTGTTTCCAACATCCTTTGCCCCTTGTATCTTGTCAAAAAGAGATGAATCAATGAAAGCATCATTATGTTGGCATTTTGCTACTAGAATCTGCAAGCCCCTTGTTTGTGTGTCTGCAAGTTGTCCCCTTCATATCTAGAAACCCCAATTTCCAGTGGTCGTTGCTCCTTGTTTCTCATCAAAAAGAAGTTAATTCCTTTTCTTGGACATGTTTTAAGCAAAGCATTAGGAGATTGAGTTGCTCTTTAGTGGTCTAGCTGGAAGAACTTATATGTGGGTTCTAGAACAATGTTGCAATAGTAACATGTTGTATCTTTCATTGTTCTTCTTGTTAAATTAATAAAGGACTTTATTTTCCATATATTTTAATCTGTTAAAGTTCATGATTATAATATGTGAAAATATGATTATTTAATCAATTAATGGATTTTATTCCATTTAATATATTTATATATTTGTAATTATAACTACCTATATTGCAGTTCTCTTTCTCTTTGCATGCATCTTACTGGAGAAAGTGTTGAAGTGGAAGGTTGGAAAATCTTCAAGTGAAGGATCTACATCAAATGTTTGGATCCAGGTTTGTTTTCCTATTCCTTATTATTAATTTGTTAGTTAGTTATAAATAAATGAACGTTTCTTGAGGAATTGAGATAATCTTTTTGAGTCATTTCTCTCATTGATTTCCCCTTTCTCCTCTACCCTTCAGATTCTTTTTATACTCCAAATAGGTAGTTATAATAGTTAGAGTAGTTATTCCTAGGCACTAGGAGGTCGAGAACTGTAGGAACCTAGATAGCTCGCACTAATAGGAAGGGTATATACGAGGCCTAGACACTAATAGGGAACATATGACTTTCAAAATGAGGTTTTTAAAGAAATTCAAAGGGACAAAAGGGGAAATGTAGTCCACAAGTAAGGAAAATAAGTCTTTAAGGAAGGGATCATAACTCAAGCCAATACATGCATTGATGCAATGAGGTGGAAAAAGATGTTATAATAGATGACCCCTAATGTGTGAGGTTAGAAAAGAAATTGATGGTTGAAATACATTATGAATCTCCAAAGGTGAGTTCATATGTGGCCCAGGTAGAAATCATCTAACACTAGCCATAAGAAGAACCTATGACAAAAGAATACTATTTTCCCAAAGTGAGCATACCCATGCTCAGGAGTGACAAAAGCATGGCTGCCAAATCAAGTGCATTGTGGATCCATGATATGTATAGCTAAGAAGTGATCATGGCCACGAAAAATAAATACACATTGGATCCATGTCAAAAGATATCATATGCATGGAGAGATACACAATGGAGTTATTTCTTAGAATAAGAGGGGGATATCTAGAACAATTGTTGTACAAATTGGTCCTCCAAAAATATCAATGTCATAAATGAAGGAATGACACATTCGAATGCAAGTCGATGTTAAAATTGTTGTGTCATTTAGATATTCAAGCAATGAGTCAAATATTATTGATGCAATAAAAGGATAATGAAGATACACATTGAAAAAATCAAACCACATAGGAAACGGATGAGTATAGCTCAAATAATTACAGTATCATCGTCATTAATTAAATCTGATGTTACAATAGTTTACATAGGAAAATAATTCGAATCAATTAGGGATGGATTCGAATCTCCCCACTGGATGTGACTGTATCTGACTGACTAGCTAACTCATAGTGTCTCAATCAATATCGGAGGCCAAATAGCCAACTCCAGATGTCTAACAAACTAATACAATCAGTAATAAACAGTTAACTAAGTGTAATGGAAGTGGTTGGAGAGAAAAGGCGCATATCCCACATGCAGCCACGCATTAGCCATGCATAACTAGCGCTAATTGAACTGATTGTGATCTAAATAAAATTAAATGGAAGCTAACTAATCTTAACTAGTTCCAACTCCAACTAATTGAAGGAGGTTGGTGTTGAGACTCCAAGTGGCTCCTAAAATGTAGGGATTGGCCTAGGAGTTGCCCCAATTGATGCATGCAAGTGCAGTCAATGGAAGTTAACCTCTATCATTGTTCCCCACACTCTAGTAACTGGTACATGTGGCCCCATTAGGCCAAGTGAACCCAATGGTACTAGTGGACCCAATTAATTAATTAAGACTCTTAAGTTAGGATAAATAATCTAATAGATAGTTGATCAAGGGAGGATTAATAATCCTAACACTCCCCATGAATCCTAACTTGGACAACTATGGGCCCTGGAAACAAGGCCATAAGTCACCCATGTACAATCTAAAAGATAAAATGTTTCTTAATACAACTGAGGAAATAGGGGAAAACCTCATGGGAAACCACCCCCCCGCTCAAAATAAGCAGAAAATAGAAAGCATGCAAGCTATATTTAGAAGAAAGAAGCTTCCTCCTTAGAAAATTAACTTGAACAAAATATGGTTGCAAAATTGCAGCTCTATGCAGCAGCATGGTCCATCTATGCACCAACATCCTAAAGTTGTGCATGTGAACCTCTTAATGTACTTATGAACTAATGATTCTGTATGTTTCTTTTGGACAGTGAATGTAGAGAATGATCAAGTATCTTCTTCTGTGGGCCATATAGTTGATCATTCTCCATCATCAAGTAGCACTGACCTGGAACCTTGTTGCACCACTCTGTAGGGAGAGAATATGTGAGAGCTAGTGTAGCATGTTCATTCTGATACTAGGACCTAGTTCTTCTTCTATCTTATGGATGTCCAGCACCTCTTCCAGCTGCATCTAGAAGCTTTTGAGCCCATTTGGGCTTAGGATTTTGATTTGGAATTGATACTGGATCTAGATCTAGAATCTCGTGAGATTCAGTCTCAATAGCAAGTTCATGTTGTATTTGATCTTTATAATATGAATCGGAAACTTGTAGAAAATCGCCTCATCAAAAATAGGTGGAGGAGTGATTATACCTTCCTGTGTTGCTGATAGTGGTGTGTCATGCACCTGATGATCTTCTTCAAACTGAACACTCCTTTCAATGAAGCATCTCCTGGTTGCAACCTCCATCAGTTTGTAAGATTTTGCATCTTCTGCATCTCCCAGCAGAATGCATTCGCTACTTTGGGATTGGAAGGCATTCCTCTTATCAAGTGGTATTCTGGCCCAAGATTTGGAACCAAAAACTCTCAAATGAGAGACATTGGGATTATGCCCATGCAGTGCTTCGAATGGAGTGACCCTAACCACTGATTTATGAGGCACTATATTCTACAAATACGAAGCATAGTTCAATGCTTCAACCCAAAGACAAGGAGGGAGATGTTTAGCATGGAGAAGGCATGTTTCCATCTCCTTTAGTGATTTGTTCTTCCTCTCAAACAAACCATTCTGTTGTGGTGTGTATGGAACTAAGTGTTCCATTCAAATCCCCTCTGATTCACAGAAATTATGGAAGTCTCCTTTGATGTACTCCCCTCCTTTATCAGATCTTATAGACTTGATTTTCTTGCTGAAACTGTTCTCAACCATAGCTTAAAAAAATTTAAAAGTCTCAAAAACTTTTGATTTTTGTTTCATGAAGTAGACCCAGTAGTACCTAGAACAATTATCAATAAAGGTGAGGAAATACATGCAACCATTAATGGATTTTGTGGGCATAGGTCCAGCTACATCACTATGTATCAAATCAAGTATAGAGGCAGCTCTATGTTCCTTCCCAACATCATACCTCTTTTCTGGATGCTTACCTACCAAGCAACCAACACATACTTCATTGGAAGTTTGGATGGAAGGCAAACCTTCAACCATTTTATCATTGTGGAGTTGCTTGGGATATTTGAAATTGAGATGGCCAAATCTCTCATGCCAAACCTTGCTGGTATTGTTAGCATGATAAAATAAAGCTATAGGAGGAGAGACAGGTACAAAATGTGAGAACTCATACGCTTTAGTAGACTGATTTGCAATTCCTTTCACTATGAGTTGTCGTGTGGATTTTTCTGTGATCTCAATTGTCTCTGAATTGAATGTAACTCTCTTGAGAGAGCTTGTATGAGTCATTTGATAAACGGATAGCATATTAGCTGCAAGGGAGGGCACATAGAGTACATTCTTCAATTCACCATGCTTCACTCTGACTGATCCCCTTCCTTCTACTAGAATCTAGGAATCATCTCCCATGTGAATATTAGGCCCCTTTGACAATGTAAGGACTGAGAAGGATTCTTTGGAGGAAACCATTTGGTTGGATGCCCCAGAATCAATTATGTATGTTGTAGATTGAGTAAGGCTGTCTTTCAAAGCATGGAACTTTTAATCATCTTCTGTATGTGGTTCTTCATCAGCCTTATTTGCTCATTGTGGGAGAGCAATGTTATGCTGGTTGAGGAGATCTGCATTAGAGGAAATTTGGGGTCTAAAATCGGCCTTATAAGAACACGTGCCAACAATATGTTTTTTTGAGTTAGAATTCAAGAACTAATAGAATTCCAATAAAATGATTCAACCATAATGGTTGAATTGACATATTTGTCATAAAAAAAACTACTTTTTTTTACGTATTTTTGACATATCTTCCTTTGTTTTTACTCAAATTTCGATCGAGAGAGCTCGTTGGATGTAGAATTTGATTCCGCATCCAATGAGTACACACACTTCATACTTTTGATGGACCACAGTACCCCAAAAACAAGAAATGCTTGAAAAAATGTGATGATGATGTCATCATCACATTTTTTCAGGTATTTCTTGTTTTTGGGGTAGCGAGGTCCGTCAAAAGTATGAAATGTGGGTGCTCGTTGGATGCGGAATCAAATTCCGCATCCAATGAGCTCTCTCGATCGAAATTTGAGTAAAAACACATGGAGGTATGTCGAAAATATGAACACAAAAAGTAGTTTTTTTCTTTTTTCCTCCAAAATTAATAAACATTATTTTATTATTTTAACTATTATTTTATTATTTTCCTTAGGAGGCCCATTTTAGACCTCAAAATTCCTCTAATCACAGTTGATCATTCTGCTTCTTCATACAATGATCTTCAAGGTGAAAACCCTTTTCACAATAGGGACATAACTTCTTTTCAAATTTCTTCTTCTTAGAGTTGGAGGCTCCTTCTAAAGTCTGTTGATTCTGTTTAGGCTTTGAATCAGTTGTTTTAGGCTCTTTCTTCTTTGAATTCCCTTTGTCTTGCGCTTTGGAAGAGTCTGTCACTAGGAGAGCTTGATCTTTGGAGGTCTTAATGACTCCCATTCGAATCAATTTCTCTTGCTCCTTGATCAAGGACTCATAAAAGGAATCAAGTGAAGGAATATTCTAATCCAAAAAGGAATCCCTTTTCGAATGGGAGATTAAAACAAATACAGAATACTCTGGGCTGAGTTTGTTGAGAATGGAGAGCTCATTTTGCTCATCCTTCCTCTCTATTATGCATTGTCTGCATTGGAGTGCTAGAGACTTGAATTTAGTAAAGAATTGCTCTATTGTTTCGAAATTGTTGGGATGTAAGGCTACTAGCTCATTCTCCAGGAGGTGTCCCTGAAGCTCATCTTGTTTTCCAAGCAAGTCTTCAAGCTTCTCCCAGGCTTCTCTGGGTGTCCTCAAACCTTCAAGGTGGAAGATGAGATCTCTGGATATATGAGTACATATATAACTGAAAGCTTCATCCAAGCGGTTCAAAAATTTGTTCTTCTCAACTGGCTGATGCTCAACCTCCCTTCCAAGTATTATCTTGTAGTATCCAAGCTTGCGCAAGGAAAGCTGCATATCTGCCCTCCAATCAATGTAATTGAAGGGTGTAAGGATCCGAGGAGTAGAAGGTAGAGAATTCATAATTCTTCGGTTGAAAGGACACAATTCTTCACACAAGCTATGTAGCATCTGTAGAGTTTTCATTACAAAACACTAAAACATTCAAATTGTTAGAATCATGCTTTTCCTCTCAACATGAACATGTTTCAAGGTCTGTCACGCCCGCATCGCCACTTTGAATAAATCCAGAGGAAACAAGGTACCTTTTGTGGGACTTATGTGGAAACCCAACTGCTTTTGATGTTCAATGGAGAGAGATAAACATGAAGCCTACCAGATATGGCTCTGATACCATGTTAAAACTGTTGTGCCATTTAGATCTTCAAGCAATGAGTCAAATATTATTGATGCAGTAGAAGGAGAATGGATATACACACTGAACAAATCAAACCACACAGGAAACATATGAGTATAGCTCAGATAATTACAGTATCATTGTCATTAATTAAATCCAGTGTTACAATAAAAATTTACATAGTAAAATAATTCGAATCAATTAGGTATGGATTTGAATCTCCCCACTGGATGTGACTGTATCTAACTAACTAGCTAACTCATAGTGTCTCAATCAATATTGGAGGCCAAATATCCAACTCCATATGTCTAACCAACTAATACAATCAGTAATAAACAATTAACTAAGTGTAATTGAAGTGGTTGGAGAGAAAAGGCACCTATCCCACATGAAACTATGCATTATCCATGCATAACTAGCGCTAACTGAACTGATTGTGATCTAACTGAAAGTAACTGGAAGCTAACTAAGCTTAACTAGTTCCAACTCCAACTAACTGAAGGAGGTTCGTGCCGAGACTCCTACTGGATCCTAAAATGTAGGGATTGGCCTTGGAGGTGCCCCAACTGATGCATGCAAGAGCAATCAATGGCAGTTAACCTCTATCGGTGTTTTGCACACTCTAGTAACTGGTACATGTGGCCCCATTAGGCCAAGTGGACCCAATGGTACTAGTGGACCCAGTTAATTAATTAAGACTCCTAAGTTAGGATAAATAATCTAATAAACAGTTGATCAATGGAGGATTAATAATCCTAACAGTCGAGTGATAGCATAAATAAGTGATTCCACCATAGATCTGATGTATTCCAATCAAACCACCGATGGTGCGAGTCTACACCATGCACATAGAGATTGAAGTCAAACATAGTGAGACATAATTTGATTATTAGCATTTAGTGTATAATGTTAACAAATTAAATCCAACTCATTGATAATGTAAACGAGTGGAAAGGTACCTAGTACAATATAGAAAGTGTGAATAGATTGGCTAATGTAAAACACTTGTAGACTTTAACAATCAGGTGACATTGATGTATTCCCAATGTCGATAGTGAGGAATCCTACCGCTAAACATTACAAGTTCCAAGGTACTAAAAAGACTCTAGATCCCCATCCTAGAGAAAATGAGTGGAATTCGATGGGAAGAGATCCACTAGAAGGAGGGCATTAAGGCATCCCCTATCATCCAACACGAGGAAACAAGAGAAGGACAAATATCTGAAAGAACACATAAATAGTTACTAATTATGAATCATACTTGACATATGAGACGGATGACATGAAAAAATTCAGGAGTTTTGAGGAGTAGATGACACAGGATCGAACTTCCCTTGAACAAGAAACACGACACAATAAGTGACTTATGAAACATATACCCAAGAACGAATAAGAATGTAAGTATAGGATACATGAGACATCAACAAACACTCCATAGTAACTGGAAGAATAACCAATTGGATGAGTAAAGACTAAAAAAATGGTTCAATTTCCTAAAGATATACTAAACCCAATTTGCATAAATAAAGACTTGAGACAACGTGATTTGTTCAAGGGTGACAAGGTTGTTGCTAAAAATAAGAGAGAACTAAATATTTCCCATCCATCTTTTTTATATATTTTATTGTTGTCTTTTTCATGTTATTAAATCCTAGAAAATAATCAAATAATTCTATGATATAGAGGAAGAAATGAGCATCAGAAGGCATGAAACTATGTTCCAAGTGCATGGAACAAACCTATGCAAAACAAAATGCAAAAAAGGCATTAGGAACGAGGTGAACACTTATCAGCATGTTTCTTCCAATGATACAATCTAGAATACAAATGCAATGGGTGCAAGTGACTAGCAAGATAATGGATGCAATGATAGTATGAGAGTTGCAATGAAGCATTAGGCATACTTGTGCAAGTAGTAGTGAGAAAAGACAAATGCATAATGAAAAAACATGGCATCCTTATAGGGAATGGCCAAAAATATATGAGAAAGAGAGGCATGTGGCTTATTTTCAAAGCCATGGTAAAACTCTAAAGGCTCTTGATCGTATGAGAATAAATCAGCATGGGCACCAAAATGGGAAGAGGGTGCTGACTGCGGTGTCCCGTGTTAGTTAGGATTTTATGTTTGACTAATGCAAAATGAAAATAGAGATGGTTGATGAACCAATACCCAATGGGTTCGTCCCTAGGGAAAAGTCAGGTGGAAAAATTTACAAATGTATCATAATGAGGGGGAAGCCTAAACCTATATGCAAGTTTTGAAAATACCTGATCGATTCAATAAGCGTGCAAACATGATCCTTAAGAAACCATGAATCCAACTTAAAAATATGTCTCTAAGAAACAACAATATTATGATCATGTCTAAAAAATATAAAAATAAAGATCTAATACCGGTCACTTTGGGAGGACCATTTCAACTTCAATATATTCAACAATATGCATTACCAAGGAATAGTCTACCAATGAAGACTCAAGAGTGCCAAGGCATGAGGACCTATAATTAATAAGATCAAACTCACATGGAAGATCAAAGCTAGAAGCAATAATGGAGTCTCCGGGAACAAACTCGTCATCGCAAGAGTTTAAGAATCTACTAACAAAATCAAACTCATCAGGAACACCAACTTGCACATCAATGGTGGATTCCAAAGAAAAAATACTATTGTCTAAGGATCCATAAATAGTGATATTAAATTCAAAAGGAAAATCAAGGATGATTTTATTGCACATAAGTCTAATATAGGGAGATGACCTTTGGAAAAGACGTAAATATATGAAGGAATGTTAGGCTCTACCATAGCCTCCAAGAGGGATTCATTCAAGGGAAGGATGTCATCCCAAAGTGAACAAATGTCAAAACATTCGCTTGAACCAATAGGGTGGAGGGAAGACTCTAATGCCCTCGTTGGATGGATCACTTGCTCAACTGTTGAAATCGAGTCCCAAGAAGGTGAGCATAAATGTAGAGGATTCTTCTAAGTATATGTTGGAAACGCGGGATATAAGGACACATAATTAACCTGTGGCAGGGTAGTGTCTATCGAAACACTAGGAATAGAAAAAGGGTATACTTGGTCTAAATTAAAGTAATGAGAAGGATCAACAAATGCAAGTCGATAAATAGCGACAATGCTTTCATTGTGACTAAAATGCATCACATGAAAGATGGTAGACACCACAACATTCATAAAATATACATAATCACGCCCAAGGAACATATTGGGCACTCCATAACCATAAAATCAATCAATATAGTCTTCCATGTAATGTAATAGGAAATGAGGAAGAAATACCAAAGGTTCACTAGGCCTTCTATCAAAATCCAACAACTGACTAGTAGTCGGCAAAAATTCGGGAGAACTCGAACCTCTCCAAGCACATGTGGATAACATACTAACAAAGGCTTCTTCATCAACCATACAATGACAAACTATCTATTGTTTAACTTGAACCTTTATTTGGAATGGTTCATAAGAAGGAAGGTGAGGCCTAAATAGACTATTCCAATCAAAATAAGAAATCATAAAGCTTGGTGGGGGTTCATTCAAAGTGAATTAAGTGCCCCCTGACTAGAAAGTGTTGAACTAGAAGTGAACAAAACTTGAGTGGTAGGAACATGACTCCCGAAAGGAAGAGTGGGTTTAATCAAATACTGCATCAGCTCGACCACTTGAATCTTGTCATTCTCCAAAGGAAGAGTGGGATTGACCAAATATTGCCTTGGTTCAACCACTTTAACATTAAAACTCCTAAGGGGAAAGTGGAATCAGTCAAACATTGCATTGAATCAATCACTTCATCAACCAAAGATTGAATGGGTTGTTGGGAAATTATAGGTTGTGTTATCAAAAAATATCTAGTGACTCTAAGTGTGGGTAATCCTATCCATGATGGAAGAGAGCCGCAACCACTAGGTCCTGCTAGTTGAGGAATCCTACCCCAAAAATGGTGTCAAGTTGGATAGGATCCTCTCTCTTTAGGATTCCTGATCTCACTTGTTATGGAAACAGACTAGCCATGGGAGGTGACCCCAACCAATATTTCCAAAGAATGATCCAAGAGTGATTCCAACTCTTCCTAAGTAGATGCTAGACCATTTTTTAAAGGCTACATTGTACTTAAAATGCTTTTAAAAGTTAATGGAGAAAGAGGTACCCTAGGAATTGTAGAAAATTCACTAAGATAGGATTAATAGGGTTAGCTAAGATATTTATGAGTATCAAAAAATGGACCAATGAAGTAAATCACCTAGTAACCTTTTGAAAATGAAGCATAGAAGGACAATCCTAAGGCCAAATTGTTCCATATCAATAACTTAAGGGGATAATTAATTTTTTTGATGAAATGCAATATAAAGGGGTTGCATTTATTTTCTGAAGGCCCTAACATCCGAATATCTTGTTGCAAACGAATAATCACACATACATAACTCCAAGCAATAATAAAACCAAGCATGCCAAGAAAAATGAGCAACACCCACTTGGTAGAAGTTGATTTGAGATTAGTGCCTACATATATGGAACTATGGAGTTAAATTTGGTTTGCCTAAAGTATAGATCAACCCTCAATACATCATAGGAATCTAACACAAATGAGAAAAATTACCCACAAACCCTGCATGCAAGAAAATTTTTGGAATACTTTATTAAAGAGATGACCAATGGTTTTTAGAGCTATTGTATCAAAATATCCAGGTACTCGCCTAATTTAGGGATGCTTTATGAATTTCTTTCTCCTTACTCGACAACCTTGAATAGATTCCATCCCAAGAGCTCACCCCAAACCAAGGTGCACTTGTTTTCCCAGTGACTTCAATCCCAAAAAAACAAATGAGACAACAATTAGAAAAGTGATTCCATGATGACTAAAAGATAAACTCTTTTTTTTGCTAAACCAAAACATCAAGTGGTATTAGGAGGAAATAGCAATAAAATAGATAGCCAAGGCATTGATTTCATTCATAGAAAACCCCCTGTCAAGAGAAGGAAGTTGCCCAAGCAATTCATCCTCTTTCCTTGCAAGCAAAACACGAGATAAAAATATCCAAGGAAAGAAGTGATTGAGATCTACCAATAGTAGGAGCTTAGTAAGAAAGGAAAATCTATCAACATCATCCAAGGCACAAGATTTTTGCGCCACATAAATTTCTGACTACTTGCATTGTTGAAATGGGCCAAAGATCCTTAACAATGAGGAGCTCTCTCTCTTTTAAAGATTGAGAGTGAAAAAATCCCTAGCTCATCCTTATGCTGATGGATGAGATTTGAAGATGCTAATACATAATCAACATATGAGATTTTATCTCAGTTTTATCTTTTTTAAATGGTTGGAAATGACTATCCATAGATTGGGGAGAATCACCTCCAAATTCCCAATTACAATGCTCTAGACACAATATAGATACATCAAATGACTTGCCAGGGGATCCAAGTTATCCCTTAGCTGATAACATTCCACTTTAATTTCATTGCCTAGCTCAATATCTAAGTCACAAAAAGAAGAAGGTGTTCCATCATAAACATAAACTGAACATGCTAATCGATAACATGTTGTGATGATAGGAAAAGTGGTCCAAATGTGTATAGGGGACTATCATAACAAATACCCAAGTCATATTTTTCCATTCATTTATCCCACCATCATACATCAAAGTCCTTTCTTATCTTAATTTTTCAATTTTCTGTTGAAATAAAATAATTAATAACACAACTACCCAAATATTTATCTTCCTTTACCAATATTGAAATTTTAATTGCACCGATGGATTCATAGATCTCAAAAAAAAAGAGATCCATTACTCATATTCCCATAAACAATATGATATGATCTGCTAGAAGATTTCTCCAAATAGTTTTTAAATATATAAGCTAATTATTTTCCACTACCCTTAGGAAAATAATTTAATTTAGCTAATTAATTCAATAATGGCTCAAATAATACTTGGAATGGTACAATTGGCCTAAAATGGAAAATATGTGATCAATGATGAACAATAGTGAAGTCTTGTTGTTGACTTGACCCTTTGATCGTGTCAAACCTAGGTTTAACCAAGTCAAAAAGTCTAAATTTGACCAAAAAATCAAGACGATTGAATAATCATATAGGATCCATGCAAGAGGTGTTAGTGCCTTTTGTTGTGAATATTTAATTGAACAACCATATTTGGTTGGACTCTTAATAGTCGAAACCGACTTTCATGTTTAATAGTAAAATAAGAATAATGTATTAGATGATGGATATAAAATTACAATAAGCTCGCCTTTATAAGGCTTGAGCAAGCATAGTGAAGGGTTACGCCCTTTCACTAGTAACCTAATAATCTATTTATTTATAATTAATAATATTAATTAAATATTCACAACATTGCCTTCCCCTTGGGAAATATTTGTCCTCAAAGCTTGAGTATTTTCCTAGTGTCGTCCTTCATTCTAATTCAATGTCGGTATTAGAATCAGACGATATTTCTTGTGCAGATACTTGCACTTCCTTTCCATTGATGATTCTACAATGTATTGTCTGATTTTTCCTACATTTATGGACAGGGGTCCAGTCATCACCACATCGACGACATATGTTTTTCTTCTTTTTTCTATTAGCAGAGTAATTGTTAGATGAGTTCGACCTATTTTCCATTTCATAGGCATATGATTGAGGTTTGTGGCACTGATGACCAAGTGACCACTTATCTTCACAGTACCTACATTTTATCTCTTTTTCTTTTCGATAATGGTTATCGCCTCTTGTTTTTATTCCTTCTAATTTGTGTTCTGTGGCTTTTGCTTTATGCCTTGCTACTTCCATGTTAGGTATTTCATGCAACTTTAGTTCTTTTTGGAGGTATGGTTTAAAACCTCCTAAATAGGTTTCGAGTCTTTGCTTTTCAAAAGAAAAAAAACATACTCGTGTCGATAAGGATTCCCACTGATGTGTGAATTCTTCAACGTTTCCGACCTGTTGTAATCTGGTAAGTTTACTAAAAAATCCATCTTATCTGATTCCTTGAAAGCTATTAAAAAAATAATTTTTGAACAAGTTCCAGGTGTAGGAAAAATTGTCTCTCTTCCACCATAAGTATCAATTATAGGTGTACCCTTCCATATGCATTGACGCATATTTCACCTTCTCCTCATCGGATTGAATATTGTAAATGTCTAAGTATTCTTCTGATTTGTTTAGCCAAGCAACGCATTGGTATTCACTTCCATTGTATTTTGACAAATCTATTTTTCCTTATTTGGGTACACTATGTAAGGATGATATTGATTGTCTTTTGCTTTGCCTTTTGATCGTGGCTCGGAGCTACTGGACGATGCAAGTGACATATTTGAACTGCTTCGTTGTTGGCGGTGATTTTTAGCTTTTTTATTCTCTACTATCTTACTGATAGAGTCCATTTTATTGTTTAATTGTGCCTCCATATCTGGGGAGTATTTTTGTTTCTATCTCTTGTTTAAGCGTTGTGTTGTTAATCTTTATATCTTTTATCGAATCTTCTTGAAGCTTGGAGAGTGTTTCCTATGTGGCAACATGAAATGAGGCATCTAACATGTTTAGGCTACTAACTTGGTCCGGACTAGGCATGAGTCTTTGTAACACCTCCACAAATGTATTATGGTTCTGCGTCATGGTGCTCAAGTTCTGTGTTATGGTGTTTATGTTTTGAGTCATAGTACTCATTTTGTCATCCAAGTCTTTTTGTTTTTCATTCAGGATGTCAAATTTTTCATCCATCCTTCTTTCTAGTACCAAAACAACTTCGTATTTGATTTCTTTTTTAAGCACTGTATTGTTATTTTTCATCTCTTCCTTAAAGTTTTTTTAGTTAGCGACGAGGGAGTTGATGTCCTTCTCCATTTTATCGATTTTATCTTTTAGCTCCACCATGGTCTTAGAACTTATATGCCGAGGTGTGTACTTCGACGATATTTTGACTTGTGAGGAGTGGATTTTTTTTTTGAATAATAATAAATATTAATTATTTAATTAGTATTTTTTTTATAAACTATATAATATTTTGTATATAGTTTTTTTTTGAAAGTTTTAAAAATGAATATTATAATAATAATATTATTATCATATATAATATTTGATTTTTTATTAAATATTTTTTTTTTGCAAGTTTTAGGTTTAGCGTGGAGGAGAAGGGAAGTTGGCGTTTAGGGTTCGTGTGGAGGAGACAAAAAGTTGGTGTGGGTGGAGATGGTGAGCATGAAAGGGGATGGAGGTAGCAGTAGAGCTGAGTGATAGATGGATCGCAGGTGGAATGGTTTAGTGGGTAGAGGCTGAAGAGAGTGCAAGTGTGGAGGTGGATGAGCTGCGTGGAAGTAGGTGCGCATGGGTAGGAGAGGAGCAGTAGTGAGCATGGGAGGATGGTTTGCAGGGTGATTTGTAGGAGAGGAAATGGATGGGGTGCACAGATGGATGCAAGGGATGTAAGGCGTGTAGCGGGGAGAGATGAGGCGGTTGTAAGGCGTGCAATGGGGATCAGGCAGTCGGGGATGTAAGGCACGCAATGAGGGATGAGCATGATGGAGCATAAGATCGATGGAGTGGTGGAAAGAATATGTGTAGGAGGGAAGCTATGGAAGAAGGCGAGTGTGATGGTGGAATGGCATGGGGATTGTGTAGGTGGAAGGATCTGAGGGAGCTAGGAGGTGGGGTGGAGCACGCAAGAGGCGTGAGGGCAGCAATGTGGAGAAGATGTGCATGAGAGGAGGGAGTGAAAGGAGTGGTGGTGGTTGGGAGGAGGGTTGTGGATGAGGGTGGATAGATTCATTCAAGAAGAAAGTGCGGGTTGTAAGGAAGGAAGTGGGAGTATGGAAAAGCAGAGCAGAAAGAGGAGGAAGGACGGAGGAAACAACAACATGAAATGGGATAGGGAGGATGAACTGAATCCGAGCTCAGGCCTAAGGAACAAATCTACTCTGATACCACTTGGAACAACCATATCTGGTTGGACTCTTAATAGTCAAATCCAACTTTCATGTTTAATAGTAAATAAGAATAATGTATTAGATGATGGGTATAAAATTACAATAAGCTCGCCTTTATAAGGCTTGAGCAAGCATAGTGAAGGGTTATGCCCTTTCACTAGTAACCTAATAATCTATTTATTTATAATTAATAATATTAATTAAATATTCACAACACCTTTATTTATGAGTAAAACTGATCAATAACTACATGATATGCCATTCCATACACAGTGATCATTTGGAAAAAAAAAAGTGTAATACAAGTACCAAGTACAATACAGGACAAAGTAACTAGTTTCATATACATATTCATGTCTAGACTAATCACAAATGTAATCATCCATCAAACCTCTCCCTGGGTAAAGTGGAATGTATGGCAACCATGGGTTTAGTCAAAGTGGGAAGTTGACCATGGGATAGACTTGAATTACTTTTGGAGAGATAGGAATAAAGGACACTCCATGACATTTGTTGGAGTGGCTATCACTAGGGAAGCAAGGTGTCTCGCAAATGGGTGAAGTGCTTAGAAGGAACCCTTTTGACTCTAGAAATCCTCCATTTTTCATTTCATAACTTACATTCTATTCTTTTCTTTTTCTTTTGATGCTTTTTTATTTTTTTCTTTTGATCTTTCTTTGGGGAACATTTCACTTTTCAATCCTTTAGTTAGCTAATGGCTAAAAGGTATAAGCTGGCCGGAGATATCCTTCTAGGTACTAGTTGTGACACAACCTTAGCTCTATTGCCATCCATTGTCCATAGGTGTGACATAGTTCCATTGTCCATAGGTGCGACATAGTTGCCACAATATATAAAAAAATAGGGGAAAGTATGCTTAACCTCATATTTAGAGGATTACATACCCTTCCAGCCACTAACTAATTTCAAGGATGAGGAGCACTTGTTTCAAAATTTAGGGGTACTCTTCTAATGAATACACTACCTAGGATCAAAACTCAACATTGGTAGCTATTTGACAGGAATCATTAGGGATTATTATTGTTTTTTCTCACACATCAGAGAGGATACACCATGGAAAACATGGATGTCATCCTAACAAAGAGGTCACAAAGTAGGTGGTCCTTAAGTTCATTAGTCATGTGAAAATCAAGGGAGTTTTGCAACAAATGGATGATAGGGTAAATGGGAGAAGTCTAAGTATGGAACCAAGAGAGGGGTGATGATCTATACATTACACAAACAATAAACTCCAATAATAATATGTGCATGAAATGACCACTAATGCACCTAAACCATACCATGAACAAGTCCTACTGACAATCAACCAAGAAAATCATATGATCACCTATGCATGACAAATTCTAGCATTAGTCATTCCATCAATAAAAATCATGAAATACATAAATATACCTCTACCATATACCTTATTCTAGAGGTCCAAGGAAACTGAGATCTCAACTGCATGAAAGTGCACTGCACCAAGGGCTAAAATGTATGACAGGGGATGACATGAAGAGGGATCAATGATGAAAAAGGTAGTTGTTATGTCTCCATATCTAATCCGGCGAATGAAAAGTGAGATATTCCTCAAATCCTCTAATACTAACTAATATGAAACAGTATCCACTGTAAGGACTAGCTCAAACATGAAGTCTTCTATGGAAAAATGAGAGAAATGTCCCATTTAAAAAATATGTGATAATAGGTTTTTTAGGAGAAAATGATCCTTGAGACATATACCACAATCTTTGTACCTTCAGAATAGAAGGGAATAGGTGAGTAATATGATCTCCCTTACAAATATTACAAGGGACTTATGCTTGCATCCTATTCATTTAGCTTTATCAACAATGTCAATATTTTTAGCATGACTCACATTAGCTAATTTTTTTCCCTTAGCATGACTTGCAGCGGTTGGTGGATTTCCCCCAACATGACTTGTAGCAATTGGTTTCTTATCTCTCATATGATGTGCAATGAGCGGTGACGTGCCCCCAACATGACTTGTTGTGGTTGTTTTCTTGAATCCTATTAGTTTTAGACTGTTTGTTACTGGTATCAAGAATTTCACCACATGAGGTAGAAGGAGAAGGATGAGATATCATTAGATAAAATGGAAAAGAGTTTTGATTCTCTTGACATACATTTCTTACTTGAGAAGCATCAAGAGAATTCAGGACACTGAGAGTGGAAAAAAATCAAACTAGCAGTTCAAGGGTGAATCCAAGAAGATTCAAGGTGGTCATCGAGGGAACACCAACATTTCCAAAAATATGGAAAAGCATAATGATCCCCTTACTTAGGCATCCCTTCGTTGAAATTTAGCCATAAATTCTAATTCAAAAGTAAGAAATCTCTTAGGTCGACTAAGAACAGAGAGAACACAACAAAAGTCCTAAAGGAAACAACACAAACAAACCAGAGGGAAAGGACCTTCATGAAATGAACATGGGTTGATTAAGTCCCAAGACGAATGAATCAAGGAGTGAGAAGCGATTACCTTGACCTCCACGTAACAACCCTTCCTGGTGTAAGCATCCCAAGTAAATACAAGTCCCTCTCTAGGGGTACTAACAGTGTGATGCAACGTCTAATTTAGGCACTGCAAGAATTCTCTTGCATTTACCTCTATGATACAAAACAACGACAACTAGAGATACCAATTTGCAATTAGATTCAAAGGGAATAGTCGACAATCAGAATCATACATATGGGCATGGTAGATAAGCTTGAATCTCAAAGGCATTGGCAGCAAATAGGACCAAAGGTGGTACTTAAGGAACCTCGTATATGCAACAATACATAGAGGCTTGGACAAGTATTGGAGGGGTAATCTCTGCAAGTCAACCTTACATGGCCTCGTATTTAGCTCCTGTTTGAGATTAGTATCTTGGCCACACCTATACCAAAATTGGATTTTTAACACTACCTGGTCATGCTCCTATGTTCAATTTACATGGCCTCGTATTTAGCTCCTGTTTGAGATTAGTATCTTGGCCACACCTATACCAAAATTGGATTTTTAACACTACCTGGTCATGCTCCTATGTTCAATTAACATGCCTTGGAGAGTTTACTCTCCAACTTAATACAAGGCCCTAACCTAGATTAGTTGATGAACCCTCAAACAAAAAGTCTAATAAATTTTAGATTAAGCATTTGTTTTATGGGTTGTTATTACTCATAGGAATGCAAAGTGTGAAAATATGATGTTCTCAACTGAAATAGATACCAAATATACCACTTGCAAATGGAGAATACCACTTATGCATTTAAAATAGATACTTGACCGTAAACAACTTACAAAAAGAAAACAAACCAAGCATAACCTTTCAAAGTCTAAGCAAGATGCAATTTTTTAAGGAAATCACTATAACCAAAGCAAGCGATTCTTTATGATTTTCATGAGATAATGCTAATAAAAGAAATCTTTAAATGAAAGCACTCCTAAGAACATCGAAATTTATAATATATTCCTAAATGATCTTGAATAAAACTATGATTTCATGCAATACTTAATGTTTCCTTTCATTAAGGGGATAATGAAACAAGCATTGAATGATGATTCTCAAATCTTCAAAATTAGAATTTGGAAAATCTAAGAAAGACCCAGATCCCCACTAGACCCAATAAACCTAAAAATCCCACAAAAATTACCCTTTTGTTTTACCAACCAGGACATATACACACCCTCGCTGAAGGAAACCTTGATCTATACATGACCTAATAAAAGGAAAGACACATGTATATAGGCCACACTTGTGAAATTTTTTTTTTTGATTGTATACTCAACTTGGTTATGGAAAGGTGGTAGCGGAATTTAAACCACTTTCCACGTGGTAACTTTTGGTGAATTCTGCGGAGAAAAATGGTTTAAGAAAAAAAAATCAGTGAGGGCTCCGGAATAGACCATTATGTAAAGGTAAAGGTGACTTATTTTTGAACAAATTATTTCATTTGTGTGCTGCGCGCGAAAGGAAGGAGACAGTCTGCCATATTTACATAGCATATTTTTTTTTCTTCTGAAAATGACTGTTTTAGTCATTTTATTCAACGACTTGTTTCCAGAAAAAAAAGAATAATTTTCAAAAACCGAAAGAGGTTTTTCATCATAACATTGTGATATACAATAACCTCTCTCAGTTGTTACCCAGGTGCTACATATTGGGAGCAGCAAAGTCATCTTCAGAGGGAAAATGTTCAGATGTCAAAATGACTGTTCTAGTCATCAAATTAAAATAATTTTTTACATCAAATGAAGATGAATTTTGAGAAAGAGAGAGAGGGTTTTCTTCAAAACATATCTATCCACAATAAAATCTTTTAATATTCACACGGGGGCTATGGTTTAGCAGCAACAAAGTCAATTGTACAGGTCATTTTTCATGTTTTCCAAAAGACTATTTCAGCCATCAAATTCAAAGAATTGTTTTGGACAAATGGAATTTAATTTGACAAAAATGAGAGAGGTTTTTATTCCTAACAGGCCTATAATCAAAAACCGCCTTCATTTTTTACACAGTAATCACAGGTTGGGAGAAGTTAAAATATCTTCACAAATCATTTTTCCATAAATCTACAATTTTATTATTTGAGTCATCAGCTTCAAAGGAATATTTCGAGGATATTGAGATGATTTTGGAGAAATCAAGACATGGGTTTTGTTTGGAACATGTCCAATTATAAACAACTCTCCCATATTTCACACAGATATCACCATTAGAGATATGCATGAGAAACGTTATTGTAACTGTTTCTATTTTTAGAGTTCAGTTAGGTTTTGAATTCAAAGTTAGGTAGAGGTTATTCTTATATAAATTAAAATGTAATTGATAGTTTAAAAAAGGAGGATTTTCAAGAGAGTAGAGGCTCTACATTGTAATGGCTTCACATTTTCAGTAAATGAATGAAATTTGCAGAGGAGGAATGTAAAATCTTTTTCATGTCAGAGATTCTTGTACCATCTTTTTCTTCAGTAAGTAATTTCTTTATGTGATTGTTTATCCTGTTTCCCACTACATTTTGTATTTGCTTTCATGCTTGAGCATTAGTTTTTATGGGCTAGAATTCATCCTACATGCTCTAAGTCCATTGTTCAAGTATTTTCAAAATATTTTCTTCTAAATTCTTGCAGAATTCACCCTAGTTAGGTGCTCTATTTGATGGAATGTCTCTCTTTGTCTACTAATCAACCTGCTAATACCTCAAGACTGAGGAAATGGTGCCTACCTTGCCTCTATTCATAAAATTTCAAAACCCTACCTCCTGCAACCTATTTTAGATCTGATTATTGACTCCATTTCCCAATGGTCTCCTCCATGACCGTCCTATCAAGTCTTTTAAAACAAACTTGTCGTGTTTGTCCCATCAGAAATCTGACCATCTGATTTTCTTTGATTGAAATATCATGAGTATAAAAACTTTGTAAATAGTGAGAGATCCCTCTCTGACTGTATTAGGTCAGAAATACATTCTAAAGTGGTTTTTGTTGTTACCTTGGAATCTACCTTTCACAACCTGGGTACATTCTGAGTGCTAACAAATTGGCGTCGTTGCCGGGGAACGAAGGTTCAAATCTTCCCTAGGTATAAACGACATACTTTCAGATTTGATTGTTGATGGTGAAGAACAATCAGATATCAGCAAGGTTGTGCATCTTTCACCTGGCGACTCCATCTTCGAAGAATCCAGTTTTCAGAATTTCTATGGTGACTCCACTGTCAAAATATTGTGAAGTTTGAAGAGTTGATTCGGTATATTCATTTGTCAAGATGAGTTCTTTGTCTGCAAGGTATGATCCTATGAATCATGCTCACATTCCCGATTTTCCAAATCGAATACCTAAAGTGGATTGGCAAACAGGTCTTCCAAAGTTTAAAGATCAAAAGAATGATGATGCTGCCCTTCATTTCGTTAGATTTCATATACATATACATAAGCTGGGAGTTAAATTGCATGAGGATTCTTTAATGAAAATGTTCATGGATACTTTAGAAGGAATGCAAGGTCATGGTATGATGGGTTACCATCAGAAAGTTTGTTTTCTCTTACTGATTTTCATACAATATTTCATAAACATTACAAAAACCAATACCCCTCCTTGTTGCTGGTTCAGGAATGTTGTATGCATGCTAAAGCTTTCATTGAAGATTTGGAAAACATGTATAGTGATGATGATTTAATGGATGAAGAAATTTTAGAAATTTTATATGAGAACCCATTTCAGAAAAAAGAAACACAAATTAGCTATCTTCACATTCAAGAAAAATCTCAGCAGTTAATAATTTCTTCCTCTACTGAAAGAGACATGAGCCAAAACTCTGATTCAAGCAGCTACATTTCTTTTCTTGAAGTAGATGATAATTTGCAGCAGTCTTGTCAATCTTTGTGTGACCAAGAAGGAAGTTGGGATGGTCAATCAAACCCTTGTTCATATTATTCAACTTCTAAAGTTTTTTTTCAAGATGAGGATGCTTATTCCCAATCAGAAAATTCCTTTTTGCAGCAGCAATTTCCTCTAAATTCTAATGGTTCTGTGGGTGATTACATAAAGAATTTTGATTCTACAAATTTTCAGTCTTACAGTCCCTCCACATATTTATTTTCTGAAAATGTAATTAAAGAGAAATCAGCCCTTGGATTAGAATTGGAAAAAAGATATGAGCATGAAGATGATCAGCTTAGTAATGTGAAAGAAGAGGATTATACTCTTGATGGTTTTTATGATGATAAAAATTATGTTAGTGATGGTTTTAAAGAAAATTTTAGTCTACTTATATATAATGAAAATGAAGAGCAATCATGCCATCAATCTCAGTATGTGAAAGAACCAGCAGTGTACAATAAACCAAGGGATCATAAAGAAGGAGATGAGAACTCTAAATGGGATGTTTCTTTAAATCTTTCCAATTCAAAAATGTTTTGTCAAGAAGACATCTTTCTGCTTAATCTTGTTGAAGAACAAAATGATATTCCTCTTGAAGCGCTTGAGAGTAATGGAGTTGTAAATGTAGAAATATTAAATGAAGTTGCTGATATATCATTGAAAAACAATCATGAGGATTCCTTTCAAATCTCTTCTAAAGATCCATTTGACAGTATGCAAGAGGAGTTACTTTTTGGACAGCCTTGTCATGACAAACAGGTGATTGAGTATTTTGAAATTTGTCATGTTTTTTATGATCCAGTAGCAGAGTATATGGATAAATTTTTCAGATGAGTAGTTGGTTATATGTTTGCAGCAAAAGGCAAATTTTTCATCATAACCTATTGCTATTTTGTTCTTATGTTCTAATTTCGATCAAGCGTGAGGAAGAAATGGAATTATTGGATAAATTGCTTGATTGGCTTCATTGGAAGTAAAATTTTGCTTGATTGGACATTTGTGCTTAGTTAAGTAGGATAGGTAGGCATGAATAAGCTGGACATGGCGAGCATTTCTTTCAGCAGTTTTCAGTTTGGTTTCAGTTTCAAGTGCAATTCAGTTACCTCAGTTACAGGTTGACAGAGTGGGATTTGTTTGCAAAATAGTTTCAGTTGATGGTTCAGTTCAAAACAGGTTGAGGATTTTAGAGAAAAATTAAAAGAAACCCAATGGATTTGGCATCTGGTCTACAGGGTTCTTTGCTACCTCGCAGGGAGGATAGCATCCCTAGTTGGAGCCAGTTGTTAGCACTAAATTTATTTTTGTCGGGATTGGTCTTGTTGCCTTCAAAATTTTAAGTTTTAATGGGTGATTGAGTTGGTTTCCAAAGTTTTCTCTTTAAGCTATTTCCAACTTGGCAAAGAAGAGAAGTTAAAGGAATTTTATAGAAAAAGAAAAATAAATTTTTCACAAGTGGGGCAAAAAGTTTTATTAACTTTTGAATGAAATTTATAAAATGGGTTTTATAAACTTATTATTTTATTTATATTCAAACTTATATAGTTTTGGATATTTTTTCCATAGTAAAAAAGCGGCCTCTTATTAATCCAATAGCTAATGTAAAAAGTGAAAACTCATCAAGAGGTATTAGTGTTTCCGGAGAGTAAAGTTGTGAGGTGGTTAAATTGGAAAGGTGGTAGCGGAATTTAAACCACTTTCCACGTGGTAACTTTTGGTGAATTCTGAGGAGAAAAATGGTTTAAGAAAAACAACTCAGTGAAGGCTCCGGAATAGACCATTATGTAAAGGTAAAGGTGACTTGGTTTTGAAAAAATTATTTCATTTGTGTGCTGCGCGCGAAAGGAAGGAGACAGTCTGCCATATTTACATAGCATATTTTTTCTGAAAATGACTGTTTTAGTCATTTTATTCAACGACCTTTTTCCAGCAAACAAAGAAGAATTTTAAAAAAAATAAAGAGGTTTTTCATAATAACATTGTGATATACAATAACCTCTCTCATTTTTTACCCAGGTGCTACATACTGGAAGCAGCAAATTCATCTTCAGAGGGAAAATGTTCAGATGTCAAAATGACTGTTCTAGTCATCAAATTAAAATAATTTTTTACATCAAATTAAGATGAATTTTGAGAAAGTGAGAGAGGTTTTGCTTCAAAAAATATCTATCCACAATAACCTCTTTAAATTTTCACACAGAGGCTATGGTTTAGCAGCAACAAAGTCATTTGTATAGGCCATTTTTCATGTTTTCCAAAAGACTATTTCAGCCATCAAATTCAAAGAATTGTTTTGGACAAATGGAATTTAATTTGACAAAAATGAGAGAGGTTTTTATTCCTAACATGCCTATAATCAAAAACCTCCTTCATGTTTTACACAGTAATCACAGGTTGGGAGAATTTAAAATATATTCACAAGTCATTTTTCCAGAAATCTACAATTTTATTATTTGAGTCATTAGCTTCAAATGAATATTTCAAGGATATTGAGATGATTTTGGAGAAATGAAGATATAGGTTTTGTTGGTAACATGTCCAATTATAAAAACCTCTCCCATATTTCACACAACTATCACCATTAGAGATATGCATGAGAAACTTTATTGTAACTATTTCTATTTTTAGAGTTCAGTTAGGTTTTGAATTCAAAGTTAGGTAGAGGTTATTCTTATATAAATTAAAATGTAATTGATAGTTTAAAAAAGGAGGATTTTCAAGAGCGGAGAGGCTATACATTATAATGGCTTCACATTTTCAGTAAATGAATGAAATTTGCAGAGGAGGAATGTAAAAAAAATTTCATGTCAGAGATTCTTGTACCATCTTTTTCTTCAGTAAGTAATTTATTTATGTGATTGTTTATCCTGTTTCCCACTCCATTTTGTATTTGCTTTCATGCTTGAGCATTAGTTTTTATGGGTTGGAATTCATCCTGCATGCTCTAAGTCCATTGTTCAAGCATTTTCAAAATATTTTCTTCTAAAGTCTTGCAGAATTCACCCTAGTTAGGTGCTCTGTTTGATGGAATGTCTCCCTTTGTCTACTAATCAACCTGCTAATACCTCAATACTGAGGAAATGGTGCCTACCTTGCCTCTGTTCATAAACTTTCAAAACCCTACCTCCTGCAACCTATTTCAGATCTGATTATTGACTCCATTGCCCAATGGTCTCCTCCATGACCATCCTACCAAGTCTTTTAAAACAAACTTGTCGTGTTTGTCCCATCAGAAATCTGACCATCTAATTTTCTTTGATTGAAATATCATGAGTATAAAAACTTTGTAAATAGTGAGAGATCCCTCTCTGATTGTATTAGGTCAGAAATACATTCTAAAGTGGTTTTTGCTATTACCTTGGAATCTACCTTTCACAACCTGGGTACATTCTGAGTGCTAACACAAAGGATGCATATGTACGAAGATAGTTCAAGGTAGGAAGATAGTTCAATTTTTTAAATAGAATATTCAAGTTGTAAGGTAGACTATCACAACAATCCAAACAATCAAAAAGCTTGAAAAAACTATTTAAACCACCAAGTAAACCCAAAAAGGACTAAAAGCATAAAAGCATCAATCAATTTATTTTCCTTTTAATTTTATAAACAAATTCTAAATTTTGAGACCACTTAATCACTAATAGAAACCCTAAAGGTTCGAGAGAACCCCCAAAAAACCAACAAAAAATCTTAGATTTAGTAGACATCTATAAAAATCTCTATACGTGACATATACGTGCATGTACTCAATTGAGGGAGCATATATATGCATTGTTAACTACAAAAGGGAGCGCATGTATATGGTCTACACATTTATGGGTTGCATATGTAGATGATATACAACCCTAAAGGTTGTGTATGTACGTTTGTCACTGAAAAACAGAGCATACAACTTTTCCATAAATTCAAGGAAGGCTTGGAAAAGAACCAGAACTCCAAGAAAAATATTGAAATGGTTTAGATTAAAGGATTGGGATAATAGTGAGGTTTTTGTAGTATTGAACATGATAGCAAACATAGGAATTAAAAAACAAAAAAAACAAAGAAAAATCAGCAGTAAACACCCTAAACTAACCCAACAAAAGACTATCCCCTGTTGAGTCGCTAATTCTATTAGTGGAAAATGTTTTACTATGGATTTTGTTACAACCACAAGATATCAATTACTTAAAAAGATAATCTCATTTTATCAAGAAACAGTTGTGTATTTTTAACAAACTAACAACTGAATAAGAAGGAAGAGGAAAGTAAACTTGGATCCAAAATTTTGATGTAAATCCTTCACTTGAAGCTTTCCCAACCTTACACTCTAGTACTTTCTCCAATTAGTTGCATGCAAAGAGAAAGAGAACTACAAGATAGGTAGTTATAATCGCAAATATACAAATTATTGACTGAAATCAAATCCATTAATCTATTAAATATTTGTATTTTCACATATCATAATCATGAACTTAACACATTAAATTGGAAATAAAAGGGAGTTATTTATGTTGGAAATATTGTTGTCATTTATGTCAAAGGAAAGTATATATTGTTGTCATTAATGTCAAAGACAAGGGGAGACTGCAGATAGAGATTGCAAGAGGAAGAATGTTGGAAATATTGTTTTGGACGCCTAGTTTGGATACCTATATTTGAGGGAATTTTATTATAGAAACCTAGATCAAATTGGAGTATAGGTTAGATGGTTGGAAATTTTATTCTGATACCTTTCCAACCGTATATGGAAGTCCCTCTAACCCCATAGGAATGAGGAGATATGAAAGAATTTGTAAATTCGACCCAGTCAAAATGTTAGGTCGTTCATGCTAGGATATAGAAAAATCTTGTCTCGTCCCGGAAAGTGTTTTTGGAAGACTATAAATAGAAGGATGCATGCCTCATTTTATTATTGATTCATCCACCAATGGGTATCTGGAAAAAAAAGTGCACACTTGTGAAGAGGAAAGTCTTCTAGGGGTTGAGAATGGATTTGAAGATGTTTTGATGTTAATCTCTTGAAAGTGTTTCTTAAATTTTCTATGGTTCTCTAAGGAAGAAAAGGTGCACCTTGTGAAGAGGAAGATATGTTTTCTTGCAGAGGTTGAATTTGTGCAAGTTACATATGTTTTCTTGCAAAAGATGAAGTAGCACAAAAGCTAGAGACTATGCATAAGTTGAAGATACACATAGTGTCATAGTAGTGAATATTGTCTTGTAGTGAGTAATGTGTGACATAGTTGAGTGTGACAATAATGAATATTGTCTTGCGCAGAGCGGTGTGTCATAAAGAAAGGTGTGATAATATTGAACATTGTCTTGTGAAAAATAGTATGCAATAGAGCAAAGTCTGGAAGTAGTGAATATTATCTTGCGCAGAGTAGTGTGTAATAGAACAAAGTGTGACGATAGTGAATATTGTCTTGCACTGAGTAGTCTTCGATAGAGAAAAGTGTAATAGTAGCGAATGTTGTCTTGTGCAGAGCAGTGTGTGACAGAGCAGAGTGTGATAGTAGTATATATTGTCTTGCGTAGATCAAAATGCGACAAAACAAAGTGTAATAGGTAAGTTGTAGTGTCGTACATCAATGCAAAATCTAGGAAGTCAGTGCTTCCTTCCAGTTGGTGCAAGAGAATCTAGGGAGTTTGTGCTTGGTTCCAATTGATGCTAGAGAATCTAGGGACTTGGTGCTTCCTTCTAGTTGGTGCTAGAGAATCTAGTGGGTTGGTGCCTCCTACATGTTATTACTTGTAAACTTGGTATATTGGTAGTTCCTGTAGATGTGTGTCTACAAATCATTGTAACCATTATTTATTAAATGAACAACTTTCCATGGTTTTATCCCGTATTGGGTTTCCATGTTAAATATTTTTGTCTCATGTGTATGAATGTGATGATTGATTTCATCGAAATTTAATATGGATGGTAAATCATATTTGAAAGTTAAAATTTGTTCTATACTAACTCACCCCCCCCCCCCCCCCCCCCCCNGGGGGATTTTCTTTCAGCACAGACAGAGACCCTTTGTTCAATGGAATAAACTATCTATTATGGAGCATACAAATGAAGACATATTTGATGACCATTTGATTTTATATCTAGGAATCAATCACAACAAGTTATATAGAAGCTACAAAGGAGTCACGAAGAAGCAATACAAAATAAATGGACGCCAACTTGTGTGGATTACCAGATTCGATAATTGACAAGGTAAAGAAGTGTACATCAACTAAACAGATTTGGAGCAGGCCAAAAATATTTATGAAGATAAATTTGGTGAGTGTTCAAACTATGAATATGAGACAGGAAAAGAAAAACATGTATAACAGATACAAGGAGGACTTGTAAAATAAAGATTTAAGATATCCTCCAATTGTTTTAATTGTGGTGGAATAGGACATTTCATTGCTAAATGTCAACATGCAAAGAAATACATTGATGATGATGAATAATTTCTCTCCAAGGAAATAAATCCGGTTGATGAAGAATATGAAGACAATCAAAAGTCAGATACAGAAAATGAAAAACATTCTGAAATAGATGAGGAAGCTGATATTGAAGGAGAATTTATTTGTGATCTGGATGTATGAAACAAAGCTCATAAGAGAGAAAAAGTCACTAAGGGAACAACTACAAAAGTATAAAGAAGAAGATCAAAATTCATAAGAAGATATGTCACACAACATTTCAGAATTAGAAAGGATCATCATTGAACTAAAGATTCAACTAGAAGAAAAGGAAGAAAAGTTTGATAAATTTGAAGAGGAAATTACCTCTCTGAGAAAGGAATTAGAAGAGAAATATACCAAGCTGAGTGCAAACTTGAATATTGAAAATAATACTATAATTCAAGTGGAAGAAAGATTGACAAGGTAGATAAAAGAGGAGGAGGAAATTTTTCAAGAACAAGAACTTGAGATTGTTTCTCTAAGAAAGGATTTGGAAAATACAATCACCACAAACTTGAAGTTTGAAAAGATTTCAACAATTCTAGTTGATATTCTAAACTATCATATACCACCACTTGGTAATATTGGTCTTGGGTATGACTACAATTAGAATATCATTGAATAAGGAGAAAGTACAAGCCACCAAAGAAGAGAAGTGAAGAGAACCCAATAATCTATGAAAATGTTCTTAGAAGCTCCAATCAAAGCAAAAACAACTACAAAGAAAGAAGGAATGATCAACAAGAGTCAAATAAGTATAAAAATAGAGGAGTTACACCACCACGAAGATATTCTACATCCAGGTATCAAAATATATTTCTTGGTTATTGTTATTTTTGTAATAATTTTAGACATAAAGCTATAGATTACAAAGCTTATGCAAGAAATTGTCAAGTTAGAAATAGAGGTGTCTGCATACCTCCTTACAAGGTTGAATGTTACAAATGTCATAGCTATGGACACATAGCAAGAGACTGTAAAAGAGGCATAACAAGATTTTCTATACATGAACTCAAAAAATATGGAGGAGGAAATCACAAGAGCAAAAGGAAGAATATTGTGGAGCAGCAATATATGTTGATAGTGGATGTTCAAGACACATGACAGGGAACTAGACCACAAATTTTATTTTGAAGAAGGACATTAAATACAATGAAATGTTCGAAAGAAATGGTTCTCTTAGAAATGGCAATGAAACAAAAAATGTTATGTATGTTAAGGATTTGACAAATAATCCTCTCGGTCTTAAGAATTGACTCAAATCTAAAAAAATGAAGACCTCATAGCAAATGGGGTAGATTTTGGTGAAGAAGGTATGTTGCTAAATTTGAGTGATTATGTGGTTAAATTTGTGGAAGATGATGAATGAGAAAAGATATTGTTTATGTAGTAGTAGTATAGGTAAAAGCAAAGCAAGAATGAAATATTGTAAATGTAGCAAAAAGGAAATAAATGATGGAAAGACATTTGGAAAGATGAAATCGAATAAAGGAAAGACTACTCCCAAGACACAAGCCTATGTAAAGGCAATGTTGTAGTATGAAGATGAAGCACTTAAGAAGGAGGAGATTGAGACGTAGAAGCTAATATTTTTGTCATCAAATACAGAATGATTGTTTATCAGTGATGATGATGGTTCACTTTCTTATAGTTAAACTTCCATGTCCAACCAGATTGTAAGTGTTGATATCCTAGAAGGTTTAATTTCATTGGAAATTATCGAAAAAGAAAGAATCATGTTGTTCCTCTCTCCGATGAGAACATTTCCAAATATGAGTAAGTACTTAAATATGGATTGGACGTATCATCTCCAGATGAGCTGAAAATTTCTTTTAACTATAATCACCTCACTTAAACTCCAAAGTTTGATTCATAAATTGCACCAATAAAAAATTAGTATGAAGAGAAGGTGCAAAAGGTATTGATGCAAATATGTTGAAGAAATAGGAAGAAGGATCGTACCACCGAGGAAAACCCATGTTTTTGAAGTTTAAGAGAAGACCAAAATTTGTAGAATGTTGAAAATATCATTTTGGAAGGCATTGTTGCAGAGCTGCGAACAAGGCTTGAGCTAATAGACAATTACAGATCCAAAAGAATACATAACTAAGCACATAAATGCAGTACTTGAAGACGAGAAGTGTGGATCCTAATTTGACAACATCTTCTTATTTTCTAATGGGTCCTTAGTGGAATCAAGAAGTAGAACAACAAAATCGGGATAAAATTCTTTGTCTTGGACAATCTCAACTAATAAGGCTTGTTAGAGTCGTCATTGCAAATAAAATTAAAGAGAAGAAGACAATGAGAGTAACAACATAACAAATTGCATAATGCAGAAGAGGATAAAATGAAGGATCATGAATATAGGGGGGATTAAAAGAAAATTGTAGATACAAAGAAAGCGTGGTCTTAGGGGGGAGTATTCCTAAGGTGAATCATAAGTATTGGGGGAGAAATCCTTTGTCAACGACATAGTGATGCAGCTAGAGGTACAATTGTAGATAGGAAACGATGTGTAGACACAGGTATAAGCATAATATCGAGAGAATAATCCATTTTCCATTGATGTCAAATGGGAATAAATTGTGTAGGGGGAGAAGTAGTAGATAATTGAACTATGTAGAAACAAAATTGCATTGAAACAGTGACAAAATTGTTCAAAGACAAAAATTGCGTTCGGATTATCTACAATTTTGTTACATAATTGTGTAAAGGTTTCCACAAATGACAAAGGGGGATATTGTTGGAAATATTGTTGTCATTGATGTCAAATGCAATGATATATTGTTTTCGTTAATTTCAAAAATAGGAGTAGACTACAGATAGAGATTGCAAGATGAATATTCTTGGGAATATTGCTTTTGGATGCATAGTTTGGATACCTTATATTTGAGGGAATATTTGCTCTAAAAACCTAGCTCGAATTGGAGTCTAGGCTACATGGTTGAAAATATTATTCCAAGATCTTTCCAATGGTATAAATAATTCTCTTTAACTCCGTAGGAATGAGGATATATGAAAGAATTTGTAAATTCAACCCAATGAGAATGTTAGGTCGGCCTTGCTAGGATATTGAACAATGTTATGTCATCCAAAAAGTGATTTATGAAGAGTATAAATAGAAGGAGAAACTCCTCATTTTATCAATGATTCATACACAAATGGATTTCTAAAAAAGGTGTGCAGTTGTGAAGAGGAAAGTATTATAGGGGTTGAAGATGGATATGAAGATGTTTTTCTAGGGTTTGAATATGTTTTGATGATATCTCTTAAAAGTGTTTTTTAAAGTTTCTAAGGTTGTCTAAGGAAGAAAAGGCACAACTTGTGAAGAGGAAGCGATGTTTTCTTTTAGAGGTTGAATTTGCATAAAAGTTACATATGTTTTATTCTAAAATATGAAGTAGCGCAGAAGTTGGAGACTGCACATAAGTTGAAGTTACACAAGGTGTGATAGTAGTGAATATTTTCTTGACTACAGAAGTTTGTAATAGAGCAGAGTTTGAAAACAATGAATATTTCCTTGTGCAAAGCAGTGTGCGACAGAGCAGAGTGTGGAAGTAGTGAATATTGTCTTGCACAGAGTAGTGTGCGCCTGAGTAGAGTGTGACAGTAGTGAAGATTTTATTACACAGAGCAGTCTTCAACAAAGTAGAGTGTGATAGTAGTAAATATTTTCTTGTACATAGCAGAGCATGGTAGGTAAATTCCATTACATCAATATAAAATCCAGGAAGTTGGTGCTTCCTTCCAGTTGGTGCTAAAGAATCTAGGGAGTTGGTATGCTTCCTTCCAGTTGGTGCTAGAGAATCTAGGGAGTTGGTCCTTCCTTCTAGTTAGTGCTAGAGAATCTAGGGGGTTAGTACCTCCTACAAGTTGTTACTTGGGAAATTGGGATATTGGTGTCTCCAACAAATGAGTTCCTACAAATCATTGTAATCAGTCTTTATTAAAAGAACAACTTTTCATGGTTTTCTCCCTTATTGGGTTTCCATGTTAAATATTTGTGTCTCATGTTTATTAATGTGATTATTGATTTCATTGAACGTTATTTTGGATGACAAATAAGATTTGAAATTTATAGTTTGTTATATACTTCTTTATCCCCCCTCTCTCAGTATAACTGAACATTTCAACACTTTATTAATTTAACAACAAGAACAAGGAATAATACAACCTATAACTATTATGACATTGTTTTAGAACTGACATCGAAGTTCCTCCACCCGATCCACTAAATAAAAACTCAATCTCCTAATGATTTTCTCAAAACATGTAAAAGAAATATAAGTTCCTCCTTTTTCATCTAGGAAGAGAAAATGACAAGAGTTAAAGGGCACTTGAAAAATTGGGTGAAATATTCCCAACCTTCTCTATACATTGTCAGGAAGGAATGTCAAGAATCTCTGGCCCAACACCAAAAGGACATGGAGAATAGGGACGCTAGCCTGCAAGACATCAAAAGGGAGTAGGAACTTCAAAAATCCCTGCATTTAACTCACATGAAGGAAGAGAAATATTGGAGGCTAAAAACCATAAGCCTTTGGATGTAATCGGGAGACAAAAACACAAAATTCTTCCATATGCAGTCCAATATTTGGGATCACCACAAATCAATTAGAGAAATCACCAACTTAGAAGGGGAAAAAATATTTTATTTTGAAAATATTAAGGATGAAGCGTTCAAGAATTTCAATACACTTTATTCTATAGAGGAAGAAGACGTTGAAGAATCCCAAGATGAAGCATTAAAATACATCCCACAATTAATTTCTCAAGAGGACAATGAGGATTTAATTAGACCAATCATTAAAGAATAAATTAAGGATACTATCTGGAGAATGAACCTGGATAAGGCTCCAAGCCTAGACGGCTTCTCAGTGCATTTTTACAAGCTATGTTGGGGCACCATAAAAAATATCTAAAAATAATGCTGAAGTATTCCAAAAAAACCCTCATTTGGGAGGAGCAATTAACTCTTGTTTCTGGACCTAATTCTAAAAGAATCCAATCCAGCTACTTTCGCAAGATTCCAGTCAGTCTCCCTTTGCAATGTCTCTTACAAACTATTTTCTAAAATAACATCCCAGAGGATAAAACCGCTCCTCCTTTCCATTATCTCAAAATACCAAGTCGGATTTGTGCAGAAAAGGAATATTTTGGACAATATTATCCTAGTTCAAGAAGCTATCCACTTTAGTAAGAATATGAAGGAAAAAGGAATGATCATAAAACTAGATATGGCTAATTCCTTTGATAGAATAAAACACCTTTTCCTCTTTACGGTGCTTAAGAAATTTAGGTTTAATGAAAAAATTATTTCTTGGATTAGGGAATGTATTGATAACTTATGGATTTTCCCTCTTGTTAATGGGAGTGTCAAAATTCTTCAAATATTCTTGGTGGCTTAGACAAGGATGTCCTCCCTCTCTGCTTTTATACATTATTATGGAACACTTGCTAAGTAGATCATCAAAGAAAGCTAGAATGGAAAGGAATATCCAAGTAATTATAATTAAAAGAAATGTAAAATATCTTAATCACTCGCAATTCACTGATGATACCTTGCTAATTGGGGGGGATCATTAGTTGTGGCAAGAATATTCAACCAAATAATCCAAAAATTTTGTGAAGCGTCTAAAAGATTAATTAATAAAGGGAAGAGTCAAATATTTGGTTGGAACATACCATCCCATACATAGCTAGTATATAACAAGTATTTGACTTCTGAGGATCGATCTCTTGGGGATGCTTCAAGTATTTAGTAGTCTCGATTGCTTAGGACAATAGAGTAAAGTAAATTGGTAGGATATCATTGACAAAATTTCCACTAGACCACGAAAATGGGGATTGAATTGGTTAAATCCTGCGAGGAGAGTGATTCTAATTAATTCAATCCTTTCCTCCATTCCCTTGTACTGTTTCTCAATCCTTCTTGCTCCCATTTTGGTGCTAAATCATATCAATCATATGATCATGTCCTTCTTATGGAAAGGAGGAAATTAGATCGAGCACAAATTCCCCCTTGTCAATTGGAATGTAGTTAAAGGGCCAATGAATCATGGAGGTTTGGAAATTAGGGACATTCAACTCACAATTTTATCCTTAGGGGACAAATTATCTTGAAAATCCTCGAGTACATCCAAGCCTGGGTCTCACATGTGTTGAGAAATAAATATTTCAGAGGAAACTACCTTATATGTTTGGATATTGCCCCTAGTTCAAGCCAAGGAATAGTAATATGGAATATATGTGTAAAGGCATGGAACTTCTTCCATTGCAAGCTGAATTGGATCCCTAGGAGTGGGAAAATAATTCATCTATGGGAATACCCTATATTTCAAGAGACTCCCTTGGGGCCCCTCCCTATATTTCAGGAGATCCAAATACAGTTGTTGTACAAATGGATTGTCAAACTTATAGATATAATCAAATGGAAAATGAGCTTGAATTTATGGACTGATTGGAAGTTAGTTCCCACCGATAGATTGAAAGAAGGATTATCGTATCTGAAAAGTTAGTTGAAAGGTAAATCCTCCTAAGTTCCAAAAAAAGAGACAGAACCATATGGGGAGACATGAATGGCAGTTATTTAGTTAAGAAGGGGTACTAACTATTAAAGCTCCAACATTCCCCCCCCCCAACATTTAAACTTTGGAAAAATGTGTGGAAGAACAAAACTCCCTTGAAGCTAAACCTTTTTTGTCGACTGGTATCCCATGGAAAAATCCTAACTGGGGAAAATATGAAAGAAAGAGAGGGTTAGTGGGGCCATCTATATGTGTTTTGTGTCAAGCAAAAGAGGAAATAGTCTCTCACCTTTTGGTGTTTCATCCTTTCTCCAAGGATGTTTGGAAAGAAACCTCGGGCCCCCTTTTACAATTATTCTCCAGAACTATTAGTCATATGAACTACTTCAAAAACTAGGAAAGGGATTAATCTCATTCTCTTCGCCATAAACCCCTTCTCATAGAACTTTGGTTGTCTCTTACCAAATTTATTTGTTGGAAAATATGGCTAGCTCGCAACAATTTTATTTTTGAAAACCTACAATTCCCACCACCCTTGTGGTCAGAGAGGTGGCCATGCTCCTCACTAAGTACCTCTCAAAAAAGAGTGATCTAGAATCCCCTCCCCCCAGATATTTCAACGGCAAAAAGAATGGATTAGACTTCTCAATCTCGAGAAGAAGGTTGCTCCTTCTTTCTCCCCTTCTCTTCGAAATTGGGAATTAAGGATGAATGTTGAAGAATTTACTAACTAGAAGCAGAATACTGAAGGCCACATTATTATTTTATGGTGTAGTTAAAGGGAACCCTAGTGTGGTAGGAACGGGTGGGGTTCTCATTTATCCTGGAGGAATCAAGGAGATTCATTTTCTTGGAGTTTAGGAAAGGACTCAAACAATCAGGTGGAGTTGTTGGCCTTATGACAAGGGAAAAATATGCTCATCAAGAAATGAATTTCAAATGTCTTGATTATATGAGACTCAAATATTTGAATTAAAGAGGTGAAGTATCGGTCTCCTCTACAAAATTCCTCCCTGGATAGAACCCAAAGAAGAGTATTGAAAACCTAAAGAGAATCCCCAAAGTCATTTTTTTCATGTTCTAAGTGACCTTAATAGTGATGCAGATTCGTAGGCCAACAAGGCCTCAAAAGGGACATAGGGATGCTATGTGAACCACCTTCAATAAAACCACTATGAAGCAATCCCATAAGGAGTTGAGGGTTCCTATCCTGACTTGGGATCAAGACTTTAGTATGGACAGTAAATCATGGGACAAGTGGAACTGCCATATGGATACATCCACTATGATCATGGAAAGGATGAAACACATTCCTAAATAAAAAGGATTTGATTTTCATGCTCCAAGAGCATCATGCTATAAGAAACAGGTTGGTTTTATCATAATTTTCACACCAGAGAAATTAATAGCTCTGATTTCACAACGGGGTGGGATGGAATCTAAGCCTCGCATCGTCCCTCTCTCCCATAAGGTGAATTGCTCAGATTCATGTAGAGGTAGAATGATGATAGGTAGTTTCCATGAAATTGTGTATGATGTATCAAATTCCAGATGATCAAATTTATCCTGTGGAGGATTTGGTTTGAGATGGGATGCTCCCATAATTATTAGTTGCTTTCCTCCTCATCTATTATATTGTCCAAACTGGAAATGCAAGTATCAGTCACGGTGGTATTATGCAGCAAAAATTATCAGATTAAGTGATATATTCGTATCCATTCGAGGAGGACGACTACTATTAGAAGATATTTTTTCCCATAAGCTATAATAGATAGTGACGGGGAAATGGATGAGCCCTTCTACTGCATCGGACATGACATGCATCGGTTAATTTATGGTCTGTGCAGGATTAAGCATTGATTTCATGGGATAGAATGGGTTGATCTCAGAGACAAGGAGCGTCACTAGGAAGAATGGCAGGACAAGGATTAACAATATCGATTCAATGAGAAGAGGTACTTTCAACTCCAATTGGACCTATTGAAAGATCAATTTGACCAACAAAGAGACCATTTTTAAACAATGTTGCTAAAGTTAGCAGGACTGGAATGATAAGTAGATTCTCTACAATAGTAGTTGAAATAAAGAGACTCTATTGAGGGCCCCTCCTTCATTCCTCAACAGATCAAGATTGAAACCAAGTTCCATGGGATTTCCATTTCTAGTGTGTTTATTCTCTGCTCCTTTATAGTTTTGCTAGGGCAGTTTGTTAGGTATTATAAGCGTAAGTTGTATAATATAGAAGCTAGGAATAAGATTATACATTCTATGGATATAAAATATTGTTCTATGTTTCTACTAAACTCTCATACTTATGGCCTTGTTTGGATTGTATTGGTGTTCTTTTGAGGATTGCTCCTCTCTTTTAATATAAAAATTCATATTTGTTTTGGTAAAAAAATAAATGCCCCCCCATTATCAGTTCTCAAAGTCTAAATAGTTCTACTAGATTCATTTTCAACCATGGATTTAATTTTTTGAACAATACCAAAGGTTTCACTATTATGTTTTAAAAAATAAAACCAAGACTTGCAATTATAATCATCAATAAAGTAACAAAATAGACTGCATGCGACAAGGAAGGAGTTTCAAGAGTGCCACAAATATCACTATGAAATTAGTTGAAATACTTGTTTAGCACGCCAAAATTTACCTGTATCAAACATTTCCTTACATTGTTTACCAAGAACACAACGTTCACAAACACCTTTAGTGGAAGAAATTGAAGGTAAGCCATGTACCATTTTAGACAACATTTGCATTTTTCAATAATTCAAGCAACCTAATATTTCATTCCATAATTTGCTTAGTTCGTTAGTGTGAGCAACATACGAAATAAAGGGTTGATTTTTACTTGAATTAGAACCAATAAACTTATATAATCCATCATATGATCAACAAGACTGAAAGAAACAATTTTGAAGTTTTGTTTGATATCTTTTAACACATACTTATTAGCCAAGCTTCAAATTTAAAACCATTTTGACATGCACAATAAATAGAAAGCAAGTTGATGGAAATTCCTTGAACATGAAACACATCTTCCAAACTACCGTTGGGAACACTAACATTACTAGATCCTAAAACTGAAAGATGATTACCATCACTTGTAGATACTGTTGTGTGTGATTTTTAGTGTTAAAGAATTAAACAAATAATCTAAACTAGTCACATGATTAGAAGCATTAAAAACCATTATGCATTCCATGTTAGAAGAATAATTATTTGGTTGAACAGAGTAAGCACATAGGGACACTTATTGTTCTTCGGAAGACTTTTTCTTTGATTTTGCCAGTTCATGTCTTTGTTTAAAGCTCTTTTTTTGTGTTTGGTTTTTCCACAATACTTACAAGGATTAAACACTTTAATTTGTTTAGACACCATGTTAGAAACATTAGAAGCATTATCGATAGAACTTGATCCTTGATTATGTGGTTTAGAATTTTTATTAAAATTCTTATTAGGATTATTTTTACTATGTGCCATTAGATCTTTATTATTAGACAATTGAGCACTAGCAACTAATCTATCTTGATTATTTATAAAACCTTTATAAAAATATACAAAAGAGGGTTTGTGAGTATTCTTTGGCATTCCAATGGCCCAATTCCTAGTTTAGATGAACATGTCAACGCATGAAGGTATTGTTTGTTCTACAACCAGCATAGATCCATTTTAACTCCAGATCTATCAAGCACCGAGAGGTGTCCAATTTCTTGAGGTATAATGTTTTTTTATCTTAATTTTTTTACACATCCATAAAAAACTTACACCTCACTAAATTTGATCCTTTTCCATGCTTGATAAATCTAGTTTTAAGAATTGTCTTTATTTTTTAATTTTATTAACTTTTAATGACTTTTATTTGGTTATAAATTTTTATAAAACCTTTCCATGCTTGATAGATCTAGTTTTAAGAATCGTTTTATTTTTAATTTTATTAAATTTTAATTACTTTTTTGTGGCTTCTATTTGGTTATAAAATTTTATTTTATAAGTCCATATAGATTTTTTTAATAACTTTCTTTTGGTTTTAATTTTTTTATTTTATTAGCCGACATGAATTTTCTTAATTATTTTTTAATTTTGATACATCATGTTACGCATTACATTACGTTATGTGACAACATCTCCCCCATACTGGGTTGTAGAGCACCTCGCTACTCTAAGTGCAATAATAATTAAAGAGTTTCCATTTTTCTTGTAATCTTTACCACAATTATTTAATTTTTCATTATAAATTTTAATTTCAGTAAGAAATGACTCTATTCTATCCAAATATTTAGGGTCGAACTCATGGATTCTCTTTTCAATATTGTAAATAGAAACGTGATCACTTTTATCAAATAAAGAAGCTAGGGTTTTCCATAACTCAATAGGACTATTCTTGGCTTCAATGTGTACCTATAAGTTATGTAAAACAGTTTTTCCAATGAGTCATCTTACTTGATCACATCAATATTCCCATATTTTCAACTCTTTTGCATCAGTTGGTTTGGCTAGATCACCTTCAGTCAACCTCCATAATTTCTTGCTCCTAAGCACATGAATCATCTTTCTCTTCCATGAGAGCTAGTTAGATCCAACTAATGCAAGAACAGAAACAAATTTTGAGGTTATGGTGATAAAATCCTAAACCCAAAATGCAAAAAAATCAATTTTCACAAAAGAAGAAAAGTGATTTAAAAGTAGAATTTTATCAACAATGTCGAAACATTTATTTAACTCCTTGATGAATTTGCAACTCCTCTACACAGAACAATGAACAAAAATTTCCAAAAGAAAAAAAAAACGTTGAAAACAATGCATATGCAGAATAACTTAAGGTAGGGTGTGTATACGTGCTTTGGTAATGTATCGAGTGAATATGAAAAGTCAGGAAAAACTATAGAAAAATCATCAAAACTGTTGTTAAATCCATCTAGATGAAAACCTACAATAACTTGAAATAGAAACAACCAAACACCCAGATATGCAAGCCAAAAGATAGATCATTGATGCTAGATTAGTATACAATAGATTCAATTCAAAACTACAAATATAAATGAATTAAAACTTGAAAATTTCTGAAAATTAATGGTGAAAGTTAGGGTTTGAAAAAAAATCAAATATGTAGAATAAATCCCACAAATTAAAAACTACCATTTGGGTATTGTGGACTGGGTCACAAAAATACAAAATATGAAGTGCTCTAGTAGAAACATAAGACAATAATGCTTGAAAACAAAAATCTAAGATTTTACTAAAGAAGGCAGAGTATAGCAACCAACTTTGATACCATGTTAGAATATTGGGGATATGAAAAAAATCATACAACAATACAAAGCATGAGGAATGAGCTATTCTAGTTTTCTATCTAAACAATCAACAACGAACATTGGAGAGAAGAGAATAGACAAGAGAACACCAAATATACGTGGTAAAGCCCCAAAAGCGGAAGCATCCACAAGAATGGAAATATATTCTTATTCCTCAAAATATCTCCAACATTACAACTTGATATCCACCCCATATATGTTATCCTATAGTATTATAGATATGATCACAATTATACAATTTTTTTCAATATGATTGAGATAATTGCCCAAAGGCTCCCCCTCACCTTTATTATATATCACTTGGTAATCAGTTGTTAGAGGATATGATCTTATGATTATTTGTTTGTCAATATTGCATATAATTGAGTGTTGATTATCCTCTACATGATTGACACAAGATTATCCCATCATTTTTCATCTTGGTCAAAGTTTGACCTTATTGACTTGGTCAAACCCAACCTTTTTCACTTGGTCAAACCCAACCTTTTTCACTTGGTCAAAGGGGTCAACCAGTAGTATGGGGCATTCACATATATATCAGTCGTCATATCTCATCATTTGGAGGCCAATTAAACCCCTCCAAATAGCATCTAGCATACTTTAATTAATTGGATGAAATTGGAAATATTTTTTTAGTGTGGAATTTTGGCCCAAGTATTATTTGACTATTCAAAGTTGGTTATAAATAAGACACTTCATATTGGATTTGGGCATAAGTATGGTGCATATTATGGTTTTTAAGTTCAAGGAACTGATTGATGGCATCAGATTTGCATTCTGGGCCTGGGAAGTAAGAGATTTAATTAATAACACTTTAATTATTTCTATCCTAAGGTCCAATTTAAAAATTCCTAGGGTTTGGAATGTATGGCAACATGATCCCGTAAAAGGGAAGTAATGACTTGGGTGGTATTATTTTGAGGTACTAGACATATTTTGATCACCATATCATTATTCTGGAATAAACCGCTCAAAATTTGGCATGTCACTTCATTGTGGGGCACACTCTCCTCCAAGGGGGCGCACTTAGCCAAATATGAGCTATACTTTAGCAATTTTCATGGTGTAAAAATTGTAAGCGACCACCAAGGGGATACCCTAGTGGCCACTAGTTATGAATAACACTTATCACTTGTGATTTATTTCATTGTACTTGGACCCATGGAGGAAATTCTCCCCCCTCCAATAATATGTCATTTTCAGTTATTTTGTAAATTATAAATGAGAGAAAATATCCTATCCATTGATCTTTTTCTATCATCTCTTAATCTCAGTTGTTTATCATTTTAGAATAGTGATTTTTATCACTCTCCTACTTCAGTTGGAATGATTGGAAAAGAAATCCCCAACCCCTTTCAATTTTAACCACATTTGGTTTTGTGATGAAGGGTCAAGATTATTAGTCACTAGTAATTAGAGAAAGTTTGAGGCTAATTTGGGGAACTCGGCCATGCAATAGTTTGTATGTAAGCTAAAGAGAATAAAGAATACAATTGTAGCTTGGGAAAGAGTGATGAAATAATAGGATATCTAGGATTTAAACGATGTAGAAGAAAGTATTATTCCTCTATTTAATTCAAACTCTTTAGGAATATTCTCTAAAGAAGAACTTTACTTGTTAAAATTAATCGAAGACAAGAAAACATTACTATTGAATAAGGACGAAAATGAATGGAAACTTAAGAGTAGAGTCTCATGGTTGGATGAAAGGGATATCAACACCAATTTTTTTCATAATTATGTTAATCACCAAAAAAGTGTCAATACCATCTAGGATATTGGCCTAACTGATGCTTCCGAGGAAAATACTTTCAAGGAAATTGAAAAAGTAGGAAAGATCAAGTTTAAAAACCACATCAAGGAACTTGAGAATACAAATATTGGTGGTTTAATTAAGGTTTTAAGATTATTTTCTAGACCTTTTTATCAAAGAATAAATAAGTAGTTAGAAGAAGAGGTTACTAAGGAAGAACTAAAGAGTGTTTTGCACTTTTCAAGAAATCTAAGAGCTAAGGTCCTGATGGTTTTACAATGTGTTTTAACCTAGAGGATTTTATGACATTATGGAAGAAGAGATCCTTAGAATGGCCAAGGAATCTAGGATTACTTAGAAGGTCCATGGTGCTCTAAATTCAAATTTTATACTCCTCATTCCAAAAACTATTGATCCTTATTCCTTTGATGACTGTGTACCTATTTCATTATGCAATCGCATCTACAAAACTATTGCAAAATTCATCACCAACAGATTGAAAGGAGTGTTGTCCAAATTTATTTTTGAAGAACAATTTGGTTATTTTTCTAATAAAAAATTTCATGATGCAGTGGGGACGACTCGAGAAAGCTTTCACAACATAAATAAGTAAATTACCCACATTGGTTCTAAAGATTTATCTAGATAAGGTGTTTGGTAAATTAAGTTAGATATACATCAAGTCAATGATCATGCAAGCAAGGACGAATCTTCAATTGGTCAATTGAATATTGGGTTATATGTACTTAGATTATTTTCTTGTTTTAATCAAGGGTTCTCTCTTAGGCCTTTTTAATAATTCAAGAGGCAACAGCCAAATTTTCCCTCTATTACCTTTTATGTTTCTTTTGGTAGTTAAAGGATTAAGGAGGTTGATTAACGAAGTTTAAAGAGAAGGTTATGTCAAGGGGATAAAAGCAATAAACTATTTTTTTCATCATGCATTTATTATTGATGACATTCTAATATTTGGGCATGGCTCCTTGAAGGAAATTAAGCATTACAACGAAACCCTAGATACATATTGTGGAGCATCCATTATGGAAATAAACTCGAATAAATCTTGTATGCTTCTCAATGGTTTGGATACTAATTTATAAAGACAGATCTCTTAGTTTTTGAATAAGAACATAGCCCCTCTAGACCAAGGAATCAAATATCTAGGATTTTATCTAAAAACTAATGATCACAAAGTTGTAGACTCGTTGTGGTTATATATGAAAATAGAAGCGGGATATCATGTTGGTGTCACAAATGGTGTCTAGAGTACGTAAGATAGTGCTAGTAAAGTTTTCTCTTCAAGGTATACCAATTTATTGCGCTTTTATAACCCATATTCCCAAAATTATTATGGTAAAAAAAAGGAAAAAGTGTCTTATATTACTTTGGACATGCAAGAAGGAAACATAAGGAATTCCTCTAGCGAAATGCTCAAAGTTAAATAAAACAAAATATGTAGTGGCATGGGGTCCCAAGAAAATTTATCTTTTTTTCTAGCTAAGAAAATCCCATGGAGATTATTATTTAATGAAGGTTTATGGAAAAAAATCATCAAGTCCAAATATCAAAGAAATGACTCAATTGAAGGTTGGATCAAAAAAGAAAGAAAACGTTTTAAGGGAGCTTCTATTGTTGGAAAGGTGTGGTTAAATCATTTCCTATCATAAGCAATTGGGTATCATGGAAAATTGGTAGAGGAGACAATATGAGATTGGAATAAGATCCCTATATAGGGTGCAATAGTAAGCATAGGCTTTCCTTAGGTTTATTGAGGAATTGCATGCTTAAGGTTTGACAAGTCTCTCAAATATTGCCTCTCAAAGGATACTTGGTGTGTGGGGTTAGGGATGGAAAACAAATGAATATTTAAACTTGCAAAGCGATCAAGTAGTTGAATGGACACTATATATCACAATCCTAAAACATAATTCTCTTATATTATCTAATTAGTTAAAATGGTCTAAAAATAAAGTAATATGAATCATGTCACTTAAACTAGGAGATGAAGATAAGATCAATGGACTTTAGGGAGGAATCGATTTGGTGGTGGAAGTTGATCTAGAAATTAGAAATCCCATGGAAAACAAGAATCTTTCTTTGATTATCTCTTTTCTAACAAAATTCTTACTGAGGACAATGTCCCAAAAAGAAACTAGAATGGAAAAGGTAGATGTGTCTTTTGCAAAGATGATAATGAACCAATGGATCATTTGTTTGTTACATGCCCCTTTTCAATTTCTTTGTTGAAATTATAAGTATTTTAGTTAATAAATGGTTCAATCCATTAGGATAAAGATACTCTCTTGGATTGCTTTGAAAACTAGACCAATGAGACTTTTTCCCCAAGACATAGAAACTTACAATGTTATATGCTTTGGGGGCTATGGCTATCCAAGAAAAAGATGATATTTGAAGGATGAGACTTGTTTATTGGTTAGGTTTCCTAAAACATTATAATTCCTTATCGTGAATGTTAGAAGGAGCCAAAGAAAAAGGAAACAAGAATTTTAAAGGAACCTAACATATATTTCTCTTTTCCTTAGGGGTTCTTTGATTGTACTTGTCAAACAAATGCATGTATGTGTGGAGTGGGGTCCACCCTTTTCTTAAACAATCATCACTACTTTCATTTGAAGTATAGTGGAGGCTTGGGAACCAACAATAGATCATAATTTTATGTTATATGGATCTTGATGAAAACAACAAAAGATAAAGGATTCAAAAGACTACAAGTTCAATGAGATTTAGAGTTATTGATGAATTGGGATAATGCCATTTTCAAATCACAAATTTGACTCTTAGGTTCATCCTAAAAAGAGTACTGGAGGTCAAAAAATACCATTTTTTATCTCTTTTAATCATACCTTCACATGGTTCAACTCAAAATGATATTACCTCTCTAAGTTACCCCTTCCATTGCAGGAAGGAACTTTGATCATTCAAGAATACAAGGATGATTATTTATCATATAAATCTTTTGTTTCACTCTTTTGATCTTATCTAGATCCAAGGAATTACCCATTCATAGAAAAATGCTTCATGGGATATATATTTAGGGATTGTTTTTTAGTTAATGTTGATGTTTTGAAGGCGGGAATGAAGGGTACTTGGGTCTAGTTTGTTTTGAAGGATGACTATGATAAATAGACTCTTATAGGTTATAGACTGTATACGAACTTTGATCTTGAGCCAAGAGGCTAAGATGATGAAAATTTTGATTTCAAGCTTGAAATATCAAATATAAAGTTATTTTTCTTGGAAAAAAAATAGTCAAATATGAAGTTTTATTTAGAGACACAATTCTACTATCATTAACATTCTTCAAAATGTCGGTCAACTACTTTTGTTGAGATTGATATACTAATTGATTAAGGTATTGAATCATGTGATGAGGTTGTCAATGAGGTGTCTTTATAACATGATTTTTCTGTATCATAATTGTAGTGTTTTCCCAATTCACTTATGGCAATTTGTTTTCTTTGCAAACTTATGTTGATTTGTTGATCATTAAATGTATGTTGATAGAAATACTTAGATGTTAAATCATTAGTACATATGAAGATATCCCTACTTCAACTGGGTTTGCATCCTTAGAATTTATGATGTCAATTATACTTGTGTTGGTCCAATTCTCCATGGTTTTTATTTTTACATCTAATAACTTTCTTAATTTAACTAGATCGGCCATTGTTTTTTTGTCAACTAATGACTCTTTGTTGACAAGTTGATTGAACTTTAGTTGTGTTTTATTTTCATCCTCTAACTTCCTAATTTGCTCAATAGAACTTTGATTATGGTTTCTTAAGCAATAAAGTTATTCATATTTATTAGCGACGATGTTGTCAAAATAATTTTACATCTTTTGTACTGACTTACGATTATTCTGAAGGATTTCCTTTGATACATCTTTAAATCCCTCTAATGATGCAACTTTTGAATCTGAATTTATTTTAATGTCTTTCAAAATCTTCATGTTTACGATGAAGGTACCTAGTGTTTCCAACCAAGTTGAACCAAGAATTATGTAAACACCTTTTTTATACATAGTCATAACATTGAATTGGGATGTAAACTTATAGTCATCACTTGTTAGTTTTAAGTCCCTAACATCATATTCATGGCCAAAAGTTCTTATCTTTTTATTATACTGAGATTTAGAATTAATAATTAATTCGCCAATTCAAAATGTAATTTCTCTTCTCAAATCCAAACAAAAATAGATAATATCTATTTCCTTAAATAATCCCTTCCAATTTATTTTTCCAAAGCAATGGATTGAAAGATTTTGATGAAAAAGCCTTTCTTATTTTATTAAAAAAATCCATAAACCATTTTCTAACATAGCCAAGTAATTAAATATTTATAATTTTTAAAAACTTATTTTAATAAAACCTACTCAAATTTTAAAATCTTCTTTCCATAAACTTAGAAAAGAGTAGCAAAAACCTTCAATGGAAACTAAGTATTATTTATACCCCTCTAAATTAAACTTTACCCCTCATCGTTTTACTCCACTCAATAAATCACTTTTCAATATAATAAGCTCGTTGATATATATGGATGTGGGTGTGACGGGGCATAGTGTCACCATTATATAAATTCCCATTTTATTAGGCAACCACTATGATGAAGTGTCATGCAACTTTTACGCCATTTTTTTTAATGGTAATAGTGGTGGCGTCTAATCTGAGCTGATATGATTTCCCTATCAACCACTTGAGATGCTTCCTATTTTTTATTTTTGGTTTAGGAACATATTATGATGATTCCTGATTTTTGGTTTGTTTTAATAAATTAACAAAGACAGTGACATAGTGATGAATGCAGGCACAACACTTGGTGGTTGCACAATTATGGAAATCTTTTTAGCAGCTGATCTATGACACAATGTTTGATTGGGATAGATAAACAAACTCCAAATAGTGAGTTTTATTTAGTGGTGACTCAACATCAATCACTAGTAGATGTCTTTATATATTTTTTTTTATTCTTTTATTTATCTCGTTCGGTGTAGAACAGTGTTGACAAGGGGTGGAGGTTCAAGTGATGGTTGTTGTGAAAGTGACATTTTTTTATCAACAAGGAACATGTTTTTAAACTTGGTATGAATAGTGGTAAAGGAAGTAATACTAGGGCTGCACTGTTGATTTTGGGGCATTATATATTTTTCTTAGGCTAATGAGATTGATGCTTTACACATCTTTGGTGATTCAAAGATCATCATTGAATAGCCTTTGGGTAACTATAATCTTCAAACTGTTCAGCTCAATCAGTGGTGCTTCAGGGTTCAATCTGTATTATGATCCTTCAAGCATATCAGACTTGCTCATCTATCTAGAGCTTTCAAATCGGTAGCAGATGAACTATCAAAACTGGTTGTTCTTTCATCCGAGGGAGTTTGTGGAAGGATCTCTTATAAAACAACGGATTGAATATCTGTTTTGATTTTTGTCCATTTGTCTTTTTGTATGTTTTCACTTCTTTTTGTGTTCTATTAACATTGTAACTTATTTAGAAGAAAACCGGTTCAAAGATTTGTAAGGTTACAACACTTGATGTAAAATCTTAGGTGATCTGCTAGAATTAAAGGAAATTTGGGGTCTAAAATGGGCCTTATAAGAAAACAAGCCAACAATAAATTATTGTGAGTTGGAATTCAAGAACCAATATAATTTCAATAAATGACTCAACCATAATGGTTGACTTGACATATTTGTCATAAAAAACTACTTTTTTGTTCGTATTTTCAACATATGTCCCTGTGTTTTTCCTCAAATTTCGAGCAGGAGGGCTCGTTGGATGCGAAATTAAATTCGGCATCCAACGAGTACCCACACTTCATACTTTTGACGAACCTAGCTACCCCAAAAACAAGAAATACTTGAAAAAACGTGATGTGGAATTAAATTCGGCATCCAATGAGCCCTCCCGCTCGAAATTTGAGGAAAAACACAGGGATATATGTTGAAAATATGAACAAATAAGTAGTTTTTTTATTTCTTCCTCCAAAATTAATAAATATTATTTTATTATTTTAACTATTATTTTATTATTTTCCTTAGGAGGCCCATTTTAGACCTCAAATTTCCTCTAATTCGGACTATCAGAAAACTTGTTTAGAGATTTGTAAGGTAACAACACTGGATGTACAATCTTAGGTGATCTACTAGATACTTTTAGTCTTGGGATGAAAAAATGTTATGTAATGATTTATTTTTCTTTGATTCAATAGAATAGCAAGAAAAAGGCTTTTTTTCGTGTGAAAAAAAGGGGTGGTGGTTCAATTGGGAATCTCCATAGTAAAATTGCAACTTTGACTACTTAGTTTGTTATCATTGGTTTAACTTACCAATCATTAATGTATTATTAATTTAGGATAATAATGATTTATTTTCAAATGATCATTAAGTATGGTTTTAGGATCTAAAGAAAAACTCTCTATGAGGTTGCAACATTGATTATACTATATATTTGAAGCTTAAGTGAGAGCTTAAGTTTGTCAAAGGAAGCGAAAGTTTGTCAAAGAAAGTGAATCTTTGAGTTTGTTTAAGGAGGTGAATATTTAAATCCAAAAGGATATAGAGGTGATGAATAAATTAATATAATTAAAAAAATTATCTAAAGCTTACATTACCAATCACTAAGTCTCCACGTCACCTTTATTTATATTATTCATTTAGGATAATAGTCATCTTATGATGACTAAGTGAGTTTGTTATGATTATGTAGACTAATTACCATGCATGGTGTTGTAACACAAAATGTCTTCATCAAAATTTTCAATTGTTTGCAAATGGAAATTAATGGAAAGGTTACCCCACAGATGGCTAGGATTCACCGTGCAACTCTCCATGAGTTAATTGTGGCCATTCATGCATCATAACATAATTGGTCGGTAAAAGAAATGGATATCCTGCAAATGGCCATGATGCATCATGTAACTCTGTCTCGCCAAATCCTAGGCATTTGTGCAAATACACATGATTAGGAGGTAAAAAGGAGGGAACCCCCACAAATGGCCAATATATATCCATTTACATTCCAATATTCAATATCATTTATTTGCACAAAGGCAAGCCAGTTGGAGCTTGGTAAGAATGCTAGCCACTTCAATAGACAAGAATCTTGACACGTAGGCCAGCTAATCTCAACCATTCATGAGTGGTGGAAGCTAGTCGTCTTTCATATGTGTAGCAATATCACCAAAAGCTCAAATATCCCCTCAACCTAAGATCAACAATCCATGAAAGTTGGGGAGATTTGAAAGATATTCGTGAATCCTCAGGGATTCACCATGCCATCTCAACAGAATCTCGGCAACAACGCATCACCAATGATGAAATGTGTTGTGTAGACCCAACCCATAAACTTATGATTGCCAATGATAAAATTACATGTGTCCCTCTAGCTTATACAAAAGTGCCAAAAACACCAATAAACACCATTTTAACTCATTCTTTCATAGTTACAACCAATTGTTCTTAGCATAGAAAATAAGGGAATTGGTGCTTATTTTGGGGGAATCCATCCAATTAAAAATTACGACGAGTGGCTAAGAAATCCATTATAAGTGAAAAAAAGGAAAATTGCAACAACTCCAAATTAGCTCTAAATTTGTCTGTAAATTTGGCAAAGGGCTTAAAACACCTCTAGTTTAGTTGAACATCATAGAGGCAATCAAGAAAGACATTTTTAGAGGGTGGAAGAAAAAAAAATCATTTCCTGAAAACAAAGGAGAAAGGTGACTTTATCTTCTAGTGGCCACGAGGGTTATTCCATAAACACAAGAGGATATCGATGAGGCACAAACTTCCTAAAAGAGAAGAATAAATTAAAATATTCCCGATTTTCGTTCCCCAAAGAGAAGGGCACACAAAAATAGCTCAAAGGATCAATGATGTAGATTAAAGGTGAAAATAACAGTCAATCAAAGGAAATATTTTTTAATATTAGAAGTAATCCAAAGCCATAAGAAGAATTAAGAAGTTATGGAGGATAGGGATAAAAAACTGACTATTAGTTTGGTTATTATGAAGAGCCAACTCTCCCCTCACAACATTTTGACCTATTTTTTTGGATCTCACATTTCTCTCCTAACATACAATAAAGGAGAGATGGTTCTCATTTATAAGCGGGGTGGGGGGCATAGAGTAGGAGTTTTACCAAGAGACCTATGGGTTGTTGTTGTAAATGTTTGAGCAAATATGAAGATAGTTGAACTTAAATCTTTTGATAAAAAAATTCAGTGCATGTAGATCTCATCAACAATTCAAACACACAAAATAATCAAACCATAAGACACATGATGTACCTTGGGAAAACCCTCCACAAATCAGGAGGATGAAAAAAATGGCAAACAATCTTTGAGTATGATAGATAATGGCAAAGAATGATTTTAAAATACTTGCAAATTGCTTGATAAGAGATATCTAAGTAGCACTAGAGAATAGAGATCATATGGAATAATGTCATAGCCTTGCCAAGTGCACAACACTCTAATAACAAGCTTATTCAGTCATACAACAAAGGTAGTGAATGGTTGCATGCATTTTGGTCACTGTGAACACTATGCACACTATGTGCACATCTCCCACATCACCTATTGCTCCTTCCTTGACTTGGTCCCAAGTTGCCACCTCGTAATTACCTCCCACACTAAAGATATGTGCCCTCAATTAATTCATTGGTATCAACTGCCTCTAACTGAGTGTTAATTGATTACATTGAACTGAACTGAATGGAATTGAATGTAACTGAACTAAACTGAACTGAATTAAACTGAACAAAACTGAATGTAACTGAACAAAACTAAACGTAACTGAACAGAACTGAATGTGAAATTAACTAATTACTTGACCATTAGTTAGGATTTTAATTGAATGTCTTTAGTGCTTCACCATCAATGTCATCTTTGACAACCATTTTGCATAAATTAAGGAATTGATTCCTTAATTAAATGAAACATGTTTTCCACAACTTGTACTTAACTGATGTCTTTGCAAGTCGAGTTCACTGGAGGTCTGACATAGGCAATTTGAATCTTTACTCTATCTTTGTGATCATCTCATTTATCCTTTAATTAATTATTCATGGTCCATGAGTGTTTAATTAATTAATCATCTTTATCATATCATACTCAGAAGAATTGGTTCCCAACCTATGATAATATGTAGTACCCTGGGTCATATAGTCATATGCTAAATTAAATCACTCTAGGGGCAGTTAATCCCTAAAGGAGACTTATAGCACCTGGTGACCATGACTAGCCATACAACACATAGTAGATACTCATGACTTGATACAACACAAGTCATATGGTATTGATACAATACTAGTCTTGATACAACACAAGACTCTTAAACTTAATACAACATAAGTCTAAACTTGATACAACACAAGTCTCTGACCTTGATACAACACAAGGTCTTGATCTTAATACAACATAAGATCCTGATATTAATACAACATAAAATCATAGTACATACCTCTCTCATACCCTCAACATTCTAGCTTGATACAACATAAGATCTTAACTTAATACAACATAAGTTGATGAACTTAATACAACATAAGTTTCAAACTTGATACAACACAAGTCTCATGAAGAGGTTTTTGAACTTAATGCAACATAAGTCTCATGGAGAATGGATATTGATTTTGTACATTTCACCCTCCCTCTCAGCAATAGAGATATTCTCTGCCATACCAACAATATCTCGGAAGTGTCTAAACTTCATCACAAATAGAGGCTTTTCATCACATCTGCAATATTCTCATCAGTAGCTATGTACTAGAGTTTTACAATGCCTTTCTGAACCATGTCTCGAATGAAGTGATACTTCATTTCTATGTGTTTCGACTTGTCATGAAACATAGGATTTTTGGAAAGCTTTATACAACTCTAGTTGTCACACCTGATCATTGTAGGCTCTAGCTTTACACCGAACAATCCTCCAAGTAGCTTTCTCAGCCACCCTGCTTCTCTGCAAGCAGTACTAGCAGCAATGTACTCAGCCTCTATGATGCTTTGGGAAATTGAACCATGATTTCTGCTAGACCATGAAATCATAGCAGAACCCAAGCTGAAACAATACTCAGAAGTGCTCTTCTGATCAATAATCCTGCCACCCCAATCAAAATCAATGTATCCAAGCAACAACACTCCTCCATTGGAGGAATACCTGAGTCCATAAACAATTGTACCCTGAAGGTATCTAAAAATATGCTTACCTGCAACCAAGTGTTTGTTTCTAGAATTAGTTATGAACTGAATCAAAATGCTAACTACACATCAAATGTCTGGCCTCAAGTGTATCAAGTGCATCAACAAGCCAATCAATTGTTTGTATAATGCGAGGTCCACTGGATACGATCCATTCTAAGCCTCATGGAGTTTTCTCAAATTGGAATCCATTGGAGTGTTTATGGATTTACAATCCATCATTCCAAATCTATGCAAGATGTCCACACTATACTTCCCTTGAGATAGAAATATATCATCATTCCTCTGCCAAATCTTAAGGCCCAAGAAGTAGTGCATAAGACTTGAGTATTTCATCTCAAAATCTGAGTGAAGCTCCCTCTGACACTCTACAATCAGTCTTTACTCTCCACTAAGAAAATATAATCCACATATAGGACTAGTACCCGAGGTTGGTTCTCCACTACTTTGAAGTACAAGTTTGAATCTGCATCACTCTTCAAGAAACCCAATTTCTAAAGATAATTGTCTATTCAGGCATACCAAGCTCGAGGAGCTTGTTTTAACCCATACAGGGATTTATTCAACTTGCACACATGGGACTCCTTCCCATGTATCACAAAACCCTCAATATGCTCAATGTAAACTTCTTCCTCAACCTCACCATTAAGGAAGGCAATCTTCACATCCATCTAGTGAAATAATAGATTTGATAGTATTATACCTAGCCACTGGAGAAAAATTCTACTCATAATCAATGCCCTCTTTCTGTGAAAAGCCATAGTCAACAAACATGGATCTGTACTTGTCCACATTTCCATCTACAACCTGGTTTATCTTGTAAAGCCATGTGGAATTTACAAATGACTTCCTCTCAGGTCAGGGAACAATATCCCAAACATCATTATTCAGAATAGAATGGCATTCCTCTTTCATAGCATATTTCCACACTTGTTGCTCTCCAACCTCTTCATATGATGAAGGCTTTGAATCATTGATGTTGCTCATCAATGAAACATATCCTAAATACCTATTAGCCTTCTTGCACTCTCTATAAGTGTCTATTGGTGCTCCATGTTTCTCATCATATTTCAATACATCTTTGCACCATGTTGACCCCCTCTTTGTAGGAGTTTCATCAACCAGTTCAACTGGTTCATCAATGATAAGTAGTTATGCATGATTTGTTGTATTCTCCCTCTAGACATCAAAAGGGGAAGAATCAGCATCATTATCCTATGATATATGAACCTCAACCTCCTATGTATTTGGATCACATTCAAGCTCTTTTGATCGCTTGAATGTTTCCTCCTCATGGAAAGTCACATCCCAGCTAACCTCAACATGTCTCTCACCATGTACATAAATTTTGAATTCCTTAGAGGTCTCACTATAGCCAACAAAAGTTCCCTTCTTTCCAGAAGGTTCCATCTTGGTTCTCTTTTCTTTTGCAATGTGAATATACAAAAGACATCAAAAAAACTGAATATGTGATATGTCTGGTTTCTCACTAGTGTACACCTCTTCATGTGTTTTCTCATCAAGAACTGCATGCGTACTTATGTTATGTATGTACACAGTTGTACTAGTAGCTTCTTCCAACAAATAAGCAAATAGATCCCGATCATGTAACATGGATTTTGTAGCCTCAGAAACAATTTTGTTCTTTCTCTCTGCAACCCCATTCTGTTGTGGGTTGTAAGGAACTGTTAAATGTCTACATATCCCTGCATCACTGCAAAACTCATTAAAAGAATTTGATTTTAATTCTCCACCATTATCATACCTTAGGGAACGTATATGCCTACTTTTTTTATTCTCAACTAAGGATTTATACTTTTGGAATTTACTGAAGGTTTCACTTTTGGATTTCATGAAGTAAATATGGGCCTTATGGGAGAAATCATCAATGAATAAAACATAGTAGAGATGTCGACTGAGGGATGGGGAAGACATGGGTCCACATACATCTGAGTGCACTAAATCTAGTATTCCTTTAGATCTAGTATGGATTCTAGGAAACTTCTTTTTAAAATTATTTCCTAAAGCACGGCCTCTATAAACAGTATCGTGTACATAATCAAAACTAGGCATACCTTTGAACTTTCACTGCAAACCGGGGAGTGCTCTGAAGTGGAGATGTCCAAGTCTCCTATGCCAAATATCGCATGTGTTGATAGTATGAGGTGTCATGGCTTCAATATACTTTCCCAGGACCTTGTAAAATACTCCTTCTCAAACTCCAATAACAATAGCAGTATCAATGTTCTGGTTCTTCGGCCACAAGTATGCTTAATTCTCCATGAAGATGACTCGGAAGCCTTTATCTTCAAGGATGAAAATAGAGAGTAGGTTCTTCTTCAATCCAGTGACATAAATAATTTCATCCACGTATAGTGTGTCTCTTGAATTCAATTGGAAGGATGTGAATACAACTCCTTGGATTGAGTATGTTGAATTGTCTCCCAATTCTACCATGCATGCAAACTATTTCTCTTTGATGTTGGAGATTGTGCCCTTGTTTCCTAACATGTGCTTTAAATCACCATTGTCAATCAGCCATGTATCTTCTCCTGTGATGAGAGATCTAGAGAAAGCATATATGAGGTAATACTTCATCCTTGTCTCTTACAATTTATGTGCATCTTCTTTGGAATTTTCTTCTATGATAGTGGAAGCATGAAATCTTCCTTCTTTTCTTTTATTCACATGGCAATCCCGTATAAATTTTCTCAACTTTTGACAATAAAAACATAGAAGCTTTGATTTGTCAAAACATTTATTGGTCTCTTTCTTCTTTGCATGGAGATACTTCTTGGGAGTGAATGGCTTCCTCCCTTTCTTGGTTCTATCCATGAGAGATAGATTCTCCTCCTTAGTGTGCTCCAGTTCATTTTGGATGTGCCCTTCTTATTCAATGCAATCATGTCGAAGTCTTTCGAAGTTGGGTTTCTCTTCTCTTCCATTTACCACAGTAAGAAAGGTCTCCTATGAAGCAGGAATCCCATCGATGGTGGTTATAAGAATATCATCTTCATTCATCTCCACACCAATTTTTGCAAGTTGATCCTTCACCTATGAAATATTTGTGAAGAATGAGGCTACGGTCTCATATCTTTCCATCTTCATGTTGCACAACTTGTTCTTCAAACCCCTCTTTTGAGTAGGGGCCTTCTTCTCATAAATATTCATGAGTGTGTCAAAACACTCCTTTGTTGTATTCAATGGTGTGATCACCGACATGAGGTTATCCTTCACAGATTCATATATGATCCTCTTTTCATTTGCTTGATTATTCTTGTAATTGGCTCAACCTGCATTTGTAGTAGGCTCTTTGATCACGAAGGTCACAAAAGAATCAAGATCACGCTCTTCGAGAATGTTGATCACTCTCTCCTTCCATGTGTTGAAGTTTGATATGCCTTCAAGTCGATCTTCTGATTAGACGAATAATGATGCCATTGCTTCAAGATTTTCTCAATGCTTCAAGATCCTGCGTAGGTTTAGAATGTTTGCACAATACTAAGCTCTTCCACGCCCTTGATCTGATACCATGTACATGTTTGAGCAAATATGAAGATAGTTGAACTTTAAAACTTTTGATAAAAAAAATTCATTGCATGTAGATCTCATCAACAATTCAAACACACAAATTAATCAAACCATACGACACATGATGTACCCTAGGAAAACCCTCCACAAATACAAAGCATGAAAAACCCAACAAACAATATTTGAGTATGATAGATAATGGTAGAGAATGATTTTATTACACTTGCAGATTACTTGATAAGAGATATCTAAGCAGCACTAGAGAATAGACATAATACGGAATATTTTCATAGCCTTTCCAAGTGCATAGCACTCTAATAACAGGCTTATTCAGTCATACAATGAAGTTAGAAAATGGTTGCATGCCTTTTGGTCACTATGAACACTATGTGCACACCTCCCACATTACGTATTCATTACGTTATAAGAAGATCATCTTCATTCATCTCCACACCAATGTTTGCAAGCTGATCCTTCACCTATGAAATATTTGTGAAGAATGAGGCTACGGTCTCATATCTTTCCATCTTCATGTTGCGCAACTTGTTCTTCAAACCCCTCTTTTGAGTATGGGCCTTCTTCTCATAAATATTCATGAGTGTGTCAAAACACTCCTTTGTTGTATTCAATGGTGTGATCACCGACATGAGGTTATCCTTCACAGAGTCATATATGATCCTCTTTTCATTTGCTTGATTATTCTTGTAATTGGCTCAACCTGCATTTGTAGTAGGCTCTTTGATCACGAAGGTCACAAAAGAATCAAGATCACGCTCTTCGAGAATGTTGATCACTCTCTCCTTCCATGTGTTGAAGTTTGATATGCCTTCAAGTCGATCTTCTGATCAGACGGATAATGATTCCATTGCTTCAAGATTTTCTCAATGCTTCAAGATCCTGCGTAGGTTTAGAATGTTTACACAATACTAAGCTCTTCCACGCCCTTGATCTGATACCATGTACATGTTTGAGCAAATATGAAGATAGTTGAACTTTAAAACTTTTGATAAAAAAAATTTAGTGCATGTAGATCTCATCAACAATTCAAACACACAAATTAATCAAACCATAAGACACATGATGTACCCTAGGAAAACCCTCCACAAATACAAAGCATGAAAAACCCAACAAACAATATTTGAGTATGATAGATAATGGCAGAGAATGATTTTATTACACTTGCAGATTACTTGATAAGAGATATCTAAGCAGCACTAGAGAATAGACACAATAAGGAATATTTTCATAGCCTTTCCAAGTGCATAGCACTCTAATAACAGGCTTATTCAGTCATACAATGAAGGTAGAAAATGGTTGCATGCCTTTTGGTCACTATGTGCACACCTCCCACATTACGTATTGTTCCTTCCTTGACTTGGTGCCAAGTTGCCACCTCGTAATTACCTCCCACACTGAAGATATGTGCCCTCCATTGATTCACTGGTGTTAAATGCCTTTAACTGAGTGTTAATTTCTTGCACTGAAGTGAACGGAATGGAACTGAATGTAACAGAACTGAACTGAATCAGAACTGAATGTAACTGAACAAAACTGAATGTAATTGATTATAACTTAATGTGAACTGATTAGCTAATTTCTTGATGATTAGTTAGGAGTTTAACTAAATTTCTTTAGTGCTTCACCATTAATGTCATATTTGACAATCAGTTTTCATAAATTAAGGAATATATTTTTAATTAACTGAAACTTGTTTTCCACAACTTGTACTTAACTGATGTCTTTGCAATTCAAGTTCACTAGAGGTCTGACATAGGAAATTCGAATCTTCACTCTATCTTTGTGCTCATATCATTTATCATTTAATTAATTATGCATGGTCCATGAGTGTTTAATTAATTGATAATCTTTATCATATCATACTCAAAAGAATTGTTTCCAAGCATATGATCATGTGTTACCTCAGGTCATATTGTCATATGCTAATGTAAATCACTCTAGGGGTAGCTAATCCCTAAAGGGTACTTATAGTACCCAGTGACCATGACTAGCCATACATCACATAGCAAATACTCATGAGTTGACACAACACAAGTCATATGGTCTTGATACAAGACCATCCTTGATACAACACAAGACTCTTGAATGTATTACAACATAAGTTAAAACTTGATACAACACAAGTCTTTGACCTTAATACAACACAAGGTCCTCATCTTAATACAACATAATATCACAGTACATGCATCTCTCATACTGTCAACATTCTAGCTTGATACAACACAACTTCTTAACTTAATACAACATAATTTGATGAACTTAATACAACATAAATTTCGTACTTGATACAACACATGTATCATGAACAGGTTGCTGAAAGTAATAGAGCATAATTCTCATGGAGAATGGATCCTGATGTTGTACATTTAACAGTTGTAATTTATGAAAAACAAAAAACCAGTCATTAGATTCATTTCTCATTTGTAGAGATTGTTCCTATATATTTTGAGTGTTTAGCTTTCTTATTTTTCCACACCTGTCTATCTATGTAATACTATAATCTTATAGACTATATTGTTATATATTCAAGGCTAACAAATCTAATTTGTGGTACAATATAGAGAGAATTTCAAGTTGTTTGACTTTTTCTTGTTTTAGTATAGTTGTCTTTTGTTAGTTCTAATTTTGTATGAAGTATTTATGCAATATATAAATTAAGGAGAAATAATTTCAAGTTGTTTGACTCCTTCGTGTACCTTTTATATATATTCATATTTTCTCTTCAGATTAGATGTATGAGTGTGTTCCATAGACTCCTAGGGTGTATGTGATGCTTCTTCATTTTTGTAAAATAGTGACTACCTTACTCATTGTTATACCAAAGATTTTTTTTCTTGTTAATTTATTCTCCACCTACCATTATCATTTTTTGTGATCTACAATTTGAGACTCCATTGCCCAATGGAAAGGCCTTTGGTCTAAGGATTTGATACTAATGATTTAATCTTGTCTGGTACATATTTCCACCAACAGTTAACATGTCCCTGTTATTCAAATTTGGCATTTTGTTTTATAAAGGTTTCAAGTTGTTGTGATGACTTTGAAAAGTCAGTTGATTAAGTCTACCAAGGGTTAACCCCTCTGGTCCATAGGCCATATTGAGGTCTAAAGCATGTATCCATATGCCTTGGAATAGTTCCTAAGAAACCAAGAACATCTCAAGGAACAACACATGGTTTAAGGATATAGATAAAATATCTCTATGAGGATGAATTACCAATTGTACTATATATTTGTATATTTGAAGTGATATCCCGCTACAACAAAATAGACAATTAGTGCCTAAAATAGTGTCAAACTTTAGTGTATTTTAGTTCACAAATTGGGCACTTTTGTCGGCACCACAGTGCATGTTCACTTCAGTGTTGAAAATAGCACCGAATGTAATGCCTAATTAAACGTCAAATAGAGCACTCGAAAAAGTGGCGCCTAAAACAATGCCTGATTTAGTGCCTAGATTAGCTCCTATTTTAGTGCCTAAAATTGCACCGAAAATAATTCCTAACATGGCTTCCAATTTTCCATTTAGTTTTGCTCCTAGTCGTGCTTCTTGTTTTGCTTCTAGATATGAAAGAAAACATAATGGCAAGTTTAACAGTAAGACATGTGTTAGCACTCAGAATGTACCCAGGTTGTGAAAAGGTAGATCCCGAGGTAACAGCAAAAACCACTTTAGAATGTATTTCTGACCTAATACAATCAGAGAGGGATCTCTCACTATTTACAAAGGTTTTATACTCAAGATATTCAATCAAAGACATTCAAAAGGTCAGATTTCTGATGGGACAAATAGGACAAGTTTGTTTTAAAAGACTTGGTAGGATGGTCATGGAGGAGACCATTGGGAAATGGAGTCAATAATCAGATCTGAAATAGATTGCAGGAGGTAGGGTTTTGAAATTTTATGAATAGAAGCAAGGTAGGCACCATTTCCTCAGTCTTGAGGTATTAGCAGGTTGATTAGTGGACAAAGGGAGACATTCCATCAAACAGAGCACCTCTAGGGTGAATTCTGCAAGACTTTAGAAGAAAATATTTTGAAAATGCTTGAACAATGGACCTAGAGCATGCATGATGAATTCTAGACCATAAAAACTAATGCTCAAGAATGAAAGCAAATACAAAATGGAGTGGGAAACAGGATAAACAATCACATAAAGAAATCACTTACTGAAGAAAAGATGGCACAAGAATCTCTGACATGAAAAAGATTTTACATTCCTCCTCTGCAAATTTCATTCATTTACTGAAAACTTGAAACCCTTACAATATAGAGCCTCCTCTCTCTTGAAAATCCTCCCCCCAAAATCAATTACATTCTCATTTATATAAGAAAAGTCTTTACCTAACCTAGAATTCAAAACCTAACCCTACTTCTAGAAATAGAAACAATTACAACAAAGTTTCTCCTGCATATCTCCCATGGTGACAACTGTATGGAATATGGGAGAGGTTTTTATAATTGGACACGAGCCCAACAAAACCCATGTCTTCATTTCTCCATAATAATCTCAATCTCCTCGAAATATTCCTTTGAAGCTAATGACTCATATAATGAAATTGTATATTTCTGGAAAAATGACCTGTAAAGATATTTTAAATTCTCCTAACCTGTGATTACTGTGTACAAAATGAAGGAGGTTTTTGATTATAGTCCTGTTAATAATAAAAACCTCTCTCAGTTTTGTCAAATTAAATCCTATTTGTCCAAAACAATTCTTTGAAGTTGATGGCTGAAATAGTCCTTTGGAAAACATGAAAACTGGCCTGTACAACTGATTTTTTTTCTGCTAAACCATAGCACCTGTGTGAAAACTGAAAGATTTTTTTGTAGATAGGTACGTTATGAAGAAAATCCTCTCCCATTTTCGCAAAATACGTCTTCATTTTCTCTAAACAATTATTTTTGTTGGATGACTAGAACAGTCATTTCGAAATCTGAATATTTTCCCTCTGAATATGACTTTGCTGCTCCTAATATATAGCACTTGGGTAAAAACTGAGAGAGGTTATTGTATATAAAGATGTTATGATGAAAAACCTCTTTCATTTTTTGAAATTTCTTCTTCATTTACTGGAAACAATTCTTTGAATAAAATGACTGAAACAGTCATTTTTTTAGAAAATATGCTATGTTGCTTTTGAATCTTTGAACATTTTTGACTTCATGAATGCTCTCACTGTAAATATTTCTGCAACTCTTCTGGGCCGATTTGCTTCTGCATTTTTGAATGGCGGCTTCCCTTCACGATGTAGGACAGTGCTCTCCAAGCAACCCAATCAGTCCCAAGTATGAACAAACGGCTACAGACATAAAAGAATGTTCAACCTGTACGCCCTCTAGCGATTGATCAGCACTTTAAAACCTTTGGAAAGAAATCCCTGAACTTACAAAACCTGAATCTCTCACTCGGAAGCAATGGAAGACAATAAAACCAGGGGACTTGTATTTTATAAAGGCGCGCGGCATACAAATGGAATTATTTTTTAAAACAAAGTAAAAAAAAACCCAAGTCAAATTTATTTATAAACCATGGTCTATTCCGGAGCCTCCTTTCAAAATTAACCTTCGTGCAGCTTTGAGCTCCAGAATCATCCACAGCCATCGATCTGATATGCCTTTAACTTTCCACCGTCGGATCAGATGCCACGTACCAAATTCCGCTGGGCTCCCTGACTTTAACCATCGTGCAACTTCGAGCTCTGGAATTGCCCACAGCCGTAGATGCGATCAACCTTTGTTGGTGATCCGTTGGATCGTGTGACACCTACCCAATTCCGCTGGGCTCCCTGACTTTAACCACCGTGCAAGTTAAATCTCCGGAAATTATAATAACCGTTGATTAAATTCACTTTAAATCTCCGCCGTCAGATCAACTTTACACATATGCATTCCGCTGAGCACTTTGGTTTTAATTAGCGCGCAACTTTGGGCTCCGGAATTTGTAATAACCACTGATTTACTTTTCACTTTATTTTTTAACTGTCGGATGAGCTTACCCATATACAATTCCGCCGAGCCTTTTTGTTTTAATTAACGGGCAACTTTACCCTCCGGAAATGATATTACCCGTTGATTTAATTTACCTTTTTACATTAGCCATAGGATTATTTTATGCGCTAATGTTTTGATTATACCTTAAGAAAGGTAATAAATCATATTTAGCGCTTAAAACCTTTATTTAATCTTGGTTTGGTGAATGCATTTGACTTTGGAGAAATATTCAAAATTATTAATTTTTGAATATAAATAAAATCTTTATAAAACCCATTTTTCCTTCAAAAATCAATAAAAATCTTTGCCCCATTTGTGAAAAACTCATTTGTCATTTTCCCTAAACTTCTTTACCTTCTCTTCTTTGCCAACTTGGACATATTTTAATGAGAAAACTTTGGAAACCAACTCAATCACCCATGAGAACTTAAAATTTTGAAGGCAATAGGAGCAATTCTGACAAAAATAAATTTAGTGTTAACAACATGCACATAAGAAAGGAAATTGCAGACTGTAACTGCGAGATACGCAAGAATCTTTGCAGCAACAAGCCAGCATTCGGCTCAGTCATTTTTATTAAGGGAAGATCTCAAATTACATAACCCAGAACCTCGCAGGTTATAACCCTTTCTTCCTCTACTGAGGTTATATTTATAGTATCATCAAGCTCCTGAGACTAACCTCAAGAACCTAAAATCAGTTACAAAATTGGGAATCAATACTAGCAAATGTTGATCTGGCAGATTTGCCAAGATCACACAAAAAAAATAGGAAAGCATGTTGGGATGAGCGTGGTGGATCAAATAGGAAATTTTGACATCTGGAAACCACACCTACTAGATGAAAACGATGGCTCAAAGCACCTTCGACGGTCTGCAACAGCTTCAATCTGCCCTACATCTTCCACTTTTGAAATAAACCTCAGACGTAGATATTGATCTACAAGACATCCTAACCGTCCAATGATGTAGCCTTTATCTAATTTCGTAATCCGCCAACTTGATAAACTTCTTGCTTGTTCCCATTGCGAAATCAACCTGGACCGTAGATACAATCTCTGTCAAGATATTCTTCGTTCAAAGTTGTGGGGTCTACAACATTTCACAAATTTCAATTGTTCATTAATATGTGCATGTTGAATTAGCGGAATTGCTCTCCATTGTAGATCCATCCCTGATTAAATCTCCTCCGTCAAAACTTTCTGACCTTTAAGCAATTTCATGAATTTGAAGAGTTAATTTCTGTGAGGATGTTAGATCAACGGAATTCACCTCCGCCGTTGATCTCACATCATCCTCAATCCTGGCCATTGAAACATGCAAGATTTTAAGAAATTCAGTAGATCTAGAAAGTTCTTTGGTTCATGCAAGTTTTGGTAGCAGAATTTTTTCCCATCATAGATCTGAGATCAAGGTTAATATGGGTTGTTGAAAGCTGCAGGGCCTACCAAGCTCCATGTATCGGGAAGTCTTCTTACCTTGTGCACATGTTCCCCTTTTCTTCACTATCAGTCTCAGACAGATACCTTCCCAATCATTGATCTGAGGTAAATATGCAGGATGTGAAAAACGGAAGGAGAAATTCTAACTTTTCATAATCAAAATTTCATATTTCTTCTTTTTGATATTTTCCTTTCTGCACCGTTGATCTGTGCGGGATCCGCCCGAACCGTAGATCTTGCAGATGATGGAAAGCAGGATTTCAACTTTCCAAGACAAAATATTTTGGTATTTCTGCTTTCCGATTTCTGCCCCTCCACTCTTTTTCGAGCCGTATATTTATGCGGGAGCTCTCCGAACCGTCGGATCTCAAGCTGTGGAAAGCGAAAGGCAGAAGTTCTAACTCTTTACGACCAACTTTTTGTCCTTTTCTGCTTCCACCTTTGGTGGAAAATGGAAAGAGGATTTCCAACTCACTGAAACTTCTCCTCTTCCGCTTCTACCTTTTCTCTTCCTCCCTTCCACTTCCGCCTTCTACGGAAAGAGGAAAGCGGAAGGCGAAAATACCAACTTTTATGACCGAATTTGGCCCTTTATGTTTCTGCTCTTTTGCTTCCACCCTTTAAATTCCCACATTTTCTGGGTCATTGATCTTTGGCGGAGGCACTCTGAGTTGTTGGATATCGGACTGTGGAAAGCGAAAGTTGGGTTTTATTCCTTTTTATACCTAAATCCTTACCTCTTCTGCTCTTTTTCTCTCGATTTTTCTTTGGCGGAAATGATTTTTGGCCTTTGATCTTGTCCACTGTGTATCCAGGTTGTCCATTCCCTGTCATCATTCAACTAGGAGAATATTTATTCATTTACATGCATTTTCAAAGTCAAAAATTAGAATCCTTCAAGTATTTGGAATTTTTAATCTAGGAATGTCACTTCAAACATATACAAACCTTCATCAACATTCTTTAAGGTCTTATGATATGGAATTTTTCTAACCTTATTCCTCCATTTGCTAGCCAAATCCCTTACCAACTATTTATCCCAAAAATGGTGCTAACAAGTGGCTCCAACTAGGGATGCTATCCTCCCTGCGAGGTAGCAAAGAACCCCGTAGACCAGGTTCCAAATCCATTGGGTTACTCCCAAGAATTCCTAAAATTTCCAACATTCCCTGAAAACAAAAACTAAACTGATGCTGAAACAAACTAAAAAATTACTGAAAGAAATGCTCGCCATGTCAAGCTATTCACACCTACCTACCCTACTTACTGAGGATCAATTCCCAATCAAGAAACTTTTGAGTTTCAGTGAATCCAATCAAGCAAATGATCCCATAAACCAATTTTCTCCTCATGCTTGATCAAAAACAGAAATGAAGAACTTAGAGGCAAGAGGTTATGATAAAGAAATTGGTGTTTACTGCAAAGACATAACCAACCATTGCTACTACGAAGCTTCCCACATAGTCAGCTACTGGATCATAAAATGCTTGACAGCCTTCAAATTTTTCTGTTATGTACCTATCATGACAAAGCTGCTCAAACGGTATCTCCTCTAGCACCCTGCCAAACTTCTCTTCAAAGGAATCTTGGAAAATGTGTTCATGACAATCTGCAAATGAGACATCAGCATTTTCATCTAAAATATCATAATTTAAAACTTGATTCCTTCCAAGTGTTTCAAAGAAAATATCATTGTGTTTTTTTCACAGAATCAAGCAAAGTAATTTCTGAATCTACAAAACATAAAGAAGTATCCCATTTGGGGTCCTCCTCTTCTTCTTGGTGATCTAGTCCATTATTGCAGTATGTTGCTTCTTGAGGTGTATTATCCAAGTATTCATCCTCACATCCATCATATATAAGCATGTTGAAATATTCTTTAAAAATATCACTGACATAGTTTTCAACATGCTGATTGCACTCTTCATAAGGAAAATTAGGATGACTCTGTTCATGTACATCACTAGTTTGATTATATTATTGCTCATCAAATGAAGGATGGGGATGCAGAGCGGGTTCTAGTTGTTCATCCCTCTCATCTCCTTCTTTGTGATTTAATGTCTCATGGCAAGTTGTTCTCTCTTCCATAGGCTGGGATTGATGGAATAACTATTTTCCCTTTTCATTATCTATTTCTAAAGATGTTATATCATCAAATTTTTGTGTTTTCTTAGATATTTCATGTATATATATCAATAATTCAAAAGAAGCATAACACAGAGGAAAACTTTCACTTTCAGCACACTCATTATCTTCTCTGTTTTCAGCCATTTGACCTTGGATTTCAATGGAAATTTTTTCATTAACAGGCCTTGAACTTACAAAATCTACAGCTGGTTTTTTAGGCATAACATCCAAGAAGTCCTCCTCATACTTATCAGATATAGGTGGACTAAAATCCCTTTTAAAACCATCACTAACAGTGTTTGTAATAGGATGATGACATTCTTCATAAAAGCACATTCTGTCTTTGAAGAAATTGATGCTGCAAAAGGGAGATTTCGAATTGAACGGGGGGACCCTCTTCTTGTGACCAAATTTCAAGGGCTGAATAATATGAGGAAATATTTGATTTACAATCCCCAACTTCTTTCTTGGTCACATAGAGAATGACAAGAATGCTGCAAAGTATCATCAGCTTTAGGAAAAGAGACATAGTTGGTTGAGACAGAACTTTGGCTTATGTCAACTTCAGTCAACAAAGACAATACAAACTGCCGGGAATTTTCTTGCATATCATGGAAATTGGTTTGTCTTTCTTTTTCTTTTTTGTATTTTGTTGGCTACTAGAATATTGATTTTGATTGAACCTTCCTTTATTTACAGTAACATATTTGTTTCTCAATTTGATATTTCTTTGGACATCATCTATAGCACGCAAATATCCTCTTTGGTATTGTTCTGACTCTTCCTTAGTGATGTATATTTCATAATCCAAATCACCAAAATGGTGAATATGATCCTCAACAGATTTAGCCTCTCCTTCGTAGACAACATAATTCTCAGGGAAAGGTGGCCTTATTTGCTGATCATCTTGATTTTTAGGATTCCCCGTATCTCTCTGCCTAATTAGTGGAGGTGGGGAAGGATTGGGCATTCTAAAGTTTGGTTTTCTGATTTGAGGTTCATCGTGTTCTCTATTCAATGGCTGATTATCCATAGTCATCATATCCATCAGTCTCTTCATTGTCTTCATCATCATTTCAAACTTAGAATCATTAGGAGAGGAGGCAGTAGTGTTATCGGGAATATTGCAGCTTCTGCGGACAAAAGTTGTCCCTCTGGTCTGAATGGTTTAGATCCAAAACAAATGAGTGAATGACAAAGGATGAAGACCTTCCCTGATTGTTGTAGACACCTGGAATACTGCTTCGATTGTGAACCTATGTACCTGCAAACATATCAAACATACAAGCACCTCAAAGCTACCAGAAAATCCTCTACTTATCTATGATAGTGACTAAGGAATCTAGCAACATGTACATGTGAAATCAAAACAACAGTAATGTGGGATGGAAATCATCTTTGCATTAAGAATATATGGAAAAGCTTACAATCATTGCCTTAGTTTCGACAAGCCCCTCCACGAGACAAACACTTCATCCCCATAAGCTCCAACTTTGCTCTCTATGCTCTCCAATGATTTGGACCAGGTAGTCAATCCAACAGCATAACAATACCTCTATAGTTCTCCCCCTTAACTATGGATATGAGCTTGTATTTATAAGGCTCAATGGATAGAAATAGTTGAGAGAATTATGGGTGAGGTGGCTCCAAGATCCTACCATGGGGGATCTCGAGCTCAACTAACTTATAATGATAGGGATAAGGGAGGACATGAGGCTTAAGTTCTAGAAGCCTCGAGAAACTTCTCTTTTTTCCATTTTACCCAGGGTACCGCTTTTGTTCCCTTATGACAGAGAGCGGTTTAGATGAGAACCGCTTTAAGACCAAAGACCATAGGCGGTGGCACCGCTTCTCTAAAATAGGATACAGGCAGTACCAGCAAGGTACCACTCATCAGCCACAGGGTAAGTGCGGTGCTAGCTTTTTTCAAGAAGAATTGACAAACATAGCAAGTTTCCACTCTAAGTGTTGGGATTAAGGGAAAACATGGAAGTTAAGGGTTTTATCACATGATGGTGACAGGATTTAGGTATAACAGAATGCCCCCCAAAGCATGAGACTTAGAGGTATACGATAAGCAAGAGCTTTGAGAGAACAAGTTGTCACTTCGAGGCTAAAATGTCAGCTCAATTGGAGAATGTCGTCCAGTAGGCATCTATAGGGCATCAATACTTTTGACTCATAGACAAATGTAACCAAATCATGGTTGTAGACCAATACAAGGCAAATCCATGAGAGGAATAAACAAGCATGGCTACTAGAATACAGTGTAGATCCATGTGATAGAGGACTCAAACTTGGACATAGCTATTGAACATACAACGTAGATCTATGTCATACAGATGCAAATTTGAGCATAACCACAACCATACAAATGTGGATCCATGCTAGATATACAAAACTCTATCGCAACCTGGGGAAAGCAATGAGCGCTAAACAAATACCCAAGGTCTTCGTCTTGTCTTCCACTAAGTACAATTCTATCCATGTGATTACAATGATCTGAAGTCGAACATGGTAGAAACCACTTGATTACCGGCCAATGAGGTGAACCGTTAACAAGTGCGAGGGAGATCATTGTTGATTTCAATGATTCCCAAGGTACCCTAGTACAATCTACTGAGCGTGAATAGATGTCTTGATGTCGAGCACCCAGTTGATTCTATCGATCAAAGGTCAATGATGTGAACCTATGTTGAGAGCAATAGAATCTGTCATTGAGGCATCCAGATCTCAAGGTACTAAATTTTGTTTCGAAGACTATTTCCCGGATGATGAGCAGATGTCGATGGGAATAGTCTCGTCGAAGGAGGGCCATGATGAGTCCCACATCGATGACACAAAACTGGGAACACAGTTCTGGAATGATGTGAATAAGGTGACCATAAGACTTACTCAAAAGTACTAACACACAGACTGTTTTGACTGCAGAGGTAAAACTTCTTCAACTTCCCTTTGAGCATCGGGCGGCATGACAAGAGCCTTGGCAGCATGACTAGACCAGACAAACACACAGTGCGACGGTGGACAATGCATTCTTTTGAAAGACTCAAAGGAGTGAATTGACTCATGAAAGTGGATCGTCATGGAGATCAGCTAAATACCCAATTGACTGAAATGATATGCAAACAAGTGCCATGTTCAAAGGTAACAACAAACTACTGCCATTTATTTGCAAAATGATTCCCTTCCCATTTTCCCCATCATGATTGATGAGTGCCTGTTTTTGGTTTTACGAGTTCAAAGAGGGTAACAAACACTGGTTATATCTCGTCCGAAGAAAAGTCCAAACTCATATGTTTTACGAACCTGAGAGAGGAGGGGTTCGTTCCCAAAATAGGGTCTCTCAATGTTTAATTTAACGAGTCCAACGAAAGAAAACTCGGTATCGTTCATGTTTATAGAGTCTTAACGACCACGAAAGAAGACTCTATAGGGTCCTTTTTCGTAAAATAGTTCACCTAAACCGAAAAAGTGATAACCTACCATCAGATGAATGACTCTTCAAATGCTTTAACGAGCGTGAAGAAGACAAGATCACTCGACAATATTTTCGTATTTAAGGAGCCCTAAAAGAGTTTAAAGAAGACTCCACTAGGTCTCTTTTCACGATGAGATATTTTACGAGCCTGAAAAGAATCAGAAATGGACTCAGACCTTTGATGCTAAGTTTCGAGAGCGTGACCAAAGTGTCACAATAAACACCCAAAAGACTTTTTCTGTTTTATGGCAGTACAAAAAATTCAAAAATGAACTCCCAAAACTTTACTGCTACTGCTCTTCTATCCTGTAACAACTCAAAAACAAGTGTTAAATGCCCCAATAACTAACATTAAAGGATTACGACTGATATAATTTGAGTAATAAATGATTTTAAAACAAAACTATAGCATGTCAAACCCTAAAATGTATATAAAAGTCATGTAAATAGTAAAAAATCAAAACATTTTACTATTTACCCATAGTGGAGAACCTTTGGAGCATTTTCTTGGCCAGATTTTCAGTTGCTGATATCGGGAGCATCCACTGTCGAATTTGTGCACCGTCAATTCTAGGTAATAGCCTAGACCCTAGTCTTTCATTTTATGCCTTCAATTTTCATTTTTAATGGTGTTTAGGGCTTATATGGAAAGCCCTAAAATCATGGAAGTGGGCACCGCTCTTATCCCTTGCGAGATAAGTGGTACCCTGCTAGAACCGCACCAAAAACACAGCGCACAGGCGGTGCCGGCCGTGGAGAAATAAAAGTGGTTGCACAAGAAAAATTAGCTCATTTTTATTGATTTGGATGATTAAGAATGCTTCTAACAAGTCTTGTGATGGTTTTTGACAGGTTCTTGTTGATAAAAAATGGTCATATGGAAAGAGAGGCAACATGATAACGATGACGCCTTCGCCAAATGAAATGCGGGTTGCATATACGCATTGAGTGTCACATACCCCAATTTTGTAAAATCATGTAAATTGTTTTAATTATATTCCTGATACATTATGTTAAATTTAATGCTAAGTAGGAATTGATGACTCAGTAGAGTCAACAGAATTGGAATGTAATTCAGAATATTTTATTATTAATAAATAAATTGTGGAGACAACGGCATGGGAGAGTTGTTAAAAAGAGGTTACTGGTCAAACTGGTGGATGGAACTAGGTGGAAGGCAAAAGACAAGTGGCAGCATCCTCAAACACTTCCTAAGTTGCAGGTGGCAACTTCCCTATATTTGGGGTCATGATTCCCCAAGAAAGTGGGATCAAAGCAGGTGGCTCATTAAATGACAACTAACCCAAAAAAGACCTAGGAAATCTTTTAAAAGTACTCAATGAAGAGAGCCCAGGCGGCTCAGATATTTTCCAGAGAGAATTCATTCAGGTGAATGTTATTCAGGAAATTCATTGAGGAAAGAGGGAAAACAATAAGGAAGTTGTTCTGAGAGGATTGCTGCAGTAACTTGATTTCATTACAGCTTTTTAGCTAGGAGAACTTACTGATAAGTTCTGGAGCAATACTGAGTTTGAAGACTGGTATCTGACTTTGCTGCACCTAATTCCAACCAGGGAGACCAGACCAAGCTCGGGGGTCCCGAGGATTCGTTGTTTGAGCGCTCTCTAGGAGTTGGTAGGGAGGAACGGCCTCCCATTGTTGTTGTTGTCCCAGTTCAAACAGGTTCTGTCACTTAACTATTTATGTTTTAATGAGTATGAATGGATGAATGTTATGTTTATATTATATGACATAATAGTTAGCTAGCTTAGTAATGTAAATGTTTCAGTTTATTAGTAATTAATCTGTTGATGAAAAACAAAGAACCATTATGTTTTTCCACATCTGGGTTCACCAGACCGTACTCCATCACAGGGGTAGAATTATAGAAGGATAATATGATGATAATAAAGAAAAGAATGATAGTAAAATTATAGAGTAGTTTCGCTGTGTTATTTTACAGAGGAATTATCTTGGAATGAGAGTAGTATTATCTATACAGTTCTTGATTTTTAGTTACTCTCAGTAACCTAAGCGTTTTATAGATTTACAGTTTATTTCTTTCAAATCTTAATGACTGTTTTATTTCAGAATTTAATGAAAAGACAGAATAGTTAGATTTCAAATTCATTCTACAGGTATCTCAGTTCTTAGCAGGGTTCTCTTACCAAAGAACATATATAAGTGTACATAGGTTATTCACTTATATTCGGTTTTATCTAGTTATTTCTAAACAGAATATGTAACTGTAGATTATAATTCTTAAAAATATTACTGAGTAAAATACTAACTGTGCAGTAAACAGATTAAGTTCTTTTATAAATAAAATTTTATAATTGTTAGCTGGTTATTTTAAAAGAAATATTATAGAATATAGAGGATGTAAGAACACAGTAGATAAATAATAATTTATCTTGTGTTCATAACTAATCAAAAATACAGTTGATAATTACAACATTTATAGCACACTTCTATAGATTATTATTAAATGAAAACAATGTAATATATTATAATATTACCAGTAAGTGGGATTTATGCAAAAGGGCTGTGCATAACAGATACATTACTTTCTGTAATAAAATACAATTTATTATAAGTTGCAAGGTAATAGTTATATAATAATAATACCAACACTCTCAATTAAAAATAACTAAGTATCTATGAGTACAAAAACAACAATATTTTGTATAATTATGTACTAAATAGACATATTATGCAAGTTAAAAATACTAAGTACAGAAGGTGGCTTATGGACAAAGGAGCAACTTCACTTTGGGATATTTCTGCCTGGGAAGGGAATTACTGGGCAGGCTGGAACTTAGGAATTATCCCTCCGAACTTAAGCTCCGAGGCTGATGTCCTGCTAGCCCATCTCCAAGGAAAATCCCCTCTTAAAAGAACCTCCACTGATAAAAGAGGCTGGGGAAGCTCCGGAAGATACTCAACTTCTGAAGGATACAAAGATCTTCAAGCCATCCCCTATGCTGCGCCCAACCCCTCCATCTGGAAGTTCATATGGACCACACCTTTCATCCCTAAAATAGATATCTTTTGCTGGTCTTTAGCCCATCAAAGCGTTCTCACCGGAGACAATCTGAAAAAAAAGGGGAATGGAAGGTCCCTCCCGCTGTCCTCTCTGCAAACTCCATGAAGAAACAATGGACCACATAATTCTGGGATGCCCCTTTGCCAAAGAAGTCTGGACCCAAATACTGAATCTAGACCTTGCCAACCATCTGCCTCACTCTGTCCATGACCTCTTCTCTAATTGGAACTCCCTGTCCCCCTTCAATCTGACCAAAAAGGCTCAGCTTATGTCGGCTTGGGGCTGGCTCCCAAAAGCCACAAGCTGGAAAATTTGGATCGAACGAAATAATCGAATTTTTAGAAACCAAGAGTCCTCCCCCAGCAGAATTGCTGCTCAGGCTAGAGCCACTCTCGGGGAAGTTCTGGAAAGCAACAGCTCTATTAAAAACTCCACCCAGCTCCAGCAAAATGAAACTAGTTGGTTAAGCCTGTTAACCTCCAGAATACACCCTGGAACCTCGAGAATAGCCCCTAAGACAGAGCAGTGGGAAGTTCAGCTTGAAGACTCTGATTGGCGCTGGAGATCTTCTCTAAATGACCCTAGCCTCTTCTTCGACGGTGCTTCGAAGGGAAACCCAGGCCTTGCAGGGGCTGGGGGAATAATAAGCTCAGCCGACGGGATCACTATCAACAGGTTTGCCTGGGGGCTAGGAATAGAATCTAATAATGCTGCGGAGTTCTGTGGCCTATGGAAGGGATTAAAAATTGCTCGGTCCAAAGGAATGCACCAAATCATAGTATTTGGGGACTCTAGGATTCTTATCAAAGCCCTCATTATGAAGAAGGCCCCCCACCAAATAAAATTGAGTCATATCTATCACAAAATCCAGCATCTGAGCAGGTACTTCCAAAAAATAAGGTACTTCCATGTGATCCGCGCGCTGAATGAGCAAGCTGACAAACAAGCCAACAAAGGAGTGATGCTGGCCCAAGGCATATTATGCACTGATGGAGATTTTCAGAGATGTGACATTCCATAGTAGGCTAAGATACATGATCTTCACGCAGTCCCCTAATTCGAGCTGGACATTCCTCGTTTTTCTTCCCCCTGGCAAAGATGCCCTGCAGTCTGGCAAAAAGACAGTTCACCTCGGCCCATGGGACTCCTCCTGCGTTTTAAAGGTGCTGTCTCTCCTCCTCGACTCCATTACTCACAGCCTTCTGGTTATTTCTCATTCGCTGAAGCTATCTCTCCTCCGCGACCCAAATCCTCAAAGCAATCTATTTATTCCTCAATCGCTGCGCTTGATCTGCGAGGGCTCCTTCTCCTCGATCCAAAACCCCTCTGCAATCTGTTTGTCTCTCGGTGTCTCCCCCCTCGACACTGCAATGGCGTCCGATGATTCCTCAAGCTCAGGAGTGAACGCAGAGGCAAGAATAGGATCTCTGGAAGCGGCAATGGGACAACTCCGCTTAAAAATGGATGTCAACGACAAGAAGATTGATGAAGTCTCCAAAGCTGGGGAAAAATCCTGGGATCTCCTGAATACTGAGCTGAGACAGCTCCGCGAGGATATCACTGAAAATCTGAACGAGTTCAAGGAAGAAACCAGAACGACTTTCAAAGATGAAGCTAACATTCAAGGCGACTTCGGCAACAGAATTTCTGCACTGGAACTTGAAGTGGCCAAGCTGAAATCCAAGTTAGAAAATTGAGCAGGGCTGCAAGCCCCTCATCCCGTGCTGATCCCCTCTACTATTAAATAAAATGATCAGACCTCTGTAAGGCACTGCTGCCATCTGTTGTCTTACTCTTGCACTATGTATCTAAGTATCAAACTGATATTGCTTACCTGTAGCTGTTTTTCAATGTATCAAGCTTTCGGTAGCTAAATACCGGCTCTAATACAATCTACCCCTATGCTTCTGTCAAAAAAAAAATACTAAGTACAGGAACAGTATTAATGGGTAATATAGATAATTTTAGTAATCCCACCTTGTGGTTGCAAAAAGAAACAAGTCAGTGAGCTGAAAAGATCTATTCTATCAATCTATACAAATAACAGATGAATGCTAATAATAAGCTGATAACCTTTAACTAATTAAATAATTAGTTAACTGTAATTATGTTAATTTTATGTAATTTAAAATTTTTAAATTTTTTTGTAATTTTGGGGTTTTGACATTGAGAGACTGCAGACTCTTAAAGTTCTTCTGTACACCCAGTATGGTATCGCATGAGTGAATACTAGAGTATATACTCCAGATGTGGAATCCGAAGCAACAATATTTCGAGGTTGGTGCTCACATATTGATAGTTGAGGTAGAGGACATCTACTTCCGAACTGGCCTTTCGAGACAGGGTGCTCCCATCTCGCTAACTAGTTCCCGCGGGGCGGACATTACTACTCGGGAGTTGATAGACCATCACTGCATTCTTGGGACGAGAACATTGGGGAAGAAAAGGACCGTGTTGTTTACCATGTAGAGAGTGGCGAGAATCCAAGGAGTACACCAGGCATCTAGAGCGCATATGCTCTACGCCATAGAGGCCATGGTGCCTACATTCTTTAACTGGGTGGAAGCTCTACTTTCGATCTTCAAGGATCAGCTGACCAAGTGTTGGTAGGGGGAGCTGAACCAATTTAGTTTCAGTTCCATTCTAGCTTGCTTCTTCTTCAAGCAGGTTCCACAGATGACACCCCAGGTGGTATTTACAGAGTTGAGGGCACGGGACCCTCGCATGCAGAGGTGGGTCCGGATTATGGCCCGTACCGGAGCGATTAGGGGGAAGGTAAAGTTCAGTGACCCATTCTTTCAATGGTTGAGAGATCAGCTCCTCATGGTGGAGGATTATGCATATGCGGGCACTGACTTCAGCAGTGACCCTAACCTACCGCTCCCACCTGGTGGACAGTGGGGTGACATCGGTAAGAAACAAAAGACCCTAAAATGGAAATAGTGTTTTTATGTTTTTGATGTTTTATATTTTTATGTTTAGTAACGAGACTTGAAAGTTTTCATGCAGGCTTCAGAGCAACACGACCTGGGGGAGCCTCCCCTCTGGACAGGCGAGCCGAAGCCCATTTTGTACCACAGGGGGACGATGTGACAAGGTAGTTAGAGGAGAACCTAGAGAGGTTGACTCTAGACATCCCTGATGCTTCTATCAATGAACTCCCAATGAGGTATCACAGGCCTACAGCGGGAGTACTGGGACGCTTTAGCAGACTGCTACGTAGAGTAGCCCGAGCAGTGATGTGTTACCACAAGCATCATTAGACGATGATTGCATGATGTATCCACTGAAAGCTGATAGCTTCAAGATTTTTGTATGGTGATTTTTTACCTGAAATCCTACGTGCTTCAGATGAGGTCTCGTGACCTGTTTTTTGTAAAACATGTTCATATATATATACAGACTTTTGCTTGTTGTTTATATGTCTCAAATGGTGAATGTATTTTACATGAGTTTTATGTGTCTTTTATAGTTTATTTATAATGAACCAAGTTTTATTTTCATGTCATGAATGGGCAATATGCCAATCTAGGATGTAATTAGCCAATGAGTCAACAACTACATTATGTCCCCTAGGGATATGCCTATAGGTGATAGTTTCAAATGACCTTTCTAACAAGCGTACCCTCCAGAAGAGATAGAGAAGCACAGGATTCCTAATGGTATAAACATGGTTTAGATTACAAACTACAAGTTGTGAGTCCATCAATACTACCAAGTTGCGAACATCTTGGGAGGCAGCTTCAGTCAGAAGACCTATGAGTACTTGATACTCGGCGATATTGTTGGTAGCGGGACCAATACAAACCACTCCTAAACTGACCAAATCATAAGCTGGGGAATACATAACCAAAGAAACTGAGGAAAGATTCAAGGTGTGGCGGCAAGCACCATCAGCGAAGCCATAGCCTAGGCATCTGCCCTGCACGACCAAAACATGGTATAAACAGATATAGACACTAAACTCAAAACCATATTGAAAATACTTAAGCACACTGAAAGTCAAGTAATAGACATATACACAAGATACTATCCGATAGATATCTAGGCATAGTACCTCTTCAGCTATAGCCCATTACGAGGTTGTCCTAAAGGGATTTCATTGTAGTCTATGAGCTTGTAGGCCCCTTTTTTAAAAACTTTAGAAATAACGAAAGGACCGTACCACATGGATTCAAACTTTCCTTTCCCTAGTTTGTCATATCTTTGATCGTAAGTCAAAACTAGGTCACCCTCGTTAAAGGCATGAGGTTGGACAGACTTGTCATACTGCACCTTGACGTGTTTCTTGTGTTCCTCATTAGCCAAGGTAGCATCTCTTTTAGTTTCGTCAAGGTTGTTCAAGTATAAAAATCTCTCTTCCTCTGTGGAAGTGTCTGGGATAAGTTCGACGGCAAGTTTCAAGGATGGAATCTGACATTGAATCAGCAAGACAGCTTCGAGTCCATAGACAAGTTGGAAAGGTGCAAAACCAGTAGCTGTTTTCAATGAAGTCCTGTAAGCCCAAAGAGAAAGAAAAAAAAGATATGGTGCCAGTTGGATTTATGGTCTCCAACCATCTGACAAAGCATCGTTTTCAAAACTTTGTTAATGGCCTCTACCTGACGATTAGCTTGCGGATAATAGGGCGTAGAGTTTTCATGATGAAAACCTAGCTTAGAACTTAGTTCCTCCATCATTTGATTACAGAAATGTGAACCATGATCAGTAACTATGGATTGTGGGACTCCGAATATAGCTATCACATGATTGAACAGGAAGAGAGCGGTAGTCTTACCGTCTTCCGCATATGTAGGCATGGCCTTAGCCCACTTTGTAAAATAGTCAACGGCCACGATGATGTAACCATGCCCCCCGACTGAGGTAGGCTTACAGTGCATATAATCAATCCCCCATTTGGCGAATGGGCCAACGACAATGATGGGGTGTAGTGGAGCAGGATGAGTGCGCTTTTTCGGATAAAAATGTTGACAGGGTGGGCATTTCTTGACAGCCTCGTGACAATATTTAAAGACTGAAGGCCAGAAATAGCCAACGCGAAGGATTTCTTAGGCTGTAGCCATCCCAGATAAATGACCACCACATGCTCCAGATTGGCAATCATTCAACACTTGTTCAGCTTCCTCATGAGTAAGGCATCACCGGAGAATGAAATCGATACCACGTCTATACAAAGTGTCATTCAAGATGAGGTAGTATTTTGCGTGGTGACGGATACGGCGGCTATCATCATGGGATAGATTTGGATGAAATCTTTGTGTTTGGAGATAAATGAGAAAATCTCCATACCATGGGTCAGTAGTGCTTATCAGGAACAGGAATTCATCCGGAAATGAATCACTGGGCTTAGATTCCATTGAAGCACAGGGAACATCACACATGAGCTTGGCAAAGACCAAGGATTTCTTTGATGTGGCTTTGGAAAATTCCATATCAAACTCTTGAGGTATGACTATCCATCGGGAGTACTTTCCCCCGAGCACCTGACGATTCAGGATGTAATACATAGGGTTCTGGTTTGCCAATACAGTGGTTGTGTGGAGCAAAATGCAGTGACAAAATTTTTGAACAGCAATGACCGTGGCCAATGCTAATTTATCCATGAGTGAATATCGGGTTTCGGAATCCATAAGATTCTTACTAGCATAGTAGCTCACGTGCTCTTGACCGTCAGGATTTTCCTGCACCAAAACCATAGCGATGGTAGTAGTGGAGGCAGCAATATATAAGAGAAATACTTTGAATAATCTGGGGGGTGTATCATGGGTGAATGAGTCAAAGCGTGTTTGATATTATCAAAGGCTCGTTGGGCTTGGTCATCCCAATAGAACGGAGTGTCCTTCTTAAGGAGACGCATATAACTGTGTGTTTTCTCTGCAAAATTGCACACAAAATGGCGGAGAAATTTTGCCTTCCCTTGCAAACTTCGGAGTTCTAGAAGGTTGGTTGGGGCTGGTAGAGCTAAAATAGCAGCAATTTTCAATGGATCTATCTAGATGCCATCCTTAGAAACCACAAAACCTAACAGGCGTCCCGTCTCAACGCAGAAAACACATTATGAGGATTGAATTGCATATTATAATGAGGGCATCTCAGGAAAATGTCTCTAAGATGACCAGGGTGGTCCTCCCGTCATTGTGAATGAGCGGGGAGGTCGTCAAGGTACGTTTCAACAATATGTTTTATATCGTGAAACACATAGGACATAGCATGCTGGAAAGTGGCTCTAGCATTTTTTAAGCCAAATGGTAACTTCCTATATGCGAAGGTTCCCCATGGACAAATGAATTTCATCTTGTGCTGATCAGTGGGTAAAATCTCAATCTGATTATAACCTAAAAATCCATCCATAAATGAGAAGATGACACTTCCAGCACAGTTGTCGATAATCTGGTCGATATGCGGAGTAGGAAAGTTGTCTTTAGGACAAGCTTTGTTCAAATCTCTAAAATCGATACAGACTCTAATGGTGCCCTACTTTTTATTGACAGGGATGACGTTCGATAATCATTCCATCAAGGGTACAGGATAGATAAACCTAGCTTTGAGAAGTTTCTCTATTTCAGCTTTAATAGCTGACGCCTTCCATGGATGGACTTGCCTTAGTTTTTGCCTGACAAGTTTAGAAGTGGGATAGGTTTTTATTTCATGGACCACAATGGATGGGTCTATCCCCAACATTTCTTCATAAGACCAAGCAAAAATATAGCGGAATTCTTTGAAAATTTCCCTGTATGCTTCAGATTCTTCTGTCGAGCAGCTATTCCCAACTTGAACATGCTCAAGGGTACCAGGCTTGGTTGATATGTTAATTGGATTTGTTTGAGTAATGTTGCATAGGTTTACTTCAGAATCTGTGTCTTGCAACAATATAGAATTTTGAGGTGTGTTGACAATATCAGTGGAAAACAGGGATGCAAAGTCATGGTCTACTGGACTAGTGTTGGGGAGGAACGAGGACCTATGATGGTGATCCTCCCAGATAGGCTCATTCGTACTCATGATCTCCATAATGGATTCATCAGAAGGAAAATTCTCAGAGAGATAATCCAGAATAGGAAGAGAGGGTTCTAACCAGCAGGGCGGGTGGTAAGGATCCGAAGCCACCAGTTGAAGTTCATCAGTGTGGTCATCGAAAAGGGTTTGAATGACGTTGTGCATTTCTTCATGCGGACTTAATGACGTGGACTCAATAATTTGTTTGCCCTTTGGATCATAATCAAATAACGAAATCATATTTACTGTCGTTGTGTCTATGTTAGGAGGAGTTGGCAGAAAAATCCCCATAAGGGACGAATCCTTCAACATTCCTACCCTAATCGACTGGTAAGGAGGAGGGTAATGACCTAACATAGGGATGTTATTATCCATAGAGGTAGTAACATTCGGCATATAGAAATCGAGCTGGTCAATGGTGACAATTCTCCCTAGATGTGGAAATTGTACAGTTCGAAATACTGTCGAAGCGACATAAGTCATGGCGTAAAACCAATTTCTTCCTAGAAGGAGGTTGTAATCTAACAGGGGGTCTACTACTTCTACTTGAATAGAAACAGTTTTTCCCCCAATCTCAACTAAAAGGGATGGTATGAGACCATGGGGCTGGAAACTGTGTCCATTAAAGGCTTTCAAAGTCGTAGCTGATGTTACAAGCTCGAGAGAGCCAATAGCTTTCCAACAAGACAGGGACAAAACCGAAGTTGAAGCTCCTTCGTCTAAGACAGTTCTAAAGACCTTCTTTTTTACTACTTTCATTATGATTCGGAAAGTGAGTTTGTGGGGTAGTCTAGACTTATAGTTCTTGACATTGAAATGAATCAAATTAGTATTGTCCGAGTCTAAAGATCCTAACGCAGTTAACAAGTTTTTGTGTTGTGTAGGACAACTTTGGAGTACTTCCAAGGTAGACATTGCACATGATGCCTGATCAAGGTCTTCAACTACATTATAAAATTGAGCAACTCAGGCATTAGGGTTAAAAATAGCCCTCTTAAGAGTACTCTTGGGTGGACACAAAACCATGTCGAGAGTAGGTTTCTCGATGGTTGGGGGGACAGTAGACGAGGATTCGGGAGAACCAGTAGAGGGAGATTTTCCTGAAGAAGAATTGTCTTCTTTCTTGTTTGTGGGTTTGTCATAAGTCTGACTTCGAGTTTGCAAACTAATAGTATCTGAGGACATCATGCGAATTTCCTCTAAAGAACTAGAGTTTCCCTGATTAGACATGTGGTCTATCAGTTGTTGTTGAGAGGGAAAAGGATCCGTGAGAACTGCTGGTGCGGGATTAGTTTTCAAAAATTGGGTGATTTCATCCCAACGAGGACACTCTTTTATGAAATGGTCACCTCCGTGTAGCATACATGGATACCTTGATTTTCTTTTCCCTTTATCGTTATCGTTGGTGGTTGGTTTTGGATTCTCCTGCTGGTTTCCAGGTTTTTTGTTTTTAGATTTACCTTTCTTTTTATTGTTGTCGGGCATTTGAATACTCTGAATAGAATTGACCCATGTGGAAACCTTGGGATTCGAAGGAGTAGGGGTGGTAGTCTGGGGTTGCTTGGAAGGTTTTGCTGCTAGCGGGGACTAGATTGAACCAACAATCCCATCAACAAGGACTTCTGCCAGTGGCTTTGCAGGATCAGTGCTTGGGCGAGGAGCTTGAGGGATCAAGTCATACAAAGTTTTGGACTGGGAATAGAACAAGTCCAGATATTAGGCTTGACTAATGGCTTGCTCTTCAGTAACGGCACCACCCATAGCCACATCTCAGGCAATCAGAGGCAACAAAGATTTAGTAAACCAGTCAGCTAATAACTGATCTGGGATAGGAGCCTTAATAAGTCTTCTCTGCCTTCTCCACTCATGGATATGATCGGATATGTGGGTGGAGGTGTTCTGTCGCAGAGAAGTTAGGAGATCAGTGTCCATTTCATAATGGATAGGAATCTGAAAGTGTGTAAGAAATACAGTTTCCAATGAGCCAAAATCCACAAACGAATGTTGCGGAAGTTCAATGTACCATTTCGCGGCGGTACCGGTCAAAGTTCGCTGAAAGAGTCTTGAACGAACTGAATCATCCATAAGGGAGTTTGAAGAACACCACAAATGGAATGTCATGACATGGTTTTTCAGATCGTCTCCCTGCTTCCCATCGCACTTTGGAATGTCCGATGGTAACTTTACTGGAATGGGAGGCCACGAGGGGTTATGTCGAATGGGGTCATTAATCAACTTGGACAAATCAAGCAAGTCCAAGGTTGCTAGGAAAGGTAACTGACGATTAGGTTGCACATACTGGTAATATTGATATGAAATATAAGTACTAGTAGGACCGTAAGTAGACTGATAGATAGGTTGTTGTTATGAAGAACTACCCAAAGATCCTCCCACAGAGGGTTGATTTCTGGGATCAGGACTGTTAGGACCACCGGGGCCTCCAGGGGAAGGACCATCAAGACCATTGGAACCACTAGGACCACCAGGAGGAGGACCCCCAAACCCTCCGGGACCCCTGGGAGGTAAACCTCTAAAGCCTTCGAAACCACTAGGAGGAGGGCCACCAGACCCTCCGGGACCATTAGGAGGGAAGCCACCAGGCCCCCCAGGACCACCAGGACCATTAGGACCATAAGGAGAAAAACCAACAGGCCCTCCAGGACCATTAGGCCCCCCAGGGGGAGGACCTCCATAAGGTGATCCTCCGGCACCCCCTACAGTATGTATAGGTATCCCCCCCATAGCTGGCATGTAGGACCAGTTAGGTTGCCCCCATGGCATGAAATTATTACTAGGATATGGAATTTCGGCATAAGGCATTCTTGTAGGGTTGGGTGGATAATTAATGTTTCCTACAGGTACTTGATTTGCTGTGTAACCATACCCCCAAGAGGTTTGATTGGTTACAGGTTGTGCCCCCAAGGGCTGACCTGAACTGGATGGGGGGTTAACCACATTTGTATGGGTAGGAGGGACATAAAATGTATATTGATCTATACTAGATGTCTATCCATGACTAGGTACAATTCCTGTGACAAATAACGTAGTTCATGTCGAGGGTTGCCCCCCGGCACTAGAAGGTAATGATGTAACAGGAATTGAATGTTAAGCCCCAGGTGTAGAAGACCCAGGAGGATTGGGAACAGGCATAACATGGGAGGCGGTGGGGTTAGAAGTTTGACCTGGATTATGTGGAGTCACGGCACGATCTAGAATCGGTTCAATTGGTCTCATAGAATCTGCAAGTGAACGATATCCCACGGGAACAACTACGGAACACGATGGTGGTGTGCCCAATATGTCATCTATTTTCTTTTCAATTTCTTGTGCACAGAGAATAGCTACCTGGTATTGTCTATGTTCTTCTTCATTTGGTGAAACTTCTTCAGAAAAGTTTAAACGAGTGCCAAATGAGGCAATGGCTTGTCTTATAGATGTATCCCAAAATGAAGCATCGGTACCATAATCTGGATGGGTAGTATCATCAAATGACTTTAAGTGGGAGAATGGAACGAAGTATTACCTCGAGAAGGTTGTTGGACCAAGGGAGGTGAGTCGAAGGATATGGACCTCCGCTTTCTGCAACCACATTCTCTCCCACTTGGGAGTTGGTAGCAGCTCCTTGGTTGATAGCTTCCATAAGATTTTCTCCTAAAACAAGAATAAAATCAGGTGTGCAAGCCCCGTGCTCTTATGGACTATCTAAGCTCATCCAGTTTGTACAGTTCCTATCTAACCTAGGGTCTCAAAACTAGAAAACAGACCAAAAATTTCCCTACTCAAGCTATAGGCCAAACAAGCAAACTTAAATGACAGGAGGAGTTCAGATAGTCAGGTCTCTCACCAGGATTGTGAAGAAGGTGCCACTCGTGATATACCTCAAGGGTACGTGTGTAGTAATCTCTTCGAATGTTGTTTTCAGTGTATGGGTCCAAGCAAGATGGAAAAAGGGCTTTTCTCAGATAGATAAGGTATCCTAGTGGGGTCTCCCGATATACGTAAGGTACGTGGGAGCTCAAATTGGTAGTAGTGTTGTCTAATGCATAACCATTCACAAGGGGCCTTCCTATATACAATCAAGCATGTGAAGTACCTTTCTATATACCTCAAGGGTACATGAAAGGCTATTTGATATACCGATGGTACGTGAAAGAACCGCGCAAGTCCGGGGATTTAATGCGGACGAGTAACGACAGCTCCTACGCTTAACGACGCCCAAACACGTCTCTAGCCTATCACTCAAATTGCTATGTAAATTTTAACCTATAACTACCATTAATTTTAAAGTGGACGGTTAGGTGAATGCATGGAATTTTGACAGAAAAAGTAAAACCATGCAGAATGTAGATGCAAATATTTCACTTTACTGTTCGTGGTATGCCTGCCTACGGGAGGGAAAGAGAGTATTTTCTTTTCGTTTTAAAAACAAAAATTCCCAAACAACTATTTTGAACAAATCAAAATCAAAGACAAGCAACACATTCCAAACTCATTTTTCTTTTCTGAAAGCAATCAAAAGGGGAAGAGTCCCTTTTTCCTAAAAGAAAAACAACAAGCACTCTACATGCATATGCACTCTATTTTTTTATTTTTCTTAAAACATAGATAGATCTAACTTAAAACTAAACTATTTTTTTCTTTTGGTGAGATAGTACTAATGCAAGAGAGACAAAAGAACATAAAGAACCTGAAAGATTGTGAGGCTAATCAGAGATCCAATGCCTTATGCTCAATAATGATAATGACCTAATCTCAGTCAAAAAAAATCTTTTTTAAAAGCAAAAATAAGTCCTCTATGGAAACAAAAAATGAAATCAAGATGCTAATCAAATGGTTTTTCTTTCAGTCTTTATAAAAGAAATGAAAAGAGAACTCACCAAAACCTAAGCTTTCAAAAAATTCCTTTCACAATCACAACCAACAAGCATGGAAGGAAATGAATAATCAACAAGCCTAGTCTAGCTTTTGAATTCTTCAATCAAACCAATCTTTTACCACAGAATTTCCAACCATGAGCATTCAGATTCTAACACACAAGCCTGACAGTGCAGGGCTGAAAGCAAACAAACTCAATTTTTTGCAAAAAATGATGAAAAACTAGTTCTAGAACAAGGCCTACTTGGCACCGCCCTAGAGGGGTCTTGACAGAGCGGTTCTGGACGAGCACCACTTCTAGATAACAGGTCTCAGGTAGTGGCACTGCTTATGGCTAACAGAGTTTAGGCAATGGCACCGCTTGTTGCCAACAACACATGTGAAGTTCCCTAAATAGATCCAAAACACAAGGAGAATGAAAAATCAAGTTAGAAATTGATCATATCAAGGAAAAAATTGATGGATTGACAGTAAAAAAGAGCATATAAATTCGAAATAGTTTAGATCTGAACAAATCTGAAAGTTTCAAACCAAAATTCACTAAGTCAAATGGCAAATCTGACTGAAGAGAGTTGGAGATGGAGCCTGGATTCTGACAGGAGTTCAAGAACTGAGGAAGATCAGATCAACTGAGATTTGCACTATTCCCCAGGGGAGTCGCCAGATTTGTTATTAGGAATATTGCACCTTCTGCAGATGGAGGCTTTTCCTCTGGTCTGAATGGTTCAGATCCAGAACAAATGAGTGAATGACAAAGGATGAAGACCTTCCCTGAATGTTGTAGACACTTGGAATATTGCTTCGATTGTGAACCTGTGTACCTACAAACATATCAAACATACAAGCACATCAAAGCTACCAGAAAATCATCTACTTGTCCATGCTAGTGACTAAGGAATCTAGCAACATGTACATCTGAAATCAAAACAACAGTAATGTGGGACGAAAATCAACTTTGCATTAAGAATGTATGGAGAAGCTTACAACCGTTGCCTTAGTGTCAACAAGCCCCTCCACGAGACAAACACTTCATCCCCATAAGCTACAATTTTTCTCTCTATGCTCTCCAATGATTTGGACTAGGTAGTCAATCCAACAGCATAACAATACCTGTTGCTAAATTTCTGTGGTGATAGGTTATTGGTGAAGTTGTTGGAGAAACCATAGTATCGAAATGACCAAGTCGACGTTTCAGATCCATATCAGGATTCATCATCAGGACCATGTCGATTGTGGAGAGAGCGAGAATCATTGATTAATACTGAACTGGGTAGGAAAAAAAGGGGGGATTAATGTCGACTGTGGAGGTTAGGGTTTGCTAAGTTAGAAATTTTAGTGCAGAATAATTAATAACAATACCTCTATAGTTCTCCCCCTCAACTATGGATATGAGCTTGTATTTATAAGGCTCAATGGATAGGAATAATTGAGAGAATTGTGGGTGAGGTGGCTCCAAGATCCTACCATGGGGGGATCTCGAGCTCAACTAACCCATAATGATAGGGATAAGGGAGGACACAAGGCTCAAGTTCTAGAAGCCTCGAGAAACTTCTCTTTTTTCCCATTTTACCCACGATACCGCTTTTGTTCCCTTATGACAGAGGAGTTTAGATGAGAACCACTTTAAGACCAAAGACCATAGGCAGTGGCACTGCTTCTCTAAAATAGGATACAGGCACTGCTGAGCAAGGTACCGCTCATCAGCCACAAGGCAAGCACGGTGCTAGGTTTTTTCAAGTAGAATTGACAAACAGAGCAAGTTTCCACTTAAGTGTTGGGATTAAGGGAAAACATGGAAGTTAAGGGTCTTATCACATGATGGTGACAGGATTTAGGTATAACAAGTAAAAGTAGAAGGCACATTTTCTCCTCTAACTTTCCTTCTATCTATTTCTACTGTATGCTTTATCTTCCCACTTGCCGTCATATTAGCTTCCACTTCTAAAGCTTCTTGAAACATAACAGGAAGACTTATTGATTTTCTCTCTCTCAATATTAACGCAAAGTCACTACCAAATGCATCAGCATAATGGAGTTTCGCAATGCCTACAAGGGGTTTAATATCAGTAGGAATACAGTTGTACACCCTCATAAATCGACTTAAAAACTCATGAACAGATTCAAAACCTCCTTTCTTAAGATTATTATATTGAGAAATCACCTACAAAGGACTTTTCTTGTCATCCCATATTTCTATGAATGAAGTTTGGAAAGCTTCAAATGTGGCAATGGACCTACCAGGAATATCTCTAAACCATTTCTTTGCTTCTCTTGACAAACTTAGTACAAACAATCTCATCTTAATATCATCTTCATCAACCAGCTCCAAGTCTGCATAGTCGTCAAATCTATCAACATGATGTATTGCTATTAAATTTCCCTCTCCATCATAGAAGGGAATATTTTCGGCGTAACTTTGAGGAAGGTCATGCAATACAACAGGTAAGGCTAATGGATCAAAACTAGAAGCCATTAGTCTAGGTGGATTTGGAACACAAGGAGGATCTTGAAATGTTGGAGGGGTTTGAACAATTGGTGGGATATAAGGCTAAAAGATTTGAACAACAGGATTTCTTCCTTCAATTTTCATAGAGTTTTGAAGATTGTGCCAAAGAGAATCAAGCAAATATGATTCTAACCTACTGGGAATAATTTCAGTTTTCTTCAAATCAAATTCAGATTTTGATTTCAACAAGGACCTTTCAAAATTTGTTTCCCGTGCAAAATCCTAGATGCTATGAAATTCTTGACTAAGATGATGCACCAAATTGAGAAATATGTATCTGTTCCTTTCCCTTATTTCTAAGCAATCTTTCTGTATTTTCCACGCGTAGTAAAGTTTCAGTGTTAGGGTTACCTCGTGTATGTGACCTCCTAGGATCCAGGATTCCTTCTAAAATCTTACTCAAAATCAATGTGGAATCGTCAGGTGAAAGAGGTACAACCTTCTTGATGTTTAACCATTGTTCACCATCAATAGTCAAATCTAAAACTCTGTCCTTCGTACCCAAGGAAGATTTGAACCCTCCTCCCCGTATCAGTCCTTATGGTTTCCAATCTCCCCAGTGGATTCATCTTCTAGAAGCTTTGAGTGGAGTCTCCAAATCATACACAACCTATATGTGTCTATGACCGGCTGCTCAACCAGGTCGTAGAACTAAGACAATGTCATTTTCCTAGGGCTGATTTGCACTTTCGTCCCCGGCAACAGCACCAATTTGTTAGCACTCAAAATTATACCCAAGGTTGTGGTAGGTAAATCCCAAGGTAACAGCAGAACCACTTTAAGAAAGGGAGTTGGATTCTTCCTTTCTAGAGAGGGATCTCTCACATATTTTTAACAGGGCCAAATATAAAACTAAAATAAAATTCAGATTATGTTTGTGGTTGAAACAAAGCAAGCATACATTGAGCGATGGAGTCACAAATATTTTATGAATCACATAATTGTTTGTAGGTGAAATTCTATAAAGTCAAAGGGGCACTCAGTTACAGTCAAAATGTTGTTGGTATGGTGATAAAGACAAAAGAATGATAGCCCATCAATACAGAGCATCAAGAGATGAACTCGACATCAACTTTGGTTGGAAAGGGTTTGTGAATGTCTGGAACAAATAGCCAGATCATAAACATGTATGAATACTGAACTATTACAAAAATATTCCAGATATGAAAGAAAACATAATGGAAAGTTTAACAAGAAGACATGCACACAAGAAAGGAAATTACAGATTGTAACTACGAGATACGCATGAATATTTGTAGCAACAGGCCAGCATTTGGCTCTATCATTTTTATTAAGGGAAGATTTCAAATTACATAACCTAGAACCTCACAAGCTCCAACCATTTCTTCCTCTATTGACGGTACATTTATAATGTCATCAGGCTCCCGAGAACAACCTCGAAAACCTAAAATTAGTTACAAAATCAGGAATCAATCCTAACAAATGTTGATCTGGAAGATTCGCCATGATCACAAAACGAAACAAGAAAGCATGCTGGGATGGGCGTGGTGGATTAAACAAAAAAATTTGACATCTGGAAACCATGCCTGCTAGATGAAAATGATAGCTCAAAGCACCTTCGATGGTCTGCAACAGCTTCAATCTTCCCTTCATCTTCCACCTGCGAAATAAACCTCAACCGTAGATATTGATCCATGAGACATCCTAATCATCCAGCGATGTAGCCTTTAGCCGATTTCGCAATCCTCCAACTTGATAAACTTCTTACTTGTTCCCATTGCGAAATAAACCTGGACCGTAGATCCAATCTCCGCCAAGATCTTCGTCGTTCAAAGGTGTGGGGTCTACAATATTTCGCATATTTCAATTGTTCATTAATCTTTGCATGGTGAACCAGCGAAATCACTCTCCACCGTAGATCCATCCCTGATTAGATCTCCTACATCAAAACTTGCAGACCTTTAAGCAAATCCCCGAATTTGAAAATTTAATTTTCGTGAGCATGTTAGATCAGGGAAATTCACCTCCGATGTTGATCTCACCTCATCCTCAGTCTTTTCCATTGAAAAATGCAAACTTTTAAGCAATTCTGTAGATCTGGAAAGTTATTTGGTTCGTGCAAGTTCTGGTAGCGGAATTTTTTCCCACCATAGATCTGAGATCAAGGGTGATATGGGTCATTGAAAGATGTGGAGCCTACCAAACTCCACATATCAGGAAGTCTTCTTACCTCATGCACATGTTCCCCTTTTCCACATCTTTGATCTCAAGCATAGACCTTCCCAATCGTTGATCTGAAGTAAAAATGCGGGCTACGAAAAATGGAAGGCGAAATTCTGATTTTTCATAATCAAAACTTCATATTTCCGCTTTCCGATATTTTCCTTCTCGCCCCTTTCTTTCCACACCATTGATCTGCGCAGGATCCCCCCGAACTGTAGATCTTGCGAATCATGGAAAGCGAGATTTCAACTTTCCATCACAAAATCTTTTGGCATTTCCGCTTTCTGATTTCCACCCCTCCGCTCTTTTTCAAGCCGTAGATTTATGTGGGATCTCTCCGAACCGTCGGATATAGGGCTGCAGAAAGCAGAATGCAGAAGTTCTAACTCTTTACGACAAACTTTCTGTCCTTTTTCGCTTCTACCTTTGACGGAAAATGAAAAGCGGATTTTCCCACTCACCAAAACTTCTCCTGTTCTGCTTTCACCTTTCTGTTTCCGCCCTTCCGCTTCCACGTTTCACAGAAAGTAGAACGCGGAATATAGAAATACGAACTTTTATGACCGAAGTTTGGCCCTTTTTACTTCCTCCCTTTTTCTTTCACCCTTTAACTTCCTGCATTTTTGGGGCCATTGATCTTTAGCGGAGGCTCTCTAAGCCGTCGGATCTCGGACTGCGGAAAGCGAAAATCAGTTTTTATCACTTTTTATACCCAAATCCATACCTCTTCCGCTATTCCTCTCCCGATTTTTCTTTAGCAGAAATGATTTTTGGCCTTTGATCTTGTCCGATGTGTATCCAGGCCATCCATTCCCTGTCACCATTCAACTAGGAGCGGATTTCTTCATTTACATGCATTTTCAAAGTCAAAAATCAGAATCCTTCAAGTATTTCGAATATCTAATCTAGGAATGTCCCTTCAAACATCTACAAATCTTCATCAACATTATTTAAGGTCTTATGATATGGAAATTTTCTAACCTTATTCCTCCATTTACTAGCCAAATCCCTTCCCAATTATTTAGCCCAAAAATGGTGCTAACAACTATTGACTAAATTGTCATTGATGCCAACAGGTATGTGTTAGTGTGTTTTAGTGCCCCTTGAGGAGTCTCTGAGGGTTGCGTAAGTGTCAGTGTCTAAGGAGACCTTTTGATCTTGTCCAAGCCCAAGTCTGAAGCCCTTGGAGCCCTTGGGACATTGCCAAAAGCCATGTAAAGTGTTCAAGTAACCCTAAGTGGGTCGAAAAAGTTGTAAGGGTCCAAATGACCCCTTCAGTGGTCATTTGCATACTATTAAGTTCTTTTTACCCTAGGAGGAGTCCCTAAACCCATAATCAATTAACCACTACTCCTAAGTTAAAATATTAAAACACATTAAAAAGCTTTGAATACTCTAATGATTTTAATTATATATTAAAATGGTTTAATAAATATTGTTTTTAATTAAAAAAAAAATTTATGTATTTAAATGTTTTACCAAAAAAAAAAACATTCCTTTTAATTTTCAAACTCATTAAAACAAGGAAACGTTCAATCTAGAAAATAAAATATGACAAAATAATCATACTAATGAAGTTGGCCCCTAAGTGATTTCTTCCTCAATCTGTATTTATACAGCATCATTCAAAAATAACTAATGTGTGACTTTTATGAAATGAAGAAATTTCGCTAATTATTCTTGGACGGATTAATGAAGATATGGGCTCGCAGTCTGAGGAAATTTGGGTAATTTAAGGAGCTCGCAGCTGAGAGATCCATTGACAGCGACGATAGAATAGTGAAAGACACGACCACACTCAACCTAACACGCAGACTATCCAACACATTGGAGATATCTTAGACTCTGCTGTTCCATACTCGGCATGGACTGTTACTCTCACAGGAAAATATCACACATAGCACACAAAAAAAATACCAGCCAAAACATGTGGACAAAGCTTTGTCAAAGAGGAAGCAACACGCAGATAAAGTTTTTTTTTATAGAGAAAGGAACACGGAGACACATAACACAGACACTGGAGTTAAATTGGTGAAAGAACGACTAAGGCAATCCCTTCCTCCACCACCAACGTGGATTCATATTATCGCCACCTGAAATTTGAGCATTCCGCAGCCCTAGCAATGGCCTAGGAGGTGCTGCTATGATTCATTGTATTCTTCGTAGTGGTGAGTCTCCTCGGAATTTTTGGTGTATCAGGTATATCAGTGGAAAGCATTTGTTGGATGTGACAGAAATTTTTAATCTACTAAATGGCGAGAAAAAATATTGCATGATCAAACATGGCTATTATCTCGCTCTTTTCTTCATTGTTCTCTACAGCATGCTTTGGGCTGTAATGGAAGACGGTAACTAATTGATGTGGACTGTAGCAGCAGCTAAAGGTGTATTTTGGTGGTGTGTATTTGGTGGAGTAGAGCTCTGATTTTTGTGGGTTTTGAAGGCACAGAAGTAGCAGCAATGATGAGGAACTAAACTTGGTGGGAGTCTTATTGAACATGTGGATAGACAGAGGCAGATGCAAACCGTGGATATTAAAAGAAGCAGCAAAAATATCCATCTTTTAAATTTTTTTTTTGCAGATGCATTGTTCTCAAAGTTTATTTGTTGAATCTTAAGGAGGTCTGTGCTATGACATAATGACATGGTTGTGTTAACAGTAGACAGATTGATGAAATGTGACATGACAGAGCTGCTGAAGTCTGCGTTAATTGTGACCTCTCTTCTCCAGTGAATAAGTCCGTGGGACTTCTCCCAGATCTACATTGAAGTATTGAGAGGCAACGTTTCTCAAATTGAAGGCTTCCACCAGTAAGATGCATTCTCTTCTTTAAATATTCCGAATGAATGTGAAGTTGTGAACTGTGAGCTTGATATGTATCATGCATACTTGTTATTATTTGAAGTCTCAAGGATTGTTTAGAATAAGTGTTGGGACTTAATTAATTCAATAAGGCATATAAAGAGCCCTGATTTATGAAGTGATGAGCAATCAAATTCTTTATTCAATCTGGTTGGTGGTTGAACCAAGTTTGTTACAGCTGAACACTTCAAGGTTTTACTCAGCATAACAATCTGAAATTCAGTGCTTGTACAATCCGAGGCATCTACAGTAACTTGGTGTTCATATGATGTTTAAATGCTTCTCTTCTTCCACCAATAAGTGATGATCAAACCAAGCCATGTTACAGTAACTTCTTTTGACACCTACAACACAATTTTGAATGCACAGCTTATGAAAGCAGACTTTAAATGAGTGACTTATCCTTGAAGAATCTCCACACATTGACTTGCCAAGATAGTGACAGCCATTCATATGACAGTGACAGCAGTCTGATATGTTAGTAACAGGTTGATGGCAGTGCTTACATAGTGAGATGCTTGACAGATTGAATATGACAGTCAGTTTATGGCAAAGATGAATCTACAGCTAAAAGAATGAAGAGTTAATGTGACTGTATGAAGAAGTGCTGGTGAATGCTCCTTGAAGAGGTGCTGAAGTGGACTAGAGACAAGTGCTGGTATGATGACTTGACAGTGAGCAGCGTTGATGATGAGCAGAGATAGTGAGCAGCATTGATGATGACTTGACAGTGAGTAGCGTTGATGATGAGCAGAGATAGTGAGCAGCGTTGATGATGAGCAAAGATAGTGAGCAGTGTTGATGATGAGCATATGATATCAGCAAAGAGTACAGTGTTTTGTAGTGGACAGGTCCACAGGTTCGGAAATATTCTTCTTATCAGGGTGGCAGGACAGGGCAAGGAAAGGAGGTCGTAGCCTCCTTCTGGTGGAAGCTGGAAAACTAGGGAGTGGCAGCTTCCTTCAGGTCATAGCCTGTAAATCAGGGGGTCATAGCCTCCTTCCAGTTGAAGCTGGAAAAATTGAAGTCTATATAATAAGGGAGTTGTTCCTATCATCCAGTTATTTCTGGACAACTATTATTAAAAAGGCTTCCGTGGTTTTACCCCCAGAACTTGAGTTTCCACGTTAAAAACTGTTGTGTACTGTGCATCTTGTTTTCTTTATACATATTGATGTTGTGCTGTGATTGGTGATCAGCAACTTGCTTTTGATTAAAGTTTTAAATTGTACAAATATTGATTCACCCCCCTCTCAGTATTTCAACAATTGGTATCAGAGCAGGTTCCTTCAGAACAGACTAACCGCTGGAAGGTAATTATGGGGAAATTTGCTAAACAAAGCAAATCTGGAACACCCTTGTTTAATGGAAGCAACTATGCATTCTGGAGTATAAGAATGAGAGCCTTCATAGAAGCTCAAGGAATCGAAATATGGCAGAGTATCGAGAATGGGTACAAAGTACCAAGGACCGTGCCAACTGATGCAGGTGAGCTAGCTCAATACAACAACAACTCAAATGCCAGAAATCATCTTCTAAGTGCTATAGATGAATCTGTATTCAACAAAGTGATGAATTGTCCCTCTGCAAAGGAAATGTGGGACAAACTCCAAACCACATATGAAGGAGACCACAAAGTCAAAGAAGCCAAACTTCAAACTTACAGGGGACAATTTGAACAGCTAAGAATGAATGAAGATGAAGACATAGCAGCCTATATTCTTCGGGTTGATCAGCTCATGAATACCATCAGAAAATTAGGAGAAGAAGTTGAGGAGACTATAGTTGTTCAGAAAATTCTAAGAACTCTTCCCAAAAGGTTCAACCCCAAGATCTCTGCTTTAGAAGAAAGAACAGATCTAGATACTATGACAGTGGATCAGCTGCATGGAACCTTAGTAGCCTACGAAATGAGAATTGAAGATGAAGATACGTCAAGACAGGAAGCAGCATTCAAGGTCTCCTCCAAACAAGCTGGGAAGAACAAATCAATGAAAGACAAACCAACAAGTGATGAATCTGATGATGAAGAAATAGCCAACTTTGTTCAGAAATTAAAGAGAGGCACTGGAAAATACAAAGGTAAGTTACCTCTTAAATGTTTTTCATGCGGAAATATAGGTCATTTTGCTTCTAAATGTCTATATGCAAAGAACACAGATGGTGAAGAGGATGATAGTTTTAAACCCTACAAGAAGTACAATAATTACAAGAATAAGAACAGAAGAAAGTTTGCAAAGAAGAAAAGTCTCTACATAAAAAGAGACGATGTGACTCATCCAGTGGTGACTCCGATAGTGACAGTGATTCTGATAATGATGATGAACCAGACAAGGTACTCTTTATGGCAATAAGCTAGGATAAGGATCATAATAGTAAGGAAGAGTCCGAAGATGAAGGAGAGGTAGATCTTGAGGCTGAACTTGTAAGCACCTTGAAAGAGCTGAAGAAAGTCAGAAAAGAAAATAGATTGCTTAAGGAAGAGGAACAACGATTTGAACAATCCATTGTTGACTTAAAGACAAAACTAGAAGAATCCAAACGAGTTGAAGACTCTCTTACTGAACAACTAATGACAAATATAAGAGAAAAGGAGAACTGTGAGGCTGAGATAGTATCTCTAAAGAACAAGCTGCAGATGAAAGATATCGCAAAGGGTTATGACAACAGTTCCAAGGTTCTAGAACAAATCATCAGCAATCAAAAGTCATTGTTCGACAAGACCGGTATAGGATACAAGCAGAATACAAATGAAGCCTCAAGCTCAATGTTGACAGATAATGAAAAGAAGCCAAGAAGGTATGCAGAAGTTGTCAAGGACTCCAAGAATGAAGAAGAGATTGAACGTCAGCCAAAACAACCTGTATTAGAAAAGGGGCCAGCAGAAAGGTCAGATCACCGAAAAACACCTCCTCCATATATTCCCAGGTATGGATACTTCTTTTATGGGCATTGCTTTACATGTGGAAGATTTGGAAACAAAGCTGTAAACTGTTTTCAAAGAAGAAACTTTGAGACAAGGAATAACCTTGCAAGCCTTAGAAGACCACAGTACAACAACCGATTTGATCCCTTGAGATCAGAAATAGAATGTTACAAGTGTAACAACTTTGGTCATATAGCCAGAAATTGTAGAACAAGGATACCAACAGTAAAAAATGAGGACTTGCCCAACAAGGTGTGGATTAAACACAATAACAACAACAATGAATGTGGTATTGCTCTTCAAGCTCAGAATCACAGCTCCGAAAAATGGTATGTTGATAGTGGTTGCTCCAAGCATATGACAGGTGACAAAGATGCTTTTGTCAATATTGAAAAAGATAAAGGATCTGTATCATTTGGAAATAACAATTCAGCAAGAGTATTGGGAAAGGGCACAGTAAAGCTCGAAAGTAAAAATTCCTTGGCTGAAAATGTCTTGCTTGTAGATAACATGAAACATAATTTTCTAAGCGTTAGTCAGATGTGTGATCAAGGTCATGAACTCATCTTCAACTCAAAAGGTTGTAAAATAAGAAAGCAAGGATCAAGGAAGTTAGTAGACACAGCCACTAGGACTCCAAACAACATATATGTGTTAGATGAGATTGAGTCTGAAAAATGTCACTTGGGAAAGGAAGATGAAAGTTGGCTTTGGCACAAAAGAATGGGGCATATACATTTTGACAATTTGGTCAAAATCTACAAAAACCAAGTAGTTCGGAATATGCCAGAAGTCACAAAACCTGCTAACTCTGTATGTGAACAGTGTCAACATGGAAAACAAACAAGAGTGCATTTTAAGAGGAAAGAGCATTCTTCTACAAAACCTTTGGAGCTTGTTCACACTAACCTATGTGGACCAACCAAAAGCAAAGGATTGAATGGTGAAAAAACTTCATGCTACTTATTGATGACTATACCAGGATGACATGGGTATGTCTTCTCAACAGGAAATCAGAAGCATTTGGATGTTTCAAAAAGTTCAAGGAACTGGTCGAGAATGAAACAGGGTCACGAATCAAGTGTCTTAGATCTGACAACGGTGGAGAATTCACTTCTGATGAATTCAACAAGTACTGTGAAGAGCATGGAATAAAGAGACAATTTTCAGTAGCCAAAACACCTCAACAAAATGGAGTTGCTGAAAGAAAGAATAGATCAGTAATGGAGATGGCTTGAACCATGTTGAATGAATCCAAGTTAAATGACAAATTTTGGGGACACGCAGTCATACAGCAGTACACATCTTAAACAGAGGATTACTCAGAAACAAAAATGATAAAACTCCCTATGAGCTATGAACCGGAAGAGCAGCAAGTGTACAGCACTTCAGAATCTTTGGAAGCAAGTGTTACATCAAAAGAGATGATAAGAAGATTGGAAAATTTGACTCTCGAGTAGATGAAGGCATATTTGTTGGATATTCATCCCAGAGGAAAGCTTACAAATGCTACAATCTAAGATTAGACAAAGTGATTGAAAGCATTAATGTGAATATAGTTGAAGGAATACTAACATCATCCAGAGAAGACTCAGAAGAATCAGACGATGAAGAAGAGAAAGGTTCCAAGAAAATTAAAATGGAAAAACAACCTGATGAGGATGAAGAGCAACTCACGGAAAATGAAGAACTGAATCAACCAACTATCGAACAAGAAGAACAAAAATATCATCCATCATTTAAGAATTGGTACCAGAAGAATCATCCATCAAATCAGATTATTGGTGATAAGGATGCCGGAATAGGAACGAGAAGAAGACAATGCGGATGAAATGAGCAGGTACACTTCTCTCTTTTGTCTACAACTGAACCTGGAACTTTTGCAGAGGCCAGTAAAGATGAACAATGGGTTAAAGCCATGGAAGAAGAACTAGATCAAATCAAGAAGAATGAAACTTGGGAACTTGTTCCAAGACCACATAACAAAAATATTATTGGCACAAAATGGGTTTTCAGAAACAAAATGAATGAAGATGGACAGGTAATCAGAAATAAGGCTCGTTTGGTGTGTAAGGGTTATGCTCAGATCAAAGGAATAGACTTTGAAGAAACATATGCACCAGTTGCCAAAATGGAAGCTATCAGAATGATATTATCCTACGCTTGCTCCAAAGACATCAAAGTGTATCAGATGGACGTAAAATCGGCCTTTCTAAATGGGGAATTGGAAGAAGAATTCTATATCGAACAACCAGAAGGATTTCAACTTTCAGAAAATGAGGACCATGTATGCAGACTAAAAAGGGCCCTATATGGACTAAAACAAGCTCCAAGAGCTAGGTACTCCAGGTTGGACAGGTACTTACTACAACAAAAATTTAAGAGGGGAAGTGCAGATAGCAATTTGTACATCAAACAAGAAAATGACAGCATACTCATGATTGAAGTTTATGTTGATGATATCATATTTGGAAGTGATGATGATTCACTGAGTCAACAATTTGCTAAAGACATGCAAAAAGAGTTTGAAATGTCATTACTCGGTGAATTGACCTTCTTCTTGGGACTCCAGATATTTCAAAGAACAGAAGGCATTTTTATTACCCAGACAAAATACATTAAGGAAATGTTGAAGAAATTCCATATGGAAGACTGTAAACCTGTGAGTACCCCTATGATCACCGGTTGTAAGCTAAGCAAAGATGATGAATCTAAGGAAGTTGATCAAAGGCTCTATAGGTCAATGATTGGTAGTCTACTATATGTAACTGCCTCCAGACTAGATGTGATGCAAACCATTGGACAAGTTGCAAGATTTCAAGCTGCCCCAAAAGAAAATCATATTATAGCAGTTTAAAGGATCTTCAGGTATCTCAAAGGAACTGTGGATTTTGGACTTTGGTATCCAAAAGGGAATGATCTGACATTGATAGCATATTCAGACGCAGATTGGGCAGGATGTGTTGAAGATAGGAAAAGCACTAGTGGAATGGCCTTCTTTTTAGGTGGTTGTCTGGTATCTTGGTCAAGCAAGAAGCAATCTTTAGTGTCCTTATCAACCACAGAATCAGAATATATAGCAGCAGCAGCTTGTTGCACTCAGATTCTTTGGATGAAGCAAACCCTACAAGATATACGTGTGACATGTAATGAACCGATTCCTATTCTATGTGACAATACGAGTGCCATCAGTATCTCCAAAAATCCAGTTATGCATTCCAAAACCAAGCACATTCCATTCAAGTTTCACTTCCTTCAGGAACAAGTCACTGAAAAGAATATCAAGTTGGAATATATCGAGACAAAAGAACAGGTTGCAAATGTTTTCACTAAGCCTCTCCCAAGAGAGACTTTTGAGTACCTTAGAGAAAAATTGGGAGTCATACTATCTCTTAATTGAATTCATCTATCTATAATACAATATGATAGGAGGAGCATGGTAGAAGTACCCTTTGCCATTGATGCCAAATGGGGAGAAAATTTGAACAAGGTAGGTAAAAGAAGCATGATCTAAGGGGGATTTGTGTGGTCAAAGGAAGCTTGTTTGAAGGGGGAGCTTTGGAGTTGTCATCAATGACAAAGGGAGATATTGTTGACTAAATTGTCATTGATGCCAACAGGTATGTGTTAGTGTGTTTTAGTGCCCCTTGAGGATCTTTGAGGGTTGCGTAAGTGTCAGTGTCTAAGGAGACCTTTTGATCTTGTCCAAGCCCAAGTCTAAAGCCCTTGGAACCCTTGGGACATTGCCAAAAGCCCTGTAAAGTGTTCAAGTAACCCTAAGTGGGTCGAAAAAGTTGTAAGGGTCCAAATGAGCCCTTCAGTGGTCATTTGCGTACTATTAAGTTCTTGGTACCCTAGGAGGAGTCCCTAAACCCATAATCAATTAACCACTACTCCTAAGTTAAAATATTAAAACACATTAAAAAGCTTTGAATACTCTAATGATTTTAATTATATATTAAAATGGTTTAATAAATATTTTTTTAATTAAATATTTTTTTTTTTATATATTAAAATGTTTTACCCAAAAAAAAAACATTCCTTTTAATTTTCAAACTCATTAAAACAAGGAAACGTTCAATCTAGAAAATAAAATATGACAAAATAATCATACTAATGAAGTTGGCCCCTAAGTGATTTCTTCCTCAATCTATATTTATACATCATCATTCAAAAATAACTAATGTGTGACTTTTATGAAATGAAGAAATTTCGCTGATTATTCTTGGACGGATTAATGAAGATATGGGCTCGCAGTCTGAGGAAATTTGGGTAATTTAAGGAGCTCGTAGCTGAGAGATCCATTGACAGCGATGATAGAATAGTGAAAGACACGACCACACTCAACCTGACACACAGACATAGACACAAACTGACCAACACATTGGTGATATCTCAGACTCTGTTGTTCCATACCCGGCACAGATTGTTACTCTCACAGGCGAATATCACACGTAGCACATAGAAAAAATACCGGCCAAAACACGTGGACAAAGCTTTGTCAAAGAGCAAGCAACACGCAGATAAAGTTTTTTTTTATAGAGAAAGGAGCACAGAGACACATAACACAGACACTAGAGTTAAATTGGTGAAAGAACAACTAAGGCAATCCCTTCCTCCACCACCAACGCAGATTCATATTATCGCCACCTGAAATTTGAGCATTCCGCAGCCCTAGCAATGGCCTGGGAGGTGCTGCTATGACTCATTGTATTCTTTGTAGTGGTGAGTCTCCTCAGAATTGTGGTGTATTAGGTATATCAGTGGAAAGCATTTGTTGGATGTGATAGAAATTTTTAATCTGCTAAATGGCAAGAAAAAATATCGCATGATCAAACTTGGCTATTATCTTGCTCTTTTCTTCATTGTTCTCTACAGCATGCTTTGGACTGTAATGGAAGATGATAACTAATTGATGCAGACTGTAGCAGCAGCTAAAGGTGTATTTCGGTGGTGTGTATTTGGTGGAGCAGAGCTCTTATTTTTGTGGGTTTTGAAGGCACAGAAGCAGCAGCAATGATGAGGAACTAAACTTGGTGGGAGTCTTATTAAACATGTGGACAGACAGAGGTAGATGCAAACCGTGGATATTAAAAGAAGCAGCAAAAATATCCATCTTTTAAATATATTTTTTTGCAGATGCATTGTTCTCAAAGTTTATTTGTTGAATCTTAAGGAGGTCTGTGCTATGACATACTGACATGATTGTGTTAATAGTAGACAGGTTGATGAAATGTGACATGACAGAGCTGCTGTAGTCTGCAGTAATTGTGACCTCTCTTCTCCAGTGAATAAGTCCGTGGGACTTCTCCCAGATCTACATTGAAGTATTGAGAAGCAACGTTTCTCAGATTGAAGGCTTCCACCAGTAAGATGCATTCTCTTCTTTAAATATTCCGAATGAATGTGAAGTTGTGAACTGTGAGCTTGATATGTATCATGCACACTCGTTATTATTTGAAGTCTCAAGGATTGTTTAGAATAAGTGTTGGGACTTAATTAAATCAACAAGGCATATAAAGAGCCCTGATTTATGAAGTGATGAGCAATCAAATTCTTTATTCAATCTGGTTGGTGGTTGAACCAAGTTTGTTACAGCTGAACACTTCAAGGTTTTACTCAGCATAACAATCTGAAATTCAGTGCTTGTACAATCCGAGGCATCTACAGTGACTTGGTGTTCATATGATGTTTAAATGCTTCTCTTCTTCCACCAATAAGTGATGATCAAACCAAGCCATGTTACAGTAACTTCTTTTGACACCTACAACACAATTTTGAATGCACAGCTTATGAAAGCAGACTTTAAATGAGTGACTTATACTTGAAGAATCTCCACACATTGACTTGCTAAGATAGTGACAGCCATTCATATGACAGTGACAGCAGTCTGATATGTTAGTAACAGGTTGATGACATTGCTTACATAGTGATATGCTTGACAGATTGAATATGACAGTCAGTTTATGGTAGAGATGAATCTATAGCTAAAAGAATGAAGAGTTAACGTGATTGTATGAAGAAGTGCTGATGAATGCTCGTTGAAGAGGTACTGAAGTGGAATAGAGACAAGTGCTGGTATGATGACTTGACAGTGAGCAGCGTTGATGATGAGCAGAGATAGTGAGTAGCATTGATGATGACTTGACAGTGAGCAGTGTTGATGATGAGCAGAGATAGTGAGCAGCGTTGACGATGAGCAGAGATAGTGAGCAGCGTTGATGATGAGCAGATGATATCAGCAGAGAGTACAGGGTTTTGTAGTGGACAGGTCCACAGGTTTGGCAATATTCTTCTTATCAGGGTGGTAGGATGGGGCAAGGAAAGGAGGTCATAGCCTCCTTCCGGTGGAAGCCGGAAAACTAGGGAGTGGCAGCTTCCTTTAGCTCGTAGCCTGTAAATCAGGGGGTCGTAGCCTCCTTCCAGTTGAAGCTGGAAAAATTGAAGTCTATATAATAAGGGAGTTGTTCCTATCATCCAGTTATTTCTGGACAACTATTATTAAAAAGGCTTCCGTGGTTTTACCCCCAGAACTTGGGTTTCCACGTTAGAAATTGTTGTGTACTGTGCATCTTGTTGTCTTTATACATATTGATGTTGTGCTGTGATTGGTGATCAGCAACCTGCTTTTGATTAAAGTTTTAAATTGTACAAATACTGATTCACCCCCCTCTCAGTATTTCAACAACAACAGCTATTGTTGTAACCTTCTATCATAGTCTATGTATTAAATAGCATTGATTACATTGATCTACCTTTATTAAATAACATTGATAGTTAAACATGAATACGTAGGAGTAACTGGAATATAAGTTTGAATTTCTATGTTCTCTTGAATAAAAAAACAAGATGTGTTTCGATCTTTGCAAGGATCATCCTCGGAACCTTGTATTAAGTGATCTAAACAAGAACTAATATTTGAGCATTTCAAAGCGATCTCGTTTGAATCATATTTAATTGTATTAATTAATTTACCATTTGGTGATTAATTTACAATGTATAGGGTTCTTTTGCTCTCACACTTATGTGATTGTGATTATGATTCTCAACTTGAATAATCTGATTGGAAAGAAAGAAACTTGGAATAGCATGAGTCAGTCAATAGTACAGTCTACACTAAAAACTTCAAATTATCTTATAGGGGTTCAGGGGTTCACTTGACTTCGTTTCAGCCACTCAAAGGAATTCTAGGGGCAAGGATGGGAATGTGTGTAGCTTCTATTGTAGTCGTTGGAAGTCTCACCACTCCACCACGTGGCCCAACATTCCATAAGCAATAAAACCCCACGAGTTGTGGGTTTAATCTTTATTTTTACCAAATATTCCTCCTTGTTTCAGCCTATTGTAGTCAAATTTGTGTATCGTATTGATGAAGTTGAAGTACCACATGCAATAGATATTTCAATAAAAAAAATATTGTTCTATATTCAATCATCCATTTTTTTGTTAACTTGGCTAATTTGCACAATAAATTTGAAGTGTCATTGAAAAATATTTATGAATTTCTTTATATCTATATTTTGGACCAAAAGTCAAATTTTCATATTCTAAGTCTTTAACTATACCTACACTATGATGATATAATTGTATTTAAAGGAATAAAACTAAGGTTAAATTAATCTCATCTATTATGTTTTTAGAGTGAACTCTATGTTATCAAATATATGTTATGATTATGGAGTAAACTCTATGTTATCAAATATATGTTATGATTATAGCATGAACTCTATGCTATTAAATATATATTATGATATAAAGTGAACTTTATAGTGTATGGATATGGATAACACTATTCTAGATTTATTATGCATGAAAAAGAAATTTAAAAAATAATTGAAATATACACATAGATTGTATAATTGTATTTTAATAAAATAAAACTAAAATATTGCAACACTATGAACAATTCCCAATGGTGTGAGAATCGATGCTACCTATAGATCAACGACAAACACCGCTTCGGTATGACTCTGTAGATGATCGACGAACACCTGGCATTACCTATTGATAAATGACAATGTTGTATCAAATGTAGATCAACATAGATGTTGTATCAAATGATTTTTTATCACTACCAGAGTCAAACTCTTCCATTATGATAGCCATGAATCATGCATCTCTACATAGATCTCTATGCCCCTAGTGAGGATTTTAACTAACAAGACTAAAATTTCCCTAGAAGTAGCTCCAAATTCATAATCTTCAATTCAAACAGGAAAATTGTGCCCAAGATTAATAAAATGATTGTCCTCTACAACTTTATTAATGATTCACCAATAAGGTTCCAAGGCTAAACAATTCTAACATTACCTCTAAAGCAACTCACTTCCTAAGCATGGCCAATTTTTAACAACTCAAACTTTTCCCTTAGCTATCGTTCTATGGTTTTTTAGTAAAACAAATTGCCTTTACAAGTCATGTTCACAGCACTATCCTTCTATGTGGATCTTCAAGGAACACATATATTGAACCATTACCATTTCACCCATGTAAAACCTAGTAAAAATGCCACAATTGTTGTGTATGTATTCAATGACTCTAACAATAGAAACTTCTGACTGTCACAAGTCAAGCATGATCTCCTACCATAATGAGAAAATTTACCACGATTACTTACTTTCTAACAACTCAAATGTGGCAGCGTGATAAAAAATATACTTCTTTCGACTTATAGAATTTAAGAAGAAAGAAGAAATTTTCTCATCTTCCAAAGCATCTACAACTCAAAATATCAAAGTATCTACAATACATGCTTCTTAAAGACAAAAGGCACAAGCATGTAATTGCAAATTTTCTCTCCTCCAAAAGCAACCATTGTTGTCGGGGACATTGCCACGTCGTGGCTCTTGTTTATTTATAATAGTTGAATTGAATTGAATTGTCAGATGGAATGTTATTTTTCACTTGTTTTGTTGTTATATAAAATAAAACAAAATGGAAACCATTCAACACATTAGTAGAACGTCAAGGTAGAAAAGGGTTAATCACAAATTTTGTGAGTACTTGTCTTTCCTTACTTAATATTGTATATTTATTATGTTGTTTATATTTTAATTGATTTATAATCATCCATGGATGTTTTCTACTGGGTATTGTGTATTAATGTACAAAAAAGACATTTGAATAATTAATAAATATTCGATTATGTATGGGTTGTGGGTATATGTTGGAGTATCAAAGGCTAACTGAACAATTTGTAGGTAGCTATGTTGTTTTACTTCCCTTATTTTATAATTAATGGAACAATAAGAAATGAGGCATGCCAACAACTTGAACAATGAAAATAGTTGAAGAGATGAATGATGATCAATATAATTGAATGTTAAATGTTTTATATTTTGGAATCCTTCTATAAAAAAAAATGTTTAATGTGGGCATATTCTCCCAATTGGTATACTGACGGATCACTAACAATTTTAATATTTATTTATTGACATTTTGATTATTGTGAACCCTTGTGTTGTCCCATTTTGTATGATGAAGGTCCCTTATTCATATATAATAAAATGAGTCTCATTATATTGTAGTGTTTGGTGTTGTAAAATGTTATGTTGCAATTATTTCCATTCTTAAAATGAACACAAATGTAATCAACTAATATATTTGCTTAAATTGGTCACTCCCGAACCTTCTTACTCGTCTTAATATCCAAAAAACTTTGTTGCTCTCTACTCTAACTAGCCTCGCTCCTGTCCACTTATCACAAAAATATTGTTGGGGATGGGGTCCTGATGGTTATTATTCAGCAGCCAAAGGTTTCAAGGCTCTACACTCAGCTCATTCCTCATGCTTCACTCCTGTGATTTGGAAAATTATTTGGTTTTCTCATTGTCTTCTGAAGGTAAATTTTTTTTCTTGGTTATCATTAAATAACAAGATCCTGACATGTGATAATCTTTGAAAACGAGGCTTCAATGGCCCATTAGAGGAAATTTGAGGTCTAAAATGGGCCTCCTAAGGAAAATAATAAAATAATAGTTATTAATTTTGGAGGAAGAATGAAAAAAAAATACTTTTTGTGTTCATATTTTGGACATATATCCCTGTGTTTTTACTCAAATTCTGAGCAGGAGAGCTTGTTGGATGCGGAATTTAATTCTACATCTAACAAGTACCCACACTGCATACTTTTGACAGACCCCGCTACCCCAAAAACAATAAATACCTGGAAAAATGTGATAATGATGTTACCCACACTGCATACTTTTGACGGACCCCGCTACCCCAAAAAAAAGAAATACCTGGAAAAACATGATGATGACATCATCATCACATTTTTCCAGGTATTTCTTGTTTTTGGGGTAGCGGGGTCCGTCAAAAGTATGCAATGTGGGTACTCGTTGGATGCAGAATTAAATTTCACATCCAACGAACTCTCCCGCTCAGAATTTGAGTAAAACCACAGGAAGATATGTCGAAAATACGAACACAAAAAGTAGTTTTCTGTTATGACAAATATGTCAATTCAACCATTATGGTTGACTTATTTTATTGAAATTCTATTGGTTCTTGAATTCCAACTCACAAAATTTATTCTTGGCACATTTTCTTATAAGGCCCATTTTAGACCCCAAATTTCCTCTAATGTCTTTTCGCTGTTGTCTATGTAAATCAGCCCTATAGATGGTTGATCGTCTTCTTGTGGATTGTGATTTTTCTAAAAATGTTTGGTCTCTTGTTCTTCTCAGGGTTCAGTGCTCATTTCCAATTCAACATACAATCAAGGATTTTTACACTTCCTGGCATGAATGGCGTCCATTGAAATTACTCATTGTTGTTTTGCATACAAATTGGCATTCAATAGTGAAATTAACATGGTCGTCTTTGTGGCTATCTCGAAATAGTTGTATATTCAGTGATCAAAGCCCAATCTCCCAGGTCATGGCCTTCAAAACATTAGTGTGGTTTGCAGAATCAATTGGACATTCGCTGCCCTCATTGCCAGTTTCTTTATGGATGGGTCCTAGCTCTCAAGTCGTGGGGAATAACTTGATTTGCGCCAAGCCTGTCAATCTCCCTTATTGGAGGTTTTGTGGGAATAAGGATGCTTTTAAATCTTATTGGATGAATTCCCCTTCAGCAGCTATTTTCTTTGATGGTGCTTCCAAGGTGAATCCCAGGGTCTCTGGAGTTGGGGGCTTGGTCTTCTCTATGGACAGATTGTCTACTTTCAGTTTCAGCTGGGGACTTGGAACCATGTCCAACAATCAAGCCGAAAGTTACAACCTTCTTTTGGCAAGCCAGTTGGTTAAGGAGAAAGGATTCAAGTCTGTTCAAATCTTTGGTGATTCTGAGATATTGATAAGAGCTCCAAATTCAGCTGATAGCCTTAATAATTCTGCCTTGAAAATAATTTTGCAAAGAATCAGGATTATATTGAAATATTTTAATAAGTCTAACTCTTTCCACATCCTTTGGGGCCTAAATAATCCTGCAGGTGCCCTGGATAACAAAGCATGTCTTCTACCTCAAGGATTTCTTAATATCAATGGGGAACCCAATTATTTCCATCCTATCCTGTAATTCTTAAGTAGCCGAATTTGGTTTAAATGAGTGATCCCCTCCCACTTTGTAATGCTTTGTTAAGCCTTTAGCTTCTCCGGAAAATGTAAATAGGTTGATTGGTTATTGCCAAAAAAGACCCACAATCCTTCTCTAAATAAAATTACCCATTTGTGTTAATATATATATAAAT